>CM055974.1:10140000-10632500 GCA_029531755.1 Holothuria leucospilota | reverse complement strand
GGTTTTTTTTTTCCCTTTTTCCCCCTTTTCTATTTTTCCTTTTCCCCTCCCCCCTTTCCCCTTTTTTTTTCCCCCCCCTCTCCCTTTTTTTTTTTTTTTTTTTCCCCCTTTTTCCCCCCCTTCCCCCCCCTTTTTTTCCCCCCTTTTTTTTTCCCCCCTTTTTTTTTCTTTTTTCCCCAATTTCCAAAATTTTCCCCTTTTCACTTTTTTTTTTTTTTCCCCCCTCTTTTTTTTTTTTTTTTTTTTTTCTTTTTCAACCCCCTTTTTTTTTTAAAACCCCCCTTTTTTTTTTTTTTTTCCCTTTTCTTTTTTAATAATTCCTTTCCCTTTTTTTTTTTTTGTTTTTTTTTTTTTCCCTCCTTTTCCCCCCTTTTTTTTTTTTTTTTCCCTTTTCACCCTTTTTTTTTTTCTCTTTTTTTTTGGGGGTTTTTTTTTCCCCTTTTTTTTTTTTACCCTTTTTTTTTCCCCTTTTTTTTTTCCCCCAGGTTTTTTTAAAAATCCCCCTTTGGGCCGGGGGAAGGGGTTTTTTTTGGGGAAATTTATTTAAATTTTCCCTTTTAATTTTTTTTTTTTCCCCCTTTAAAAAAAGGGCTTTTTCGAAAAATTAGGGGAGGGGGAAGGAGGTTTTTTAAAATTTTTAAAAATTTTTTTTTTTAAACCAAAAAAATTTCCGGGGGGGGCCCCCCTAGTTTAAAAATTTTTTGGGATTCCCCAAATTTTGTTTTTTTTTTTAAAAACCCCCCCAAAAAAAACCCCGGGGCCCAAAAATTTCCAATTTTTTTTAAATTTTTTTTTTTTAAAATTTTTAAAAAAAAAAAAGTTTTTTTCAAAACCCCAAAAAAAATTTTTTGGGTTTTTTTTTTGCCCCTTTTTAATTTTTTTTAAATTTTTTTTTAAAAAAATGTTTATTAAAAAAAATTTTTGTCTAAAAAAAAAAGCCTTTTTGCCTTTTTTTTATTTTTGGGGGCCTTTTTTCCCCCCCCTTTTTCCTTCCCCCTTTTTTCCCCCTTTTTTTTTTCCCCCCTCCCTTTCCTTTTTTTTTTCCCCTCCCCCCCCTTTTTTTTCCTTTTTCCCCCAAAAACCATTTTTTTCCCTTTTTTTCCTTTTTTTCTTTCCCCCCTTTTTTTTTTCCCTTTGGTTTTTTTTTCCCCCCCCGCCCTTTTTCCCCAAAACCCTTTTTCTTTTTTTTTTTTTCCCCTCTTTTTTTTTTTTCACGCCCTTTTTTTTTTTTTTTTTTCCCTTTCTCCCTTTTTTTCCCTTTTCTTCTTTTTTCTTTTTCCTTCTTTTTTTTTTTTTTTTTTTCTTCTTCTTTTTTTTTTTTTTTTTTTTTCTTCTTTTTTCTTTTTTTTTCCCTTTTTTCCTTCCTTTTTTTTTCCTTTTTTCCCTTCCCTTTTTTTCTTTTTTTTTTTCCCTTTCCTTTTTTTCCCTTTTTTTTTTTTTTTCTTTTTTTTTTTTTTTTTTTTCTCCCCCCTTTTATTTTAATTTCAGTTGGTTTTGCGGGGAAAAACCCCCCTTTTTCCCCATTAAAAAAGTTTTTTCGAAAATCACGGTTTAATTTTTTTTTTGTGCCCGGATTTAACAAAAAATTTTTTAAAGAAGCCAAGCTTGGGGGGGGGGTTTAAAAAAAAGGGGGGAAAAAATTTTTTAATCTTTGCCCCCCCATTTTGAAAAAACCCCTTCCCCCAATCAAAATCACCCTATTTAAAGGGGGGGGAATATTGGGATTTTAAAATTTTTTTTTTTTTTCAAAAGAAAAAATTTTTTGGGGCCCGAAAAAGGCCTTTTTTTTTTTCCCTTTTCTTTTTAAATTTTTTTTTAAAATTTGAAAGAAAAAAATTTTTTAAAAAAAATTTTTCCAAAAAGAAATGGGAGTTTTTTTTTTTTTTTTTTTTAATTTTTTAAAAAAAAAACAAAAAAAAAAAAATTTTAATTTTTAAAATTTTAAAATTTTTAAAAAAAATTTATTAATTTTTAAAATTTTCGGGGTCGGGGTTTTCCCCAAAATTTTTCCCAAAATTTTCCCAAAAAAGGGGTTTTTTAAATTAAAAAAAATTTTTCCCAAATTTTTGGGAATTTTGCCGGGCCCCTTTTAAAAATTTTTCCCCAAAAAATAAATTTGAAATAAACCCCCCACCCAAACCCTAAAAACCCCCCTGGGGGGGGGGGAAAATCCCCCCCAAAAAAATTTTTAAAGGGGAAAAAACCCGGGTAAAAATTTTTCCCCCCCAAAAGGTTTTCCAAAACCCCGACTTTTTTTTTTTCCCCAAAACCCCTTCAAAAGAAAAAAAAAAAACCCCGGGGGTTTTCTTTTTTAATCCCCCCATTTTTTTTAAATTTTTTTGGGGTTTTTTTTTTTTTTTTCTTTTTTGTTTCCCCTTTTTTTTCTTTTCCCCCCCCCTTTTTTTTTTTTTTTTTCCCTTTTTCCCCCTTTTTTTCCCCCTTTTTTTTCCTTTTTTTTTTCTTTTTTTTTTTTTCCTTTTTCTTTTCCTTCTTTTTTTTTTTTTTTTTTTTTTCCTTTTTTTTTCTTTTCCTTTTTTTTTTCCTTTTTTTTTTCCTTTTCTTTTTTTTCCCCCCTCCCTTTTTTTTTTCCCCCCTTTTTTTTCCCCCTTTTTTTTCTCCCTTTTTTTTTTTTTTTTTTTGGGGGTTCCTTTTTTCCCCTTTTTTTTACCCCCCTTTTTTTTTTTTTTTTTTTTTTTTTTCTTTCCATTTTCTTTTTTCCCCTTTTCCCCCCCCTTTTTTTTTCCCCCTTTTTTTTTCCCGTCGTCTTTTTTTCCCTTTTTTTTTTTTCCCTTTTCTTTCCCCCCTTTTTTTCTTTTTTTTTCCCCCCCCTTTTTTTTTTTTTCCCCTTTTTTTTTTTTTTTTCCTTTGTTTTTTTTTATTTCCTTTTTTTCCCCCCCCCAAAAAAAATCCCCCCTTTTTTTCCCCCCCTTTTTTTTTTCCCCTTTTTTTTTTTTTTCTTTTTTCCTTTTTTCGTTTTTTCCTTTTTTTTTTAAAAATTTTTTTCTTTTTTTTTTAAAAATTTTTTGGGGGTTTTGGGGAATTTTTTTTCAGGCCCCCAAAACCCCAATTTTTTATTTTTTTTTTCCTTTTTTATTTTTCCTTTAAAAGCAAAAATTGAAAGTGAGAAAAATTTAAAAAATTGATTAAAAAATTTAAAACCCGGGGCCCCCTAAAAGGGCCCACCCGGGGCCCCCCAAAAACCAAAACAGGGGCCCATTTTTTTTTAACCGGAAAAAAAATTCGGGGTTTCCTTTCCTTTTTACCAAACCACGTTGGGAAAAAAAACTCCCCAACAAACCCTTTTTTTTTCCCGGGCAAGGAAAAGGGTTTGGGGGTTTGTTTTTTTTTTAAAAACCCCAAAAAACGAAAATTTTTTTTAAAATTTTTTTATTTTTTTTTACAAAAAATTTTTTTTTTTCCCCTTTTAATTTTTTTTTTTTTTTTTTTTTTTTTTTTAAAATTTGTTTTTTTTATTTTTTTTCTTTTCTTTTTTTTTCTTTTCCCCTCTTTTTCTTTTTTTATTTTTTTTTTTTTTTTTTCCCCCTTCTTTTTTTTTTTTTTCCCCAAATTTTTTTCCCCTTTTTCCCCCTTTTTTTTCCCCCCTTTTTTTAAAATCACCTTTTTTTCTCCCTTTTTTTCCCTTTTTTTCCCCCCTTTAAAAAGGATTCTAAATGGAAAAAAACCCCTTTTATCCCGAAAGTTTTTATGAAAAAAGGGAAAAAAACCCCACTTTTTAGGAAAACCCTTAAAAGGGTCCCCCCGGAAAAAGGGGGGTTGGAGGTTAAAAACCCCTTTTAAATTTGTTTTTTAAATTAAAAACCCCCTTCTAAAAAACCCCCCCTAAAAAATTTTTTTTTTTTTCCTTTTAATTTTTAAAAATTTTTTTTCTTTAAAATTTTTTTTAAAAAAAATTTTAAAACCCCTTTCTTTTTTTTTTTTTTCCCAAAATTTTTTTTTTTAAATTTTTTTTAAAAACCTTTTTCTTTTTTTTTAATTTTTGAAAATCGTTTTTTTTTCCCTTTCCCCCCCCCCGGGGGGTTTTTTTTTCCGCCTTTTCCCTTTTTTCCAAACTTTTCTTTTCCTTCCCCTTGGCCTTTTTTTTTTTTCCCCTTTTTTTTTTTTTTTTTTTTTCCCCCCCAAATTTTTTTTTTCCCCAAAAACCCTTTTTTTTATTTTCGTTTTTTTTTTTCCCCCTTTTTTTTTTTTTTTTTTTTTTCCCCCCTTTTTTTTTTTTCTTTTTTTTTTTAAAACCCTTTTTTAAACCAACCTGGGATTTTTTGGGGCCCCCCCTTTAAAAGGGCCCCAACTCTTTTACAGGGTTTTTTTCCCCTTTTTTTGGGAGGTACCAAAAAGGGGTTTTACCAAATTTTAGGACCCAAAAGGGGAAAGGGGGTTTTAAAAACCCCTTTTAAAAAAACCCCCCCGGGGGGCCCCTTCCCAAAAAATTTTCCTTGGGAAAAGAAGTTAAATAAAATTTTTCCCAAATTTCTTTTTTTTTTTTTTTCCCCCTTTTTGGGGGTTGGGAAATTTCCCCTTTTTTATTTTTTTTTTTTCCCTTCCCCCTTTTTTTTCCCTTTTTTTTTCCCCTTTTTTTTTTTTTTTAAATTTTTTTTTTTTATTTTTTTTTTCTTATAAAATTTTTTTTTCCCCCCCTTTTTTTTCTTTTTTTTTTTTTCCTTTTTTTTTTTTTTTTTTTTTTTTTTTTCTTTTTTTTTTTTCTTCCTTTTCCCCCCTTTTTTTTTTTTAAAAACCCCCTCTTTTTTAAATTTTACTTCCATTTTTTTTCCTTTAACAAAATTTTTAAAAAACATAAATTTTAAGGGTTTTTGGGAAGTAACAAAATTTCCTTAATAAAACCAAAAGGTTTGAAGGAAAAAATTTAAAATTTTTTGGAAACCGAATTTAAAACTTTTCCCCCAATTTTGAAAATTTAAAAAAATTTTTTCCCCTTTCTTGGCATTTTTTTGGGGGGGCCCCCAAAAATTTTTTTTAAAATTTTTTTTCCCCCCTTTTTAACTTTTTTTTTTGGAAATTTTTTTCAAGGGGAATTTTTTTTTTTTTTTAAAATTAAAAAAAATTTTTGGGGGGTTTTTTTAAAAAAAAAAAAATTTTTTAAATTTTTTTCCCAAAAAAAAATTTTTTTTTTTTAATTTTAAAGATTTTTTTTTTTAAAAAACCCCTTTTCCCGGGCTTAGGGGAAATTTTTCCAAAATTTTTTTTAAAAAAAAAAACCCCCCTAATTTAAAATTTTCCCCCCAAATCTTAAAATTTGGGGTTTTTCCCCCCCGGGTTTTTAAAATTTTTTAGCCTTCTCCCCTTTTTTTTAAAAAAACCCCCCTGAAGGGATCCTCCCCTCCTTTTTTCCCCTTTCCCCATTTTGGGATTTTCCCCAAAACCCCCCTTTTTTTTCCCCCCTTTTCTCCTTCCCTTTTTTTTTCTTTTTCAGTTTTTTTTAATTTCCCTTTTTTTTTCTTTTTTTTTTCCCCCAATTCCATTTTTTTTTTCCCCTTTTTTTTTCCCCTTTTTTTTTTTTCTTTTTCCCCCCCTTTTTTAGTTTTTTTTTTTATTTTTCCCTTCTTTTTTTTTCCCTTTCCCCTTTTTTCTTTTTTCTTTTTTTTTTTTTTTTTCTTCTTTTATTCCTTTTCTTTTTCTTTTTCCCCCCCCCCTTTTTTCTTCTTTTTCCCCCTTTTCCCCCTTTTTTCTTCTTTTCTTCTTTTTTCTTTTTTCTTCTTTTTCTTCTTCCTTCCTCTTCCTTTTTTTTTCGTTCTTTTCTTTTTTTCTTCTTTTTTTTTTTTCCCCCCGTTTTTAATTTCCCCTCCCGGCTTAAAAGGCCCCCTTTTCTTCCCCCCAAAATTTCTTTACAAAAATTCACAGGTTTTCTTTGTCAGTTTTTTTTTCCTGGAAAGAACTGCATAAAAGCTCATGCCTGTCCAAAAATTCAAAGACGTAAAATTCATGGGATGTTCCGAATTTTTGTATTAGTCTTGCATTCTTTAATGTGTTTATCTGTATTCTCTTTTACTAAGTACTCTCTCTTGCCCCTTTTTGGTTGGTTTTATGCCCTTAATACATAATTGTTCTTTTCAGACGCACTGGTTTGTTGGGAAATTTCCAATCTCACATTTTGGCTTATTGCATCAAAGACAGTATTTGCATACAGGTGAGATTGATTGATTAACTTTGGGATACTGTACCTTGGTTTGGGCAACATAACTTGTTTTTTTGTTTGTTTTTGAAAGTATGTATGATGGCAACTGTTTGAGAGCATTTAAATGTAGTTTTATCTGTGATGTGTCCATTTCCATTACAGTTTTGGGAGAATTGGTGACATTAAAAACACAAAAACAAAAAAAAACAAAAAAAAAAAGGTAGTGTTAAAAAAATTGAAATATTTCGAAAAAAACACCCCGAGTTTAATTTAAATGGTTGAATTAAAGTTTTAGTGCTATAAAAATGGTGACAATCATGTCACAAATCTTTCATAAAATCAATAGAAGACTTACGTTATTTGGGGCATAGTTATATTTTTTTCATTTCTACTGGAGTTTTTTTTCATACAGCTACCTCATGTACAAAGCAAGAAATCTTCTGGCAGCCATTGACTACCAGAAGCACAAAGATCGCACACAGAAGTCACCGATGGCAAACCAGTGTAAGTGTTAAGAGTATTGCAGTAGACTTCTGAGTTTCATTATCATTTCATTTGATGGCTCTTTTATTTTTTACATTTCCAAGTTCATTATCCTTTCATTCCATAGCTATTTGTTTTCAGGACTTTGCTGTTATGAAGCTAGAGTAGCTTCACATTGTTTTTTGGGTTGTTTTCTAAAACATGCAAACTCTTTGTTTCTCATGTGACAACAGAGTGTATTGCATATGGCCAGGTCTTCTTTATGGCTGCTCAATACAATTTGCAGCCCCCTCATTTACTTAAACATGACCTGTATAAGATGAAAAGATTTCCCACATATTTTTTCAACTTTATGCTGTACAAGGACATCAAGGATATTGCAAAATAAGTTCATTCAAAGCAAAGTACTTACAGTAAAAGTACAGCCAAGGTCAAATGCTGCATGAAAGACTTCGGGGTCACAAGGCAAATAGTGTATTGGAGGATCAATGCTGTACACACTTCAACATGCTGGTCTCCCTTTCCCTTTTTTGTCAACAGATTCAAAAGGCACTACTTCAAATGGATCAGACAGATGGGGGGTCATTCCAGTTAAGGAGGGTAAAGGGGTATGATTATTTGCCTGACGTAATGAAATGAGTCTACCAGAAGAGGTTAGAGGACCCTTCCACACAAAGAACCCCATCGGTTGTTGGAGAAGATGACCCACGAAGACTGGCTTCAACAATCAGACCAACACAGCCACCCCCAACTGCTGAATTGGTGAAAAGGCATCAGAGCAGGTTCTAAGCAGACAAGAATCTGATGGCAGGATTTTGTGCTATATCTTACAGCATCAACCTGTTACTAGGCCAGGCAGTGGACATTTTTTCCCAGGCTTGGAAACCTTACTAAGTGACCAGGACTCTTTGCATTGCCCTCATGTTTACTAAAATTATGGTTTAGCCAGGACACAGTCAGACAGATGCAGACTTTCTTTGGAATTTTGTCCTTGTGTTTACCTATATGTAAATACTAGGGGTGGATTAATGCCCACCTCCATCACCTCCCTCATCTGCTCCTGAGCATCATAGTCAATTCAGGAGCAATGCACATTTACCGTTTTTCTCTCTTTGCAAAATTTGTCACTGTACCCATTTGTTCAGAATCATTTTGAAATCCTAGCAGCATCTCTGATGCATATCATGTTGTGGAGAAAAGCCATACGTCAAGGGTGTGTGGGGGTGGGGGTGGCAATGGAAGTGAAATGACACTGAGGTAATCAGAGGTCAAACACTAAACCTTTCATTTCATTATTCGTCAAGTGAGCCTAATGGATGCTTTTCTTGCCTCACATACATTGTTTAATGAGCATATAATCTTTGTTATTTTTTTTTTTTGGTGGAGGGGGGCAGAGAGTACAAGAGATAAACAGAGTCACACACTTTAAATCTTACGAATGGAGTATACTGCTACAAATTCACCATACATACTTTCAATGCATGACAGGTGGATGCATCATATTGAATAGGTGATTCTTTGGAAGTGTCATTTTTGGTTTATATCTCAAGTTAGGAAGCTTGGATAGATTTCATATATAGTATGTGGGATGAATAATGGTGAAAAGAACCCTATCATTGTTGGTGGAGGTCAAAGGTCATGTGGGGTCACTGGGGTTAAACTGTGAAAACCTTGTTAACATGATATCTCAAGTAAGAAAGCTCGGATACATTTCATACTTAGCATGTGGATGCCTTATGATCAGAGGTAGGACATTATTGCTTTTGGTGGAAATCAAAGGTCATAAGGGGTCACCAGGGGTCAAAGTCTGAAATCCTTGTTAACACGGTATCTCAAGGTAGGAAGCTTGGATAGATTTTATACTTGGCATGCAGATGCATTATGGTCAGATGTAGAACTATGTTGTCTTTGGTAGAGGTCAAATGTCATCTGGGTTCAAAAAACTGAAAACCTTTTTGACATGATATCTCAGTTAGGAAGCTTGGATAGATTTCATACGTGACAGGTGGATGCATTATGGTCAGAAAAAGAACCCTATTGTTTTGGTAGAGATCAAATGTCATCTGTGGTCACAGGGGGCAAACTCTGAAAGCCTGCTGGTGAACATGATATCTCAAGGTAAGAAGCTTGAATAGATTTCATACGTAGTATAAGGATGTTTTATGGTAAAAGGAAAGTACCTATTGTTTTAAGGTGGAGGTCAAAGGTCATCTGGGGTCACTTGGGGACAAACTCTGAATACCTTGTTTACAAGATATCTCAAGTTAGGAAGCTTGGATACTTCACATGGTGTCACATGGTGATGCATTTAATCCATCAGAAAACCCCTTTGAGTTTTCTAGATGTCAGTTTAAAAATTGCAATGATACAGAGAAGATTAGAGATCAGGTGAAATAACCACATACCCAAAAGAAAAAATTCACAAGAATCCTCAAGGTCAAATATGAACACAAAACTAACAGCACAGTAAGGTCACAATCATCCAAAGACTGAAAGAAGCGTGACATCTTGGCATTATTTGGGATTACACATGTTAGTGCTATTCATCGAAACCACAATGCATTTTTGCTCTCTGGTATATCACCAGAGGTCAAATTGATCTATTTATCAGCATGATATCTCAAATTATCAATTCTAGAAACTTCCAGTTTTGTACGTGCATTGATACATCACAATTATCAAATGTAAAATATTAGCTCAGGACATGAATGGCACTTTGAAGGAGCCATTTCTAAAAAAAGAAAGAAAAAAACAAATCAGATTGGAAGTCAGTCTGGCAATGGATTCAGTGCATTTTTTTAATTTTATTGCTGCATAACTGTCAGTCTGAGTGTGAGATCTACCTCTCTGTTATTGGCCCATTCTGGTACCATGCTGTGACTTGCAAAACAGAAACAGAGAAAAGGAAAACCTGAGCAAGTTTAATTGTTTTCTCTGATGCCTCTGGTATATTTCATCAGCCACGATGAAAAGCAAGTGTTCTTGAAAGCATGTAAGTCAAGGTGAAAATAAAAACTTCTATTTAGAAAACTAACAAACACATCTTTGTTTTATGCAAAAAAACAACTATACTTTGTTGACGCAAAAAGAATGGAATGTAGTTTATGTGGACATATAATGATACAAGAAACATTGATGGTGGTTGTCTTCCAAGTATATAAATGGTATTGCTAATTCAGAAGTCAATGTGATTACCATTGCTCATGTAGGTTTAGGAATACAGATTTCTGAAAGTTTGTGGTGGTGGACCAAAACCAACCTAAGTTGGTTGCAAGCTACACTGAAATTCACATTATTTTAGGATCACTGTTTTATACTTTTCAAGTCATGACTCTAGCTAGTGTCTTGCATAAGGTGCTGGAAGCAACTCTGGAAATGAAGTTCTAATATGAATATTGTTATGTTAGTCTCGGTCTTGAATACAGTTTTCTCATCAGATGAAACAAAATTGGTGAGTTACCTTTTTTCCTGTGACATTAACATCCCAGGACCATTTCTAAACAGACATGACTCAGTATACAACCTGTGGAAATCTGATGAGTAACATCACCAATAATTGTGCCACATGGTCTAGTCAGTAAAACACGTAAGTTTAAGTGAGACATATGAACCAGACAGAGGGCATAGAATTAAAATGATTTTCTATCTGCTCAGTGACAAAAAGGAGGGCTCATAAGGGATCAATTGTAATGGCAGTGTTATCAGAATCATGAGTTCTTCATATTATTTCAATATAGCAGTATTGTATTCATTCAAACTTCAATTTGTCTTCACCAATGGTAAAAAGTAAATTTCAATATGCAACTTTAAGTGAAAGTGTTTAATCAGTGGATATTTGATATTTATCTTATCTATATTAAACATGAATAAAACGGAGAACATTGCACATGAATGGATTTAAGAGCCAGGTGGCCTGTATGGCAAGACCCTGCAAGGCAACATAGGTTAGTAGCAGAAAGACTATTGTGTTTTACAATAATGAAGAGCACTGTGCAAAGGCAAATAAACCCAAAGAGAAAATATTTCATCAACTACATACATATCTTAAAGATGACTATGGCAAGGTTGAATAACAACAGATATTATGTATGGTACTTCCCTTAATAATAAAAGTTGGCAAGTAAAAAGGCAGTTACATTCATAATGGTTCAGAAAAAGAAATATTTGGGCTGACGTATATTTTGCGACCATAATATTGTGTGAACCACTGGTATTCTTGTGTAGTTGCCTATCAGCTAAAGTAACATGCTTACAACTTCAGTGAAATTTTTTCAGTTTGAACACTCAACTTGCTTAGTAGAGGACAACAGTCTTCTGAATGAAAGTTAAATTGTTGTGTATAGAAAGCTTATCAATTAGAATAGAAGGTAATGTGACAGCATATCTTGCCTACAAAGACATCCTCTAAATGCTATGTATGATAGTAACTTTTAACAGAAAGACCTTATTTCATGAAAAGGCGACTTTACATATTACACTAGCCTGCCTGGCCTGTAACCTGTGTAGTTGCCATTTGGGCTAGGATATGCTGTACGAATTTTAGCTACACAGCAGCTGGGGATGACTTAATTGCCTGTTGTGTTGCCCCATCCTGCCATACTGCCACATAATGAACTGTCGATAGGCAGCATGGCGCATACCTCTGTTTGGTTCAGGGTTGCCTCACATCCCAAATATTTCATGCATGGTTCTTAGTGCCAGAACACCAAGATCAAGGACCAGAGCATTCATCTCCTGAAACAATGAAAGGGTACAAGAGTACAAGTAAAAATGTGGTACATTCAACATGTTTTACATATAACATTATAGAGTTTGCCCTCAGTTTTCATATCACTGTGTGCTAATTCTGACAATATTTACAGCCAACTGCCAAGCACTTCACAAAATTTGGTTCAGATGCCATCATGTTTAATTACTTTCACATGTGCACATGTGCGAAGGTGGGGCGTTGCCAATTAAAAGATGCATTTAGAGAGCAACAGAAAGTATCCAAAGCTTACATAAACCAGGCAGGCAGACATACCACGAAGAGTGATAGCTGGTGCTGTATGCAAAGAATCTCATGGATTAATTTCGTGAGAGGTTATTTAACTATTGTGATGGATATTAATACAGTTGTAGATCTTTGCATGCAGTTTGGGAACCAGAGTTAAGCATATTGATTAAAGTTACATGCACAACGTTTGGAAAAATCCCTTACTGGTTCATCTGACAGGCAGTTGTCCTGGCCACCAGCACAACACAGTTCTTCCTCTGCTATTGGCATGTCTAAGCACTTTCCACATAAACACCAGTGAGGCTGGGCTTGGTGTGCAGGACCTTCAGCTCTAGGCTGCAATTCCCAGATGTCCAGGAACAGTCCTGGCTGCCTATCTGCTAATCTCGGTAGCAATCTCCTCATCGCCTGTCCATCCATATTTTCAACCATGACCTATTGGAAAAGTTAAAATAGTTAAAAAACTTTTGTAATGTTTCAACTATTGGTAAAAAAAAAAATATGCCCAGACAGCATATCAAACTGTCAAAGGTCTATCATAACACCAGCACATATTATAATAGAGCTGAATTGGCCATGAGCTTTCTATTGTTTGGCCCTACAGGACGTCTTACAAGCCTAGCTTCCAGTGAAAATAGGACACAGATCGTGCCAGATCGTGGAAAATCCTGTACTAAATTTTGGTGCCTTAAGAGCCTGTTGCATTGCATAGCATGCCCTTGGTTCTGTATTAAAGAAAGGGTGTTAATTAAAAAAAATACCCCTCTGATTGTTCACCATTTGCAATTCTAATAATGTGGCATTTTGTGCGATACCACAGCATATGCAATTGCCTTGACAGGAAGCACAGCAGAGTGATTGCCTTGACATCTAGAAGACCCCTCTATAAAATGATTCGAGTTAAACATAGGAAAAAATGCAACATATCTTTACCTGAAAGGGAGTGTCTTTACTTAATATGAAAATATGACTGTACTTAAGTTTAAAGAGTGTGACGATGAAATTTGAAAATTCAGTCATTTCTTTAATCCCTATGTTGTTTCAGCAAAAACAATGGCAATAGAATGGTACATACTCTAACACATTCTTGTCTCTCTCTTCTTCTTTGATCTTGTTGATGCTGCACATCGATAGCCCTCAGTCCCCTTCATCTTCGTCCACCTCTTCCACGGCCCCTGCCTTGACCTTGTACCCTACGCCGTCTTCTCCCTTGCAACAGAATACCCCCTCATTCTTGTTCCTTAAAAACATGCATGTAGAACCTCATAAAATACAACTTACTATTTTTAGGTAACAGTTCATTGATCATGCAGTTTTGACATAGCAGACAATAGTGTGATATTCATCAGAATACATCAAGCATTGTACTGTTTGCACTTGTACTGGTCATGGATTGCCATGCCAGATAAACCAGCTTTGACCAAGTGCTTTACATTCAGTCATGAAAGAAACTAGCAAATTTATGAAATAGTACAAAACTGTAAGCTAGGCTCTCACAGTAAGCATGTGGGTCTTGACTTTTAAAAGCCATGACAAGCATGCCCCTTTTCAGAAAATGTCCTTTCCTTGATTTTCAAACTGATATTTACAATATCAATGCTTTATATCATATCTATCTAGTGTAGTCTTTGGTTTATTATAAGCAGAAAAGCCAGTTGACTGATGCAGACTACACCCAATTGAACTTACAATTGAGTCCCCCACATAAGTAGCCTAGCTAGCAACAAGCAGCCATTTTTAATGCAAAATGAAATACGAGACTAGTTGGCTGGCATAGTTATGCCAATCGAAATCGTTCACTATGCTCTCCTACGTATTTTATGGGGTCATTCAGTAGGCCCCCTACTCTACACTGACTGTCCTCCGTCCACTCAGGCACATAGCTAAGGGGGCCTAGGCCCCCAGATGTTTGCTAGCCCCCCAAAATTGTTTGTTTCCTAATAAAATTTGTACGAATTAAGGATGGGCATCTATGCCGTGACTCACCGTTTGGTACCTAGGCCCCGCTAAAAAGTTCATCCAAGCTACGCCCCTGTTCTTTCCGGACCATTTTGTCAACCTTGGGACTAATACACATCGAAGGTCTTCCGCAATGCTCCTCCGCGTAAACAACATTTCATATCAATGATGCTTCTTTTTGTGTTCGTGAAAGAACCTTCCATGTTTTACACTGAAGTTAGAATCTAAGGCCGTCGGTAGGCCTAGGGGCCTGTGAAAGCCTATCTAGCTACTGTGACAGCCTATTTGAACCACATAGGGTAATACATTGCAGTGTTGCATGTTCACAGTGATCTTGGTTCGGTTCATATCGGTCTTCAGTGCTCGATGCGGTTAGTAAACTTACCATTTCAGTCGATAGGAAAATTTAGTTGAAACGTCTAAAATCTCGACTTTGATGTCTGGGTATGCCACTCACGTCACTTGGCCTTGTACACAGTTTTCGCTAGTTCCCTGCACTTGGATAGCTAGTATTCGTACTTCGTGTTTACTGTGAGAGAGCGAACAGCTGATCGAAGTATCATAAGTACTGAATATTCATATTTTTCTGTATGGTAGGTGCGGCTAATATCCTGTAATTAGGACGGTTGTTTTGAAAATAACTCAACGAATTCTGTCGATTTTTTCATCGTTTCTGGTGCTCTTTGCTCATACGAATGGTTCAGAAGCTTTTAAATTGTGGATTCATAGTCATGAACTACAGTATCTGCCTGTTATCGTCGAATAAAGTAAGGCATAGAGGTGTCGACCGTATCGATGTATTTCATTGTGCAAACACATAGAGGCACTTTAATTGAAAGTCCGGTCCGTGGATCCACCCCTAACGTACTGACGTGCAAACACGGCCACGCCTCTGATACAAAACCACTCCTATCTTCGTGACGTAATGCCATTCGTTTGTTAGAGCTGCATTTCCAGTCATAACCTATATATATTGCAATTTTATAAACTATAATGGATTACTCGTAAACTACCGGAAATAACTCATAACCTATTTATAATGGGTAGTAATATAATCCATTTATATTGGATTCATAATATAACACATTTATATCACTTTTTATAACATAACCTAAATATATTTGAACTATAATCAATATATTTTGAATTTATATCATAACATAAATATATTTATATTATAAAATATTGGCACAAACGGCACCTCATACCTGGAGAATACCTACGAAGTACGTTACTGGTTGAATATACACAATTGTTCGCTATAGGCCTACAGCTATTTCAGTGACCTCGCAGGGTCTGCCTCTCAGCGTACCCGCTGAGATATGGATCGACTGCATACAGTCCACTCGATCAGCCATTGCTCAAAAATGTTGTTATACTCTCGAGACTCAATGCATGTGGCCAGGCCCGTCGGAAGGTATTTAAAAGTGGTACGGTATTTTTCGGGGTATTTTTCGGTGTTCGAAGGGGCAGAGCCCCTCTTGGGGTTCAAGAGAGGGGAGCCCCCTTGAAGCTTTTGGATTTTGAAAAATGAAATTGCGTATTTCCATGGGAAGTTAATACAAGCAGGGAGGTGTTAACTAACAACTCCCTGATACAAGTGGAATATTGATTTTAAGTGGGGATCCTTCCTTTGTCACTACATAAATGTGTCGTCTTGGGGGAGGGGTCTAAGGGGAGGGAGCGTCCCCCTCTCCTTTGAGAAACTTTTGTTAATTTAAGGTTGCTTAGGTGCAAAACGGTGCTATCTTTGAGATTTTTTTGGAGCCGATCGTACATGGCTGGAAAATGTCCATAATTTAGGGAATTCTAATTTTTCCGACTGGCTGGATGTTTTTACTAACTGCAGTGGCGGCGCGTAAATTGCACCTTTTTTATTCACCCTGCGTTTTTGTATACAGCAGTGGCGATCCTTCCTTTGTCACTATATAAAGGTATCATCCTGAAATAGGGGTCTAAGGGGAGGGGGAGTTCCCCTCGCCTTTGAGAAATTTTTGTTAATTTAAGGTTGCTTAGATGCAAAATGGTGCTATCTTTGGGATATTTTTGGAGCTGATCGTAGTATAGCAAAGGTGTGAAGGACTAGCAAGGCCGTTTTCAGAATGCTTTTTAGTCGTAAGTGTACTAACAATCGCCACTGCCCTCCCACCACTGCCCTACCCCTTTTCTTCCCCCCCCCCTCTCTCTCTCTCTTTAGCTGAAAAGTGGTACGGTAATTAAATACCGTACTTACCGTAGCGGTTCCGACGGGCCTGCATGTGGCTATGTTATACCTTCATAATACGAAAATAGTAGCCTGCGGAGCAGACTCTGTAGCAGCCTTCTAGAAGATGGCGCTCTCTCAGAAATCATAATACACCCCCTGTATATATTCTATACACAGTCTGCAAACCTTCGTCCAGTTTTCATTTACACGAATCCCCAAAATACGGGATAAATTATTATTATTTATAAGAAGGTCACATGGTGTTCACGGCTACTGACTATTCATGTCACAACGGCCTGCGACGATGTACATTATACGAACACTTCTGAAGATGCGGTGACATCTTAAAAAGGTACGTAATTATCATGTATGGCCTAAAAATCGAGCTAATCCTTTGCAGTGAAAAGTCAAGCCTAACGTTAGGGGTAGGATGTTGTCCCAGACCTTGCCGGTTTGTGTAAACTGGCCTGTACATAGGCCCTCGCATGGACAAGACGACAACGTTCCTTGCTAGCTGTATATGTATACATGTACACGGTAGTAGCTAAGCCAGTAACTATTATACAAATAATGAATGTTTATGAGTGCGATAGTATGAATTATTTCATGAGTTGAAAGATTGAATGTTCTATTCAACGAGGCGAAGCCGAGTTGAATAGAACGTTAAATCTTTCAACGAATGAAATTATTCATACTATCGCACGAATGAAAAACATTCATTATTTGTTTTATATAACACCTTATAACTATCTAACGTTACCTTTATCTAGTGTTGGTTAAAGTTGTGTTTTGGCGTTTGTCCGTGAGTAGCTCCATGGTTTGTCGTTTGCTAGCTACGCGTCTATACTACGTACGGTATGCAATGTGCGATCCCCAAAGCTGCGTTGATTTATTGAGTTGCGGCATAGCTTGTACGTACGCGCAGTGATTGTGACGTCACAGCCGTGTGTTATACTAGACTATTGCACGACCGTGTGTTATACTAGACTATTGCACGACCGTGTGTTATACTAGACTATTGCACGACCGTGTGTTATACTAGACTATTGCACGATGGATAACACACGACCGTGATGATAGTGCCGAATCACCCATGGCATGTGACCACCAATCCTCCAATCAAATGTAGAGAAATTAATAAGGTGTTATATAAACAGTAATAGCCGTACTGTACTGCACTGCATAACGTGTATACAAGTGAAAAGAGTTGTCTGCTGTGGGCTGTAGCGAAGCAACCGGTCGCTCATGTTGACTCCACCCCGTACCATCGCTGATGACGTGTGCATTAATTATCATGAAGTTATTTTTGTCTCGGAAATGAGATTGGCTAGAAAGTTGGCAGGCTATTGTATTGTATTAAACTTCGTCTGTATACTGTACATGAACATTTAGGGTAAGTAGATATTAAGTATAATGTACTTGTAGCTGATGAAACTCAACAATAGCCTGCTTACAGCAGGCTACGAAAATAGAAGAAAAAGTTTTCTTCAATCGACAGTGCCACTCCCAGACATGTTAGGTTGAGATTGATGTGATCACTGCATACGCGAGGGACTGAAAAGTGGAAACCTTTCATTCACACAGGTGTGCGATCGGAGCGACTTGCAGCATGTGGCGCGGGAGTGAGGGATGTCAGACGAAATTATTATGTTCTTTCTTCATTTTGTAATGTTTGATGGAAACTGAATGTTTTATACGGCAGGTCTGATTTTTCGGAACATAGTGGATACACTGCATCCTGTATCTCACGGTCTCTCACCTGCGAACAGTGACATGCTCTGGTCTCACCTTCATGGCAGGTGTCGAACATACATAATCTAACGTTGGTATTGCAAGTGTAACCAATACAGGTGGGAGTAATACAAGTCCGCCAAGCGGGCCAGCTCTGGTCTGACTAAAATGCGCATACATAGACCCTTTTCCAAATAGCAATTACAACGAATTGTGGGATAGTGTTTTTGTATGCGTCGTTTTTCGCCACCGTGACAGTAATATGCCCCTGACAAAAACGACGCATACCAAACTCTATCCCACAATCCTGTGTAATTGTTATTTGGAAAAGGGTCTATGGGCTAGGCGTGCATTGCAAACATTGAGTAAAAGTTGCGTTTGATCGGGTTTGCATCGATGGCCTGGTCAGGGAGAGTGAGGGACCTCACGAGCGCTGTCTTCTCGGCCCTTTGTGGAGTGTGGACTTTGAAGGGATATGAAAACAATTGCACATTCCACTGTCATGGTATTATGTTAACAATAAACCACTAACAGTTCATCCTATAAACACAAGTCCATATGTTTCATTGTCACAAAAAACGCCCGCCTGACGGCCCTTGACCCTCATGAAACTGTGTTTCTCAGCTGAAACTGTATTTTGAGATGACAATATTTTTAGCGATAAAAAGTCTTTAATTTTCATTGTTTTCTTACCTTTATCTTGTCAATATTGACCTAAGTAAAGGTGAATCAACTAAAAGTCATGTTTTCTGGTGGTGGAATTTTTACAAGTATGAAATGCATCCAAATCAAAAGAAACATATTTTTGCCCCAAAATGGTCTCAAAATGGGCATAAAATGACTCTTTTTGTTTTTTATTAGTTTTCTCCACAATGACTGGAAGCCAATTTAATAATTACTCAAATTAAATTATGCTAGCTGGTATTTAATTAGGGCTGTAGGCCCTACAAATACATCAAATTTACAAACGTTCGTTTTTGGCAAAACTTATCAACTTATTGCTTTTTAAGGAAAAAATAATGGGGTTTATGTTTTCCTAAAGGTGAAAATGTTCACTTTATCACAATGGCTAAAATACAGGGGTGACGCCAGCGGGAGCAGGGGCCATGGGAGGCTGCCCCCCGTCGGGAAACTTTCTAATTTCGTCGGGAGCTTAATCTGTACACAGTATAATATGTAATCCCAACAACCTTCAGTCTCCCCGACGACCTGTTTGATTTTGGTCACAGTAAGGTCTTCCATGAAGACCCCATATTTTCCAATTTTCTTTGCAAAAAAAAACTTAAATTTTTCAAGTTTTCTTCAAAAACGCTCACAAATTTTTGCCAAAAAGGCCAATATGATTTTCCGGCGCGCTTCGCGCACTGAAAATTTGACGTATGTTGTCCTTTCGGCAACTCTTCGCCTTCATCGGGGCATCGGGTTGCTGGTCCCAACTTCATTTTGTCAATATCGACCAGAGGGGTTCAAATTGACTAAAATTTATATTTTCCTGATAGCTATTTATCTGGAAATATGAAAATGCACAGAAATCATGAAATCATATTTTTGCCCAAGAGTGGCCCAAATGTTGATTTTCAAATAGGCCAGCCAGCCAGCCACCCCCCCCCCCCCCATATAACAATAATCCTTACTATATGCTGGTTGGATCTAGCATGGGTGACTGATTTGTACTGAAAATGCCCACAAAACTTTTTGAAGGCTTTTTGTGCCAGTAGCCAGCCCTCTGTATGGAGATTTGCAATAATTATACTTTGTTCGATGTGAAGTTATGAAAGGGCAATTAGAGTAGAAGATGAATGAGCCCGAAGCCCGCCGAAAAATAACACTTTTACGGACATTTTGGTTGTATGCCTTCATTTTACATAGCAATTGCCTTTGTATGAATAGCACTGAATACTCCCTAAGTAGGGTCTTGAAAATTGCAGCTTGCCCTTTCGTTTCTTGATAGCTAGGACTAACGGCTACTCCATTTCTTTATGATGCAGCGGGTTCGAGGATTGAGAGCTAGAATCATGAAGGTTGCACGGGATTTCGCAATAATCCAAGGTAAACTAATTCCTTCTTGAATAATAATTGGGCAACTACTGCACATGAAGGATGCGCGAGAAGCGGGCCGAAAATAGCATTCTAAAGGCCAATTGGTAATGTTTTTAGGCACTGCATCTACAGAAGAAGTCGGAAAAGCGAGCCTCCAGTTTGCAACCATAGGAATACAAAATGTACGCACTTTCAAGTTTAGAGCAAACGCGAAAGACCCCGACTTCACAACTTCAAGTACATGGAAAACCAGCGCATACTGCACCGACCAGACTGGGAGGGGAGTGTCGTCGCAATTTAGTCAAAGGTCGTGGCAGTGTGCAGCTGTTATAGACTTAATTTAAAGGCAACTCATCTTTTAATAAATTGGCCAATAAAAAAGCCTCTGTAAAATCAGGGTTGCCAGATTTTCTGAGAGGTAACCGGCCAAATTTGGCGTTCAGTATGATCGAAAAACGCCAAATGTACATTCGTTGAAAAATTGCATAAAAATCATGACTATGTTGTAAAATAACAATCCATTTTATTGACACTGACCGAGATTTTTTATTTAATTATGCTAAAAATGTGTAATCTGAGACATAAAATACGCGTTTTTTCTACATTTTCCTGGAAAAATTGAGGAAAAACATGCGTTTCTAAGGAAAATACAGAGACAGACGTAAAAATGCCAAAAATACGCCAAATTGCTGTTTGGCGTATTTTTTAAAATTCCGTACGCCAACACCATCGAAAAAACGCCAAATTTAGTGGTTTTGGCGTGTAAAACGCCAAAATGGCAACCCTGTGTAAAATCAGGCAATTTCTCAATGTGCTCGCCCCCATGTTGACTAAAAAATTAAAGGTAGACTTTTGAATATCGCTACCTCGGCAGTGTGTTGCGGGTATGTTTGACTTACAATCATAGGCGTAGGAGGCGGGGGGGGGGGGGCTCGGGGCTGCAGCCCCAACCAAACATTTGGGGGGGCGCAATCCCTCCAATCGATTTCAGATTTTTTTTTTTGAAAATTTTAAAATGATCCAAAAAGGCGTTTAAGCTATAGATTTCTGTAGGGGGTAGGCTACGGTGTGTTTTCGACTGAGTGATGGATCTATTGTAACCATTTTCTATCACAAATGGTTCTCAAACTATCAGAATTATCGCGAATCCTTCGTAAACTATCAAAATTTTCGCGCGCTCCGCGCCCTTCAAACATTTCCTCAATATTGTCCTTATTATCAATAATTTCCGATAGCAACTCCCGCAGGAGAACAGCAACAAAAGTTGAAAGCTGTTTACGAATTCTCAGGTAAAAGACTCGCCTTGTGATTGGCAAATAGGTTTGTTGGGTAATTGAAAGTGTCTCGATGATGATGCAGAGCATGAATGCAGGTTGTGTCATGGTTATCTTATTTAATGAAAACTTCCGGCGCTCTTCGCGCCCATTCGTCACGGTTTTCACTCTATCTCATGAGCATTATTATACATGGTTATAATGCACAACACTTTTCCGAAAAACAGAAGTACATCTCCAAGCTCTGTAGGGGCCTATGGGATCTTTCAGTCTAATTTGTAGCATGATGTGGAAGGTTGAAAGTTCGTATTGCCCGTTATACATTTTTCAAAAATCTTTACCGAGCGCTTCGCGCGCAGCCAAACCGGTATATAGATGGTGATTGTTAATACACTTTCGACGTAAAAACATTCTGAAAAGCGCTTTCCCCTTTTGCTTTACCCATCAGGGAGGTCTAATATCACCTCCCTGCACCTATACTCTCCCTCCCACTCCCCATTGCTTGAAGCTGTTCGTCTGGATTTTCGTTCAAACTTAGTAAAAATACGATAGTTGTAAAATGCTTGACACCATACTCTATGGTATCATTTGAATGTCAGTTAGTAATCATTATATCCGTGCCCCTAACTCAGGCTTCAAAGTGATCCTATATTTCCTATAATTTCCTATAAATTTCAAAAAATCCTATATTTCCTATATTTGTATGATTTTAGGCTTGTTTTCCTATATTCTCCTATATTTTTCTGATCTTGTCCAAAAAACATTTTTCTTTTATATGATGTTTTGGTGTGAAAATTTCAGATGGATTCCAAGATACTTTTGTAGACTCAGAGTGTCTTAGACTCAGAGTGGCTTATTCAGACAGGAAGCAGTGTATAGATCCCAAGTATTTTAATTAGATGCAAGTACACAATGGCCAACTGTAGGATTCAGAAATATTCTCATATGAAACAGCATTGGGCACTAATGAACACTTATTTCATCACCCATAAATGTTCCACTCTCACACCTGTTATTTTAAGTACTCTATGATTTCATCTCTAAATTTGAGGGAATTTTAGCCGTATTGTAAGGGGGTGGATTAGAGCCCTTTGCCTGGCATCCCCTGTAGTCATGCAATTATGATATTCGTAAAACATGCTTTGTGTCGTTTGCCCTCAGTTAAGTAATTGATTAAGAGACAGATGTCTAACTTCAACTTGTGGTACGTAATTGATTGCATGTTTTCTCTATGTGACATAAAAGAGTGGTGGCGTACTGTGTAAACAACATTTTTTAAATATCAAAGAATACACTAGATCAAATATACTTTTTTAAAGGCACCAGAAAAGCGTTTTTATTTTGTCGGAGAACGTTCTGTGTTGAAATAACATCACTGCATTATCAACTAACTACCGGTGAAATAAGCCTCGATTTCCTAGCAAGATGCACTAGCTTATTTGCCAATCATGACTAAATGGTATGAGAATCTTGTTCAAATTTGCGATTCTTTGGAATATTTTCTTATTTATAACATATAGGCCTAATGTGTTTCAAACGTGAACTGTTTAAAAACTGTTAAATATAAAACATTTTACAAACGTTTGTAGAACATTTAACGTAGCCTATTGACATTTTAAAAGTGTCAGTAAAACTTTATTTTTTTAACAATTCCAAGATTAGTTCAGAATGTTATAAAACGTTATGTGCGGTTTGCTGAGTATAAATGTAGCCTAGCTGTTGTAGCCTATATAGGCCTAAGCTGGAAATTTTCAACCAAACAGTGAATCACTGCATGTTAAAAACGGGAAAAATCAAAAGACCAGAATAAAGGAGAAAAATAAAATGAAACGAGAAAAGATGGGATGGGATATATATGGGATTGGTTGTGATGCATGAGTTGAGATGAGTCGAAGTTAATTGGAGGGGCTGCATTATTTTGCAGCTCAGGCTCGCGGCATGTAGCCTCAGACAATCATTAGCGGCTCGCCATAGGGGCACGGGGGGCACTTGCCCCCTCCCCCAAAAGTTTGTAAAGCATGGTCTTCAGTTTTCAAAAAAAAATAATAAATAAACAAAACATGTAATTCGATATGGGTTAGGCCCTCCTTTTTCCTTGAGTGTGTTTAAAATTAAAGAAGTGAATAACTTTCCAATGCAATGCGAAGGTAAAACATTAATAAAGTGCTTTCAAAACGACATTTTTTTCGGCGCGCTTCGCGCGCGTTTTCTTAGTTGCTTGTTTGCTACTATGTGTACATCAGACATCACAAATGGACCTGCCATTAGTGCGAGCTACGGTAATCAAAACAAATGATCACGCTGTGATATTTTTTAATCTGAATAGCTTTGGCATCATAATGCCATTTACAGAGTGTTACGGTAATGCTGGAGTTATATGCCCATAGTTTTGCAGACACTTCAGAGCTTTCGGGGCCATTAGATACAAAACCCATTAGCCGTGTTTGTTATCATCCACGACTAAAAGCATTTTTGCCCGGGCGTCACCTGGTCAGATTAGCATAGGTATCTGTTTACAAAAAGTAACAGACAAGAAGCCTATAAACGTATTGTGTTTCCCTAGAATTAGAGGTTCCCCTTTCGGTTGACCAAATTGACAGAGCCATTGGCCCACAAGCGGTCTTATGACTGTCAAATGGCCTGTTATAAGCAAAAGGTTCTCCACCTCTGTGCTAAAGTATACCGTTTCAATATATTTAAAATATACACACCAAACAGTCAATCTAAGCTCAGTGCAACTTTTGACTAGTGGCCTAGCTATTTGTATACAGGATAAGACGTCGTTCTGAGTTAGGGGAATTCCCCTCCCCCCTTTAAAATATTTCGTTTCGGACCGGTACTGAGATCCAAAATAGTGCTATCATTTCATCGTTTTCAAATGTCTTCATGTTCGAACTTTTCGTTAGTTTAAGAAAACAATCCAGAAAACCAACATTTTATGGCTTCTTGGCAAAGCTGAAACATATTGTGACACAATTGAAAGAAACAACAAAATATTGAAAGGTGGGGCTCATTTTATAGTGACAAATGGATCAAACCGCTTTGCCCATTTCACTTGCCTCTTACTCCACCCCTATGGAGAAGCGATCGGTTGATTTGGTTGTATTTATTTTTAAAGTAGTCAGCCCATGACTGACTGCCTGAAATGGTTTTTGAAGAGCTTTTGAAAACTGAATGGGGCATCGCTGTAATACATAATAATAGCCATACTCCTTTTGTACTACCCGGAGCTGACCATTTATATTTCGGGGGGGGGGTCTTCCGAACCTCCCTGAATACGGACTTGAGTTTGCCCCCCAAACAAAATTTCTTAGAGCCGCCCATGCAGACAATTAAGGTACAGTGCCAACTGAATGGGCCTGGCGAAATAGCTGCAAGGGGGCAAAACATTCTTTTCTTTTGGGATTTCGATCGGAGGTACCAAGATGGTAAGTTTTTATTTTCTAGCGGGTACAAATATTTTTTTACTGGAGGAGCTTCTCTAGCTCTGGCTCCGTTGGCGACAGGCTTGCACCGTCATTGGCTTAATAACTTTTCCAGAAATTTTTATACAAACTTGCCTGATAAGTGAAAACATATATTTTGTCCAAAATGGACCAGTGAAAGTATCTCGCACAAAAATTGCTACCAAAATGGTTTAGCTCCAACCCAATTAAGGGTGGTGAATAGCCCACTACCCTTCAAGTTAGCTCGGACGCCTATGGGAATTATCAAGGCCGCAGTCAACTTTTCATCGGATCATGCACTGGAACCTTGGACTTGTTTATAACTTGAACTGTTGTAATCTCAATTTGCCATTCATAGCCTATTGCCTTTCGAAATTAGGTTTATCCTGTTAGTTCTTTTTCCTTACATCTTACTGTTAAAAATTTTTCTTCATTTTCTCAAGGTTTGACACATTCAGGGTAATTGCCAAGGGCAGCCTGTACATAGTGCCAAATGGCAATCAGACCGTCGATGCCACACGTTCCTCTGTTGCTATGTTGATCAATACTGTTGCCAGGGGAAGCCGTCGTTATTGCAATATATCGCTGAATTGGGTCCAATGCTTTCCGTATTCTAGTCACTAACGTTGCATCAGTAGGCTTAACTTTTAATATTACATATACGTACGCCGCGCGTACATAATCCATGATGAACTCAGGCGCAATTACTGAGTTAGCCTAGCTAGGCCTACAGTAGTTAGCCAGTTCAGGAGTTTGGAGTGAAGAAGCTCGTCCAGTGTGTAGTACTTCCCAAATTGGAAGTTAGGACAATCTGTAATAATAAGTGCTACCATTTTTTCACCATGAGTGTTCGAACGTATAATCCATCTGTGAGAGTGGGGAATTGGAGTGAAGACATTTGTTTGGAAGAGGTAACGTTTTGGCAGGCCTAGGCCACAGGCGTTCGAAAGTACATATACTACACTATATATAGTGTGTAGTATATGTACTTTCGAACGCCAGTGGCCTAGGCTAGTGCGCAGTCTGCAGACCTAGTATGGGGAGCAAAGTGTACGTGAGAACTAGAACTTGGTATCCTAGGCCTAGGCTAGCCCACAGGCGTTCCGATTTATATTTATAGTAGCCTAAGTAATCATGAGACGATCAGTATCATGACATGAGTCGATCACTGCATTCTAAACGCCAGTACAACATGGTCCGCAGTCTGCTGACCTAGTATTTGGGAAGCGTAGGGGCTTCCCATACTAGGTCAGCAATATACCCATTGTCAAAACTGGGCTACTGTGACTTCAAAAATTTTGAATGGTCTCGATCTTTCTCAAATTCACGTATACTCCTACATAATTGACCTCTACGGGGCCTTATATGTTTAACACCCTTCATTCTAAGATTATTTGCACTTAGTGTCCAAAAAGGGACCAAAAATTTTGATTTACACAAACGATCCTGTAATGTTTTTTAAACATTCTATGAAACTGCTAAATCGTGTAACTAGGACGTTCACACTATTGTATGCTAAATAGCACGCACTGCTGTTCAATTGTGACATAGTCCATAGCTATAGTTACGTTCATACACGCGCATAGGCGTATATAGCAACAATCACTGCAGCAACGCACGCAGACGATATTACTCTCACAGTAATATGCGGTCAAAAGTTTGTGTTGCAATAGCCTAGGCCTAGTTCAGGGAACAAAGTGTACGTGAGAACTAGGCCTAGGTACACTAGGCTAGTACAACATGAAGGCACGGTGTGATTGCAATGTAAGCATGACCTACATTGCATTTTCTTCAAACAACATAAAAAACAATTAGGCCTAGGCTATTTGTCTTGCTATTTTTGATGTCCAAAGCAAAAATGTTACTCATGGCCGAATTTTCAAGTTTCGGCATAAGTATCAACCAAAAATTTGCAAAAGTTACAAAAAATGGTGACCAAAATGTCTTTGATGAAGCTCTGATTAAAAATTATGGTAGAAAAGGCATTATTTTCTATAATTATTTGTATAACTGTTCTTAAATGTGGTAATTTATAGCATTTTATTTTTTTGTTTTTTTGTAGCACCCCAGACACCTAGACACTTGCGTGAATCCAAATAGTTAAAGCAGTCCTTAATAATCATTGTCAGAATGTAACGTTAATTTAGGTAAAAAATACTGATAAAACTCCCCAGACACCTAGACACTTGCGTGAATCCAAATAGCTTTAAAACAATCCTTAATAATTCAAACCCCATTCCATGAGTATTCGTTGGAATAACAATGTCTCTCTTTTGACTTGAGACTGGCTGTTTCACCTGTATGAGTGAACGGTGACGTTGTTGCCAGATAAAAACCTTGTGCTTGCTGCTTCTTGCATAATTAATTGAGTTCTCTCAGATTTTTAAATGTTAGCATTAAAAAAGCTCAAGTATGTTGCATAAAACGATGAGTTCTGATTATTCTTCACTTTTATAGAGCTGAGAAAAACATTTATGTTAAAATAAACTATACTAAAAGACCTAATACAGGCAGAGCCGATATCCGAGTTGGGCCTCAACCTAGTGCCTTTTCTGTGGAAGCAAACACGTACAGAAGGATTAGCTGGATGTTTATTGAGAAATGGTTGAAATGGGGAGGAAGGCTATGGCTGTTGAAAGCACCCCATTTTTACAGTTTCAGTCGATACTGCTTCATTTTTAGCTCAACCCACGAAGTGTGGGTAGAGCTTATGTTATACTGTGGGCTGAAAATGTCTGTCTCATTTTTTGTGTCTGTCTCATTTTTTGAAAGTTTTCAGCTTCTTCAAATTGCCTCAGATTTGTTTGTATTTTTGGGTGAAGGATGCACACCATGGTGGCAACGGATTTTGTTCTTTTCCAGGGGCTCAGTGAAGTGTGTTCGAAAATATTGACAATTTTCTGTCATTTTACTGACTTGACATTCCTTTTAAAATTCTCTTTTGGACAAAGAGGTTATTTGTGTAAGTGGCTGTGTGGAGAGGTGAACATCTGGAGGGAGTTTGTTCATTTAGTGTAACGGACTGTCTGTTTTCATTTTCGGCACACATATGAAAGCATGCATTATCACATCTTGGTCCATCCGGTGTACTCCCTGTTTGTTGGAACATGCATGAATCACGACGTTTGGTGGCTTATTTGGGAAGGTGTGTACATATTGTTTCGGGCTGTTGGAAGACGTCTGATTAGCCCAATCCTCGAGCACAGGCAGTTCTAACGTTATATAATGCATACATATATATAAAGTCTATTTATATATAATTATGTATGTACTATAACGTTAGAACTATGGAACGCCAAAAGGGCACGGATATTTTGTTGTTCATTTTGTATTTTGACTTTGTATTTTGATTTTGTATATTGATTTTGTACTTTCATTTTGTATTCTCACTTTGTATTTTCATATTGTATTTTCATTTTGTATTTTCATTTTGTGTTTTCATTTTGTATTCTCATTTTGTATTCCCAGTTTGTATTCTCATTTTGTGTTTTCATTTTGTATTCTCATTTTGTATTCTCATTTTGTATTCTCATTTTGTATTCTCATTTTGTATTCTCATTTCGTATTTTCATTTCGTATTTTCATTTCGTATTTTCATTTCGTATTTTTATTTTGTATTTTCATTTTGTATTTTCATTTTGTATTCTCATTTCGTATTTTTATTTTGTATTTTTATTTTGTATTCTCATTTTGTATTCTCATTTTGTATTCTCATTTTGTGGTAACACTGAGGCAGCCTCAAAAGTGCGCATCATATGCAAACACCGATATCTAGCCCGCCAAAGTTACATAGGCCTGATGTAAACCGAACCGTCCCGTTCGGACTAATTTGAAAATGGAAAGAATTCTACTGAATCTTGGCTACGAACAACTTCTCATCGACCAGTTCGCCGTGGAAGGGGTGAGTGCTGTCATATCAGCTTTAAAATAGGACGTAGGCCTAGGCCTAGGCCTTACATAAGTAGGCCTAACGCTAGGCTAGGCCTAGGCCCAAACAAGTTAGGCCTAGGTCTAAATTTACACAAGTTTTCATAGGAGAGTGTATATATATTCTTCTGGATTCAAATGACAAGTTGTTTAATACAAACAGCAAAGTCTTTGACACTATCAGAGAGGATTAACATTTCGTCGTGGCTATTGGCAGGGCATAGCCCTGCGGATAAGGAGACTGCCATCGCAATTCGCAGGGCAACTGAGCACGCGCAAAGAGGACTTGGTCGGACCGCCTAATTTGTGATCTCGTGTGTTAAGTCGCGCACACATCATGTTAGTAATGCCGACAACATGAAGTACGGCGATGCCTTCGATTCGTATAATTTTAGAAGGCATTAACAAAGTTTTCAGATGAAAGCAAGGCAGTGTTTGTTGTGTGAGATTCACGGTCAGTTGAATTTGCCAAAAAAGGTTCTCACTAATCAGAAATAGCCTACAGATACATACTGTTGAATCCTGCGTATCCTTGTAGCCTCTTAAAAATACCCTTGGGACGATTTTAACTACGTATAGGCTAGTTACATAAGTATCCTCGTAGCCTCATAAAAATTCCCCATTTTGGCTGCGTAGCCTCTTAAAAAAGGCCCGCACGATATGACTGCATATACAGTATCCATCATGGTTCAGGTAAGAGGATGAATATGTTTCACTTCGTCCTTTGGAAGGAGGTACTGTCGGCCCTGTGGTACGATATCACAAGGTGTAAACATTTCATGAGAGATGTTCCTCAAACGACATCGCGCACGTCAGGGCTGGTCATTGGGGCTGCCCTGCGAATAGTGATGCATTCGTCCTTATTCGCAGGGCATTGCCCTGTGAATGATGTTGGTGCTGTTTCTTATCCACAGGGCTGCTTTGCCCTGGGAATAGTGATGACATTCGTCCCTATTCCCAGGGCTCTGCCCTGTGAATAAGGATGGCGCTCTTCCTTATCCGCAGGGCTATGCCCTGCCAATAGCCACGACGAAATGTTAATCCTCTCTGATAGTGTCAAAGACTTTGCTGTTTGTATTAAACAACTTGTCATTTGAATCCAGAAGAATATATATACACTCTCCTATGAAAACTTGTGTAAATTTAGACCTAGGCCTAACTTGTTTGGGCCTAGGCCTAGCCTAACGTTAGGCCTACTTATGTTAGGCCTAGGCCTACGTCCTATTTTAAAGCTGATATGACAGCACTCACCCCTTCCACGGCGAACTTGTCGATGAGAAGTTGTTCGTAGCCAAGATTCAGTAGAATTCTTTCCATTTTCAAATTAGTCCGAACGGGACGGTTCGGTTTACATCAGGCCTATGTAACTTTGGCGGGCTAGATATCGGTGTTTGCATATGATGCGCACTTTTGAGGCTGCCTCAGTGTTACTACAAAATGAGAATACAAAATGAGAATACAAAATAAAAATACAAAATAAAAATACAAAATAAAAATATAAAATAAAAATACGAAATGAAAATACGAAATGAGAATACAAAATGAAAATACAAAATGAAAATACAAAATAAAATACGAAATGAAAATACGAAATGAAAATACGAAATGAGAATACAAAATGAGAATACAAAATGAGAATACAAAATGAGAATACAAAATGAAAACACAAACTGAGAATACAAACTGGGAATACAAAATGAGAATACAAAATGAGAATACCAAATGAGAATACAAAATGGGAATACAAAATGAAAATACAAAATGAAAATACAAAATGAAAATACAAAGTGAGAGTACAAAATGAAAGTACAAAATCAATATACAAAATCAAAATACAAAGTCAAAATACAAAATGAACAACAAAATATTCGTGCCCTTTTGGCGTTCCATATAGAACTGCCTTTGGTCCTCGAGAAGACGATACAGGGAAGAAAAAATTACTCACGTGAGATCTAAACAAGTGTAAACATGGTAGGCTTAGGCCTAGTTTACCTGCAAGATGACGCAGTTTGATAGAAAAACGAAAATACAGGAACAAAAAAATAGGAAAAAAAAAACGCAGGTGAGACCAAAACAAAGTACTCGGTACTAACGTTATTGACCTAACAGTTAACGTTAGGCCTGGCCTTACGCAAACTTGTACAAGTGACATCGAAACTCAAAACTGTGATCGTGGTAGGCTTAGTCCAAGTTTACCAGAAAGATAATGCAGTTTGATAGAAAAATGAAAATACAGGGACAAAAAAAAAAAAAAAAAAATCACGCAAGTGAGACCGAAACGAAGTGCATAGCCTATAGGCCTCTAGGCCTTACGTTAGGCCTACAGTAGCCTAGGGTACCTAGGCCTAGTTCTGACGTATACTAGGACAGCAGACTGCGGACTAGGCCTACAGTAGCCTACGCTAGACGTAGCTTAGGCTAGAACTTATTGTAGGCCTAACTTGGAAGTAGCTTAACTGACTTGGTGTGTCTCGCACAATGACCACTGATTAGTCTTTTTCTATTACATGTAGCCTATCATAGACTGCATAAAACACCACAAAGTTTAGGTTAGATTGTGTTGGCATAGGCCTATAGGCAATGAAATGGGGGATGCGAAGCCTGACGTTGGAGGAACTGTAAGCTACACAACGTAACGTCAGGTTTAATACAATTGAAGTATGAAGTGTTCAATAGGCCAAGCCTACAGCATGTATACCAATAGCGTAGAACACATTGATTATATTTTTCAGAACTTATCAAATTGTACATCAGGTGGCCTATCACCCATATCCAGTACAAAGACAAGCTTTCATACAGCATTAAAATAATCTTGCAAATTTTATTCAGATATCGGTTAACACAGTTTTGTAGGTTTCACGCTATTGGTAGCCTACACATACCGTAGGCGGAGTTTGGCCAAGATCCTTATTTGGTCCTTTGTACATTTTTACTGGATGTGAAGGGTTAGGCACCACAACTAATGTCACATCTAACCTGGCCAGTCTCCTTGCATGGAATTATTGAGTAGGGAATTCAAATTTTGGATAGCGGTTTCAGGGATTTTTTACTTGTTTATTAGCTCAACCCACGAAGTGTGGGTAGAGCTTGTGTTACACTGTAGGGAGAGAAAATGTCTGTCTCACTTTTCAAAAGGATTCTACTCCCAAAAGCTTTCATGGATTCTCTTGAAACTTGAACACAGTGTTCCTTGGGTGGTGGGCAATTTGAGGTGTGCAGGAATTTGTGGTCCAAGGTCCCGTATGGGCCCAGCTATGGCCCATTTTATGAAATTCTTCAAAATGTTTCTTCTCCTACAGATATTCTTGTACAGTGATGATGGTTTGTCATAGTGATACTCTGTTAGTGGTGCCTTCAGGGTTTTCAGGAATTTTAGGTTCATGACCCAAGATGGGCTGAAGGGTCCATTTTGTGAAATTTGCAAAATGTTTAACCCCTCCTCCGTATAATGTTAAACAGAGTTGAAGGCCTGTCATAATGATGCTTGGTTAGTAATCTGTGTATGGTTTTCTGACAGTTTTGGTCCAAGGTCCCATGTGGGCCCTTTGTCGCACTTTGTTTTTTGCTTATCAATTTCATGGCTGAGGGGAGAGAGGGGAAGAGGGGAGGGGGGAGGGGAGGGAAGACATTTGATAGCTTCCTCTCCACTGGTTATGCAACTGCCCTACACAAACTGGTTGCATTTATGCATTATGGCAGTCTAGTTTCTGATCCCTGCCCTTACATAAGGGGATGAACTACATGAAGCTATAGGCCTAAAGATTTATCCCTGACACAGTCCAAGTGCTAATTGAACAGTGTATACCATGGTTGTTCATACTGAAGATGGAAAGTTGATTACATTTTTGGGGGAGGGATGTTTGTGTGAAATATTTTAATTGTGATGGTGCTGCACATCGTGACCTAAAAGAAGTGGTACAGTTATTTTCGTTTGGAACAAAAGAAAAGTACTGGTAGTTTTATCAGGAACCGGTTAAAATAACCACAGAAATATCTTCGGTACTTTCATTACTGGTACTGCTACTGGTACTGGTATTTATGTGAAAACCGGTATACTCGCTAACACTAGGGTTGAGCGACAGCAGCATTGCTGCTCTAGTTAAAGTTTAAAACATCGTTTTAGGACTACTAAGCAAGTAACGTATCGTACTGAAACAAGAAAAAGACAAAACTTAAAGCTGGGGGAGATATGCAGGGTTAAATTTTCTTCCAGTTCTAGCCAACCGTGCTTATCTGTCCTGTGTAAACGAAAGGTGTTATCAGATTTAAGCCTTGCTTCATCTGAGTTGGGCCTTGCCGGATGTCCACAGGTTCTGTGGGATCTACTTGGCATGAGATAGAAATGAGTAGCTCCTCATTTGACAAATCCTATGTAACGTGCGTTGTGAGGACATTTCTAAAGTGACCATGGGAGTGGTGTAAGGAATTCAGCTGGTGCAAAAGAGCTACAGTGTTGGTTAGGAATTCCATTGCCTTTGTTAGTATAATTAGTTTAGTGGTGTAATCTTACATAAGTTCTTTTGTAGCCTAGTTTGGTGTATGCATGTATCTGTCTTGCTTGTTCAGTGTTGGTTTGGTTGTCGTCCGGAGTGGATGCTCTTCGTTTTTCTCAGTCACTGTGTACCTCATGTTGTAATAAATGTCTTGGAGCAGTATTTTCTCAAGCTACATCTCCTGTCCTAATTCCTCGTACCACTCTGTTTCTGAACCCACCAACCAGTGCCTGCTACTCAGCCTGTTCCCCACGCTACACAAACATTCCATACTGACGTAAACAATGTAACTCTTTAGCATACTGATGTAAACAAAGTTCCTTAGTCACACAGTAAATATGATGGTGCAAAAAAGTTGCTTATTTCATGTCATGTTTTTGGGCCCTTTCAAAAAGATCTCAGTAATCAAAAACAACTGCAATACTCCTGTAAGATCTGGAGAAGAAAAGCCCTTTCAGAATATTCCAAGCAAATGTTTGAAAGTCTATTAAAAGGAATCAGTCATGTTGGTTCCCGCGTTTTCGAAACAAAATGATAGGTTTCACCAGTATATTATTGCAAACCTTGTTAACACAATAACTCCAGATAGGAAGCTTGGATAGATTTCATACTCATTGTGTGGATGTGTTATGGTGAAAAGATGAATGCTTTCGTTTTTGGTGGAGGTCAAAGGTCATCTGGGGTCACAGGGGTCTAAAAGCAAATTTCCCAAGAATTACCAAGGTCATCATCTTGAGTCATCAGGGGTCAAAATGCAAAATTTCCCAGGAATTCCCAAGATCAAATATGAATCTAAAATTATTTTCCAACATGTTGAGGTTAGGTTAGATGGGGTTTAACGGACCAGTTTCCAACCAATTGGTTCAAATCGAGCCGGCCACGGCCTTTTTTCCAGTTGTAGTTCACTGGCTTGTTTACCCTTACTCCATTGCTTATGCGGAGCATCACGCACAATGGCAGTAGGTTCCATTTTAAAAGTCTTTGGTATGACTCGACCTGGGAATCGAACCCGGGTCTCCCACGTGAGAGGTGAATGCTCTACCACTAGACCACACACGCTGTCGCCCAACATGTTGAGATAGCACTTGACCAGTGACTGAAAGATATGGGACATTTTGTGGAATAGAACATGTATCATTGAAACCTAAATGCGTTTTTGCATTCTGGTTTTATTGAAGTGAAAATTCTATTGCAAACAAAAGCTCAAAATATCAACTGCTTTGATTCTTCTTATAGCCTGGGAAATGCCATTTCCAGCAGTCTGAGGGGTCGTGATTTTTCAAAATTTTCTATACGCTTCGGGCCAATCATTGGTGGTGCTCTGCTTAGATAGTCTTTTGGGCAGAATTACATATTTTAGGCAGAGAATCCTCTGCACCTCCAAACTGAAAAGCTCCCATACTCCTAAGTGTAAAGCCAACATGGAAGTTCAAAGTTACACTGAGGTGTCAGCTTCCATGTACACCCAAACAAAACACAGGTATGATTTACAGTATAACACTATAAAATTACGTGATTGCCTGCTGTATGATGGTCATTCATCATACTGGAATGAAAAACTTAGCAAGTGTTCTATCCTATTTGGTAGAAAATACAATTATCATATATTCATGTGAGATATAATGTGAATTAGATAGAAAAACATTGCAGCAGAATATTTTGTAGCTGCCGTTTTGACTTTGGCCTAGTTTGTAGTACAAAATATATTGTAATTATCTTATTTGTAAGCCAACTCTAGTGACTCATGCCTCCACATCAAGTGATTCGCTTTGTCTGTACAGTATACAGTATGCTAAAGATCATCTTTGGCATATTGTGGACAAAATGCACCTGGGCATTCCAACCCACCATGCTACAGAGAAGGACCAAGTGAAGCCTAGGCTACGCCTTTTTTTTTTGGTGAAGTTGTACACTTTATCACTAACTTATCTTTTTCTTTCTATGATGGAAGTAGCCTGGGCAGTTGTGATGGTTATGCCATTTTGTTTTATGAAACATCATGAAAGATATGGTACTTGACCTTAGGCAGGAGTGCCCAGCCAGTCGATCACGGTCTACTGGTAGACTGCGGACTGATCCCAAGTCAACTGCGAGGGGTGTAGGAAAGAATGAAAAAATAAAGTTGTGTTATGGGTTTGCGATGTTGCCACTGGACTGGTAGATCACAGGAGGTTGGCTACTTCAAAAGTAGATCTTGGGTCAAAACAGGTTGGGCACCCCTGACGTAAAGGAATTTGAGGTGTGAGGGTGTGTGCATGTGTGTATGTGTTTGTGACGCTTAGCTCGTTAACATGACATGTCGCTAGAGGTCGAGGACCCATGGCCATAAGTTGCACCTCTGCAGCTCTTCTCCACCTGTCTTCAGAATTGTTATCTGTACTTTAATCTCTGGAGCAAACAAGCTTCCAAGGCACTATTGACCATAACTCTCCTATCAACCATTAGAAATACTTGGCTTGCAAGATTTATCACATAGACTATTGTTTGAGATTAGACATGCACCACTGGACAACTTTTCAGTGCAAAGGAGAGGGGAGAACTAGGTGTGAGAGGATGACTCATACTCTAATAAACTAAGTCAGAAAACCCACACAGACAGGCACACAGTGGGATTTTGAGTTCTTAGAAGATGCACCATATTAGTAATGGCAAAATTAGCGACATGGATATCTCAAGAAGGGAAACTCCAACAGTTCTCAAACTTAGTAAATAGATGTCCCATATTATAAGAAAGAACCACATTGTTTTTGGTGGAGATCAAAGCCTTCAAAGGTCATCTGGGGTCACCAGGGCTCAAGCAGCTGGGAACCTTGTTAATATTGTTTATGAAGGAAGGAAGCTTGGATAGATTTTATACTTGGTATGTGGATGCCTTATGATGATGAAAAGAACCCTGTTGTTTATGGTGGAGGTCAAAGGTCATCTGGGGTCACCAGAGGCACGGCGGGAAAAAATCGGCAATACGGGAAGCTCCTTGCCAGGAAATTTTGCGTCTCGCTGGAAATCCCGCCGAGCCCCCCCCAAAAAAATCTATAACGATGTGAGAATTTAATTGGAATGATTGTGAAACCAACATGAAGAAAAATAACTGATCACTACTCTAGTTGAAACCTTTAAGAAAGAAACATTTAAATTATTTAAAACATTTAATTTACCCGCTTACCAGGAGGTTTGCTTATGTGTGTTATTCTTTTATTTTTAACTGAATCCCTTGGTCATGAACTCACGGCCTTCGATCAGTGGCCACGCACCTCTAACGAATCTCACTTTACGCACAGCTAATGCAGTGCAAACTACAGGATGTTAAATGTTTCGGATACTGAGTCAGTCCTACCATTACCTACTGTGGCTTTGTGTCCAGTGTGCAGTAACGTGCATTGTAACAAAAAAATAACGTTAAGTTTGTCACTGCAACTTCTGCACTGTAAAGTACCTCAACCATGTGTTCAAATTTCTCATAAACTGTTTTCTTGTTTATCAAAATCCACTACCTACTGTACACACTGATCTTTCGTGATAATTACAGTAAAAATCTTTCTAATGCATCTCCTGGGCCAAGATTTCACCCGTATAGTACCGTTAACTAGGTACGGTACGATGCGGCAGTCACTGTGCATGCCGTTATCACATACAAATGTTCGTTCGTTGCCTGCAAATGTTCGTTCGTTGCCTGGGTGCTCTCTTCGATATGCTGTGCTGAAGCAGTGCACGTGACTTAAGCATGCATGCTCCACTAGCAAATAGGGGGTACACAAAAAGGGAAATTTTTTGCTCTTTTTTGCCATATATTTGGAAACTTATAGTTTGGAAACAAATAGTTTGAATACCCAATGAAAAATTATGAGCAATATAAAGGTTGCAATCATTTTAGTATTTAAGAGAGTAACAGGATAGATAGGACAGCTAAGTTTTTCTGTGCACACAGTGCAATATACCCCTTGAAAGAATGTGTATGATGCTAGAGCTGATGAAGTGAATTTTGTTTCCAAAAAAGTCTTTCCACCAAAAATTTGAAGTCTTAGCGATTGATTTGAGGCAAGAGAATATTATAGTGGTTAGAATATGTGCATAATTTATGTAGCGTAACTGTTTTACCAAAATTTACTTCTTTTGATAATGAAAGCATGTCGTCTTAATGTAAGTGATAAGTATGAAATCTAGTAACATATTAAAAGTCAAGCCAATTGACGTATCTATTTGGGTATGTATTTTACAGTAACTGTAAATATTAAGTACTTTCTTTCACACTACTTCTCGGCCATAGTACCTGAAAGTTCCCAATCCTCACGCACTGCGAGCAAAACACGCACTGCGAGCTGTTTGACGTTCATATATAGCCTATATATGAACAGTACATACAATGTAGGTGCTGAACTTAACGGCCTGACTGTACGGCGCGAAAGAGAATTGAGCCTAGATCGCTTGACAGCTAGAGGAACAAACTAAAATAACTGTAACAAACTTTGAAGAAAAACAACACAAGGAGACTTTAGCAGACATAGGTAATTCATGCACAAACAAGTCAAAGTACAGTATTATGATTGCTAGATATAGATGCATGAATTTAGTTATGTCGGGCTCAAACAGTCCTGTCGGGCTACCACGTACAGTCTGATACCAAAAAGCCCGACGGCTACTTCTTTCAAAAATATTTTTCGAGCCCTGGCCCGATCGAGATGCAATCATCAGGGCCCGGAAGGGAATTAGTAAGCTACATTTTGCCAAAAATTTTCTGTTTGCTACGCGTGAACCTACGGTCGTGCTCTGCTTAGATAGTGAAGAATTATAATCACGGGGGAAATAATTTCTGGCTTGCCAGGAAATTTGCATTTTTTCCAGCCCTGACCAGAGGTCATAAAGCAAAATTTTCCAAGAATTCGTAAGATCAAATAGTTACGTACTACTAAACATTGTTGTAGTACATGCATGTTGGTTGCATGGACTCCGTTGTTAGGCTAGGCTATACTGCAGTACATTTCGGGGCAATTTAGGCCTTTCAATATATTGTGAATATGTATGGGAAAGTTTGACATGAACAAGCTTGGATATTTAAAGATGACATGAGTGAAAAAAGGGAAATGGTTTTGATAGATAGGAAAGATGGGCAAAAGACCGAGAAATATAGAGTATTCAGATGGATAGAAAACGGCCGAAAAACAGGTTTTGCGATTAATCGCTAGTAGCTTGTACTGTACTAAACGTTTATTCCAAATGCGATCGTTTAACGATTAATCGCTACATGGTCACAGCCCTATGCCACTGCACACTCAAACAGTTAATATGGCCAACCCTGCACCACTGGACACTCATACAGTCGTATTGAACACAGGAGAATGCAGGTTTTCATTGACCCAGCTCTCCAGAATAAACAAACAGATATTGCTTGTGATTACAGGAAGTCAGGTTAGGCTTGCGGTAACCACACTTTTCTGGCAAAAAGTGTGGAGTCGGGCCAAGTCTTCATAGAGGAGGGTCTTTGCATAATGTCACTTACTCCAAATCCAGATATGGATTGATATCTGGATATATCTGGCTAAATACAGTCTTTATACGGCCATATCAAGCCAGATATACAGCCAAATTTAGATACTTTGATACATTATATCAAGTTTTATATGGCCATAATAAGCCAGATATAACTTGATGCAATGCAATTCCAGATATGCAAATCAAGTTTTATAAGGCCATATCAAGCCAGATGTAACTTGATGAAATGCCAGTCCAGATACAGTACGTAAATACATTTTTATATGGCCATATCAAGCGAGATATAACTTGATGAAATGCCAGTCCAGATATGTAAATACAGTTTTATATGGCCATATCAAGCCAGATATAACTTGATACAATATATGCAATTCCAGATATGCAAATAAAGTTTTATATGGCCATATCAAGCCAGATATAACTTGATGAAATGTCTGTCCAGAAAATGTAAATTATACAGTTTTATATGGCCATATCAAGCAGATGTAACTTGATACAATGCAATTCCAGATATGCAAATAAAGTTTAATATGGCCATATCAAGCCAGATGTAACTTGATGAAATGCCAGTCCAGATATGTAAATACAGTTTTATATGGCCATATAAAGCCAGATATAACTTGATGAAATGCCAGTCCAGATATGTAAATACAGTTTTATATGGCCATATCAAGCCAGATATAACTTGATACAATGCAATTCCAGATATGCAAATAAAGTTTTATATGGCCATATCAAGCCAGATAACTTGATACAATGCAATTCCAGATAGGCAAATACAGTTTTATATGGCCATATCAAGCCAGATATAACTTGATGAAATGCCATGAGTCCAGATATGTAAATACAGTTTTATATGGCCATATCAAGCCAGATATAACTTGATACAATGCAATTCCAGATATGCAAATAAAGTTTTATATGGCCATATCAAGTCAGATATAACTTGATATGCTAGATATGCAAATGAGCATTTGATAGTTTGTTTTATTATTTATTTGATTTGCTTCTTGGATTATGCTTGTTACAAACTAAGACATGTTTTGGATACAGCATCACCTTCCCAGACATTGCAGTCATTTAGTGGCTACACTGTTGTTAATACCACAGTGTACTAAGTGAACTTAGGCAAATGATTTGCATATTTGGGCAGAGCTTGTATCTAAACCTACATTTTTCATGATTTAGGAAGTTGAAAGTAAAATATGCACTATGCAGTAAACAAAATTTAGAGTCAAATACGTAATAAAGATAAGAAGCCCATATCACTGTGATTACATAAAATAGGAAATCTCAAGGCATTTTTCTGTTCACTGTTATGAAGTAAGTTGAATTTATGTACTTAAGTCACTTCAACCTAATATTTCCATTAAATTCCAATTTATGGAGCACTTAAACATTGTTTGCTGGTGTTCAAAGTCTCCATGAGGAGTGTGGACTATAAGTCCTAACTGTGTTTCATTACTGGAGCAGATATGGTCCGGATACAATTTTATCTGTGCCATAGAAAGGCTTGATCCAGATAGAACTTTATCTGGCCATGTATGGTTTAGATCTGGTTCTTGTTTAGATCTGTGTTATATCTGCCTAACTTTTTATCTGATCTGATATAAATTCCATATGTGGTGCAGATATGGGCCATATATGGAAATATATTCTGCTCATATAAGTACCATATCTGGTCTAGATAAAATTTTATCTGTTCCATATAAAGACTTGATCCAGATAAAACCTTATCTGGCCATATATGGCTTAGATCTGGTTCTGGCATAGATCTGGGTTATATCGTCCCAATTTTTTATCTGGCCCATTTCAACTGGACTGTTCTGGAAGTTGGGCATGTCCAGTTGAACTGCTCCAGTTAAGTCCAGTTCAACTGGACCCCACTAGGCTAATTCAACTAGGATTCAACTGGACTGTTCTGGAAATTGGGCGCATGTCCAGTTGGAAAGTCAGCTGGTATATAACGTACAATAATTTTCTGAATTTGTGAACACCCTTGAAAGTTTGTACCACATATGTGGCTTGTAGAATGGTAGTTCAGATGTTATGGTGTACTTCATATTGCATTTGAAGAAAGTAAAAAACATCCAAGGTACTATAATGCATGAAATCTTAATGTATAACTGTAATGTGTCAAGGCGTATGTATATGCTCATGTAGAGATTTTAAAGTAGTTTAACACAAGAACTAGACCACCAGTGGTGTAAACTTAAATTGACTTCGGCGGATTCAGGATTTGAAGCATGAAAGGGAGGGGGCTAACTCCATAAGGGCAAATTCTGCAGCTGCGAGCACCAATTGTACGAAGCCTCTGAAGAGGGAGTGGGGTGATCTAATGAAAAAACTTGAAATTTATGCACTTCTTGGTATTTCTGACATCTGGCACCACATATTGTCAAGCAACTTTGGACCGTCCGAAAAAGGTGGTGTCGAAAAAGGGGCCCGCTACAGTTGGGAAATCTCCCTCTGGATCTGTGTCTCAGTGTAAGTGCTTCAAAATGCCAAACAAGTGTTTGCACTTAGCAGAATCGATTGTTTTGGAAGAAAAGGAGGCAAATTCATTTCAGATTTTCTCCAATATACTTCCATGAAATGAAATGAAATTTGCAGAGAAGATTACTGACAAGATTTTAAAGCAACTGGTACCAGTTAACTTTTGGTTTCTTGCGTATTAAGCAAAAGGAACCAATGTAGTCAGGTTGGCACGTGTGTGTGTGTGTGTGTGTCTGTGATGCTAGCTTGGGTACATTGTAACTCAACAAGGGAAAGACGGATTAAATTGAAACTTGGTATGTAGAACCGCCATAGTGAGAAGGTGTGCTCTATTGTTTGTGGTGGAGGTCAAAGGTCATTTGGGGTCACTAGAGGTCAAACACCGAAAACCCTTTAATCATTATATCTCAATGTGGGAAGCTTGGATAGATTTCGTATTTAGTATGTGGATGGGTTATGGTGAGGAGAGATATTCTGTCATTTTTGGTGGAGGTCAAAGGTCATCTGGGGTCACTGAAGGTCAAACACTGAAAATCTTGTCAACAAGATGCATCTCAAGGTAGGAAGCTTGGATAGATTTCATACTTCGTATGTAGATGCTTTATAGTGCAAAGATGAAACATGGTATGTTTGGTGGAGGTTAAAGGTCATTTGGGGTCACCAGGGGTCACACACTAAAAACTTTGTTAACACGATTTCTCAAGATAGGAAGCTTGGATAGATGTCCTACTACTATGTAGATGACTTACAGTGTAAAAAAGAATTCCTGTGTTTTTGGTGGAGGTCAAAGGTCATTTGGGGTCACTGAAGGTCAAACACTGAAAACCTCTTAAACATAGTATCTCAAGGTAGGAAGCTTGGATAGATTTCATATTTGGTATGCGGATGTGTTATGGCAAGAAGAAGAATCTTGTGCCTTTTAGTGGAGGTCAAAGGTCATCTGGGGTCCCCCGTGGTCAAACACTGAAAACCATGTAAGCAAGATATCAAGATAACTGTAGGAAACTTGGATGGATTTCAAACGTGGTATGTGGATACGTTATGGGGCGAAGATGAATCCTGGCATGTTTGGTGGAGGTCAAAGGTCATCTGGAGTCACCGCAGGTCATACACTGCAAACTTTGTAAACAAGATATATCTCAAGGTAGCAAGCTTGGATAGATTTTATGCATCACATGTTGTTACATTAATTTCAACTGAAAAATCAAATGCATGTAGGTCACCAGAGTAGTCAGGCAAACTTCACACTAACTAAATTTTGTTTGTAATTGCAATCTAATAGCTCAGTTTCATTACATTCAGAAAGGAACCACAGTGCCCATTGGGCTCTTGTTTATTTTTCGTTCCAATCAGGAGTAAAATCCTGCCATTGCAATGCGGAACGGTCAATATTCAATTCAAAATTGCCCCCTATAAACATCGTTTCTTGTGATATCGATTATTCCTGAAGAAGATATGAACGTGGGCTACCCATGACTAGTGTGCAAACTTTTGGGCATAAATATCAAAATCCCAAGGGGAAGATAGGTTTTATGGCCAAACATTGAAAAATAAGCTCTAGATACATCGATCAACACAAAATTTTAGTGGTAAAATTAACGTAACACGTTACATATCCTCTCCAAATTTCAGATCCATAGCTTACAAAACGGCCAAGAAAACGCAATTCAAAGACAAAATCGCTGAACACCCCGCCAAAAACCGCTGTGGCGATCACATTACTTTGACTAGAAGTTCTCCTAGTCGAAGTAAAAATGATAAAAACATTTCAGTAACAGGCTAGTCTTGTTATAAACTGTTTAGGTGTGTTAATTGCACATTTTGGGAATAAATTTGAAAAAGGAAACTGTGGCAAAACATTCTTCAAAAGGTCTGATCTGATAAAATGTATTATTTCTAGCTTGTTAATGTAAACTAGGTAAAACCAATTGAATTCAACTGGACCTTTCTGGATGGGTTCAACTGGACTTCATAGGGCCAGCACAAATGGATTTTACTGGACCAGTCAAGCTTGGGGACAACATCCTCAACCAGTTCAACTGGAGTTCGTTGGTCGAATTTTATTTAACTTCGCTGAGCGACTGTTTCGATTGAACTTCACTGTACTACTAGGTCAACTGGACCCATTCAACTGGACTTTCCTCCATCATGCAGTTCAGTTGGATTTTATTGTGACCAGTTCATCTGGACTTTACTGGACCAGTTCAGGTGGACTTTATTGCTATTAGTTCAACTGTAGTTTACTGCATGGACCAGTGATCAGTTCAACTGGAATCTACTGGACTAGTTTCATAGGGCTTTATTGTGATGAGTTCATTTGGACTTTACTGGACCAGTGATGATCAGTTCAACTGGAATCTACTGGACTAGTTCTGTAGGACTTTATTGTGGCTAGGTCATTTGGACTTTACTGGACCAGATCAATATTGTGATCAGTTCACTGGCACTTTACTGAACCAGCTATTGGAATATGGTTCAACTGGACTTTACTGGGCCATTTCAGTAGAACGTAATTGTTATCAGTTCAGCTGGACTTTGCTGGACCAGTTCAGTTGGACTTTATTATGGTTACTGCAACTGGAGTTTACTGGACCATTTCCATAGAACTTAATTGTGACCAGTTCACCTGAACTGTACTGGACCAGTTCAGTTAGGATTTATTTTGATTCGTTCAACTGGATTTTACTGATCCAGTTTAACTGGACTTTAAATTTGTGAACAGTTCAACTGGACTTTGCAGGACCAGTTCAATTGGACTTTATTGTGATTAGTCCAGTTCTGGACGTTCCTGGACCAGTTCAATAGGGACTTAATTGTGACCAGTTCAACTGAACTTTGCCGGACCAGTCAGCTGGACTTTATTGTGGTCAGTTCAACTACACTTTACTGCACCAGGTCAATTGGACATCAGATGTCAACTGGACTTTACTGGACCAGTTCAATTACTTTTATTGTGATCTTCACTGGACCAGTTCAATAAGATTTCATTGTTATCAGTTCATCTGGACTCTATAGGACCAGTTCAGTTGGAGTTTATTGTGGGTAGTTCATGTGGACTTTCCTAGATCAGTTCAATTGGACTTGATTGTGAAAAAGTTCAGCTGGAATTAATTTACAAGGCCATTTCAAAAGAACTTTAATGACTGAACAATTCTCTACTAACGCTTACTGCCTAGCTCAAATTAAAGCAATGTTAAGTTGAAATTGTAGAAAACTTCCATCAGTCCAGCATAATCAGTTGGTTAAAACAGATTCCATTGAAAGGGTTCCCACTTTCTTTAGCGATAGTCCATTTTGAACTGTTACTATGGAACAAGCCCAGTTGAGTCCAGCTGAAGTCCAGTTCAGTCCCCTTAGCAATCACACCATGCAATTGTGATAACATAAAAAGTCCCATTAAAATCAACTGGTTCCAGGCCAGTTGAAGTCCCTTTGAGTCCCATAGAGCCCAGTTCAAATATCGACAAGTCCAGTTCAAATTTGAACTGGACTCAATATGAACTGAACACAACTAGAATTTTCAGCTGGGTGGTCAGCCAAGTTTAATGTAATTTTAGAGCATGAGAGGTCCAGGATATCATGTGGCTGGGTAATGTAAACAATTTGTACACTGTGGGCAAAGGCTGTGATGGAGGAGTGCAACAGAAACAGCACTGTTCAAGGGCTAAAGCTAAAGCCTACCTTGGCTATGTGCAGGCCCAAGGTAATGTCAACTGCTTCAATATACATGCTAAAAATGGCTGGCATGCATGTTTATGTATTGGTTTAAGTGTTTCCCTTCTGGGCGTAGGCCTAGGAGTGTGATAAATCATGAGCTTCCAGGCAAATATCTGCAAAACTTTCATGTTCCAGAAATGGTGGCTACATTGGGCTATCCTTGAGTCACAAATAACAAATTGCAAAGTATTAAAGGGGCTGTTGCATTGCCTCAAAGAGTTAGGAATATCCCTTCATCTCTAAATTCAATTGGTAACTGCACTTTGACATCATTCAAACAATTGCCCCACTCTGGTTGATCAATGATGACTTGTGCAGTCAGTTTGTTCTCAGGAAAGCTCACAAACAATTGTGTGTGAATACGGCCTTGAGCACTTAAAACTTGGTGGAGGCTGCTGCCGCTTTGTCTGGGACATACTAGACAGGTGTTTTGTTTAAATTGGCAGAGTGGCTAGAAGTAAACATAGTGGGAAAATTTGTACTGTCTGGGCTGGGTGAGATTGTGGAGCCTTTAAGGCAAAGGCATCTCTTGTTATGTACTGTACTGTATATTAATGAATTAGTTACACATTCTTTTTGTAGGACACACTGAAAGATCATTTGGAAAAGAAAGACAGAGGACAACTGCTCATCCAGAAGGCTTCTAACTTGCAGGGAACAATCTTAAAGCCTGTATGTATAATGTTTTGGTATTTAGTACTAAGGCTACATTTCTAGATCATCTCACCCTTCATCACTGAATACTTTGTGAAAGATATTGTAAAAGTGTTTGGCCAGCCTCCATCTTGTGAATACTTTTGACAAACTCAAGTGGGACATATGTTCTGATCTGCACTTAAGTACTAAGTTTTCATGGCATGTCTCTTTTAGGAATACATTGGCTATGATCGAGCCAGGCTATCTGACAGGATAGTAAAAATATCAGGTCGCAAGTTCTTTGAAAAAATCCAGCCAGATTTTTCAAAAAGTTTCCAAAATTAAATAATGGTTGCTTTTTAAATTTATTGCGCATATTTCTAGAAGCTTCTTCTCTCTGTTTACATTACATACTAAGTGATTGTTCAATCAAAATGCATGTTAGTTCCCTTTCATTTCACCCTAATGTGTAAGTTCACTCTAGGAGCAGTGAGACACTCTTCATTGTAATTAGCAATTGTGTTGAAAATTAGTGGAACAGATGATGATGACAATTTCAAAGTAAGGCCCATCCATAACTCTGCCTTGTAGCTAAATATCGTAATTACTGTTGGTTAGTTAGTCCAACAGTATTTGCAGTACTTTAGCAGTAACTGGCCCTCTTACAACTAGAATTTTTTATTTCTTGCTGAAAGCAAAAGGAACAATGTAGTCATGATGGCATGTGTATGTGTGTGTGTTTGCCTGTGTATGTATGTGTGTCTATGACATTTGGATTGTGAACAGGATATCTCAAGTCGGGAATGATAGATACTTTTCATAGTTGGTACATGAATATATCATATTGAGAAGAACTATGGTTTTTGGTGGCAGTCAGGTCAGGTCAACAGAGGTCAAAAACGAAAACCTTGTAAACATTATATCTCAAGGTAAAAAGCATGGATACTTTCCACACTTGGTATGTTGGATGTGTTATATTCAGAAGATGAACCCTATTGTTTTTGGTAGAGGCCAAAGTTTAAATCTGAGATCACAGAAGGTAAAACTTGAAAAACCTTGGGAATTGCTTGTAAATGTGACATCTCAAGATAGGAATGGTGGGTACTTTTCATGTGTGGTGTATAGATTTATTATATTGAGAGGAAGAATGTATTGTTACTTGAGGAGGTCAAAGGAGGTCATGTCAGGCCACCAGAGGTCAAACACCAATACCCTTGTAAACACTGCAGTATCTGTTTCGTTCCTCATTACCTCCTATTTACACATGTACCACATTATTGCCTGCAATTACAGTGGTTTTCCCCGGCAAGTTGTGGCCAAAACGCAGAAGGTCAATTTAGGGTTCTAGGTGCCGTCTATTGGTAGGGGATACCATGGTGCTATCAGTTTTTAGCTCATACCAGTATGCTGGTGTGATCTAGTGTGACCATGCAGCATCACTCTATCTAGCTGTCCGAAATTGTTCAAAATGCTTCTTCTCCCAATGCTTTCATGGATCTGTTTGAAATTTGGGCACACTATTCCTTGGGTGGTGGGCCATGTGGGGTGTTCAGAAATTGTTGGTAGAAGGTCCCATGTGGGCCCAGTGGCCCATTTATGAAATTTTGCAAAATCAGGGCTGGTCATGAGAATTTTTCAGGAGGGCAAGCAACTGCCCGCCTTGCTTTAGCTGTTACACTTCAAGGCGGACAATTAGTTGCCCACCCAAGATTTTAGGAGGGCAGTTGTGTAAATATAAAATTTACATTTAAATTTATCTTAGCTAAGAGCATATCAGTATTGTACAAACTGAACTGCAAAGAAACCTTGTTGCATAATAAAAACAAGAATGAGGATGAACACTTTCATGTTTAACTGCGATAACTGCGCAAAACTCAAGCTTGGCTCAACCGCCCCATGTAACCAATGGGGAGGTTTTGACATGAGCAATGGGCAGTACGTACCACAAATCACCTGGAGCACAAATTGTGGGGGTCATGGGGCAATAACCCTCTCGAAAAATAAATGTTAGGGGGAAGCATCCCCCCCCACCCCAGCCAGATCCAAACTTAGATGCAATATCATAACAAAAACAGTGGAGCCATGTTTTCTAAACTCATGTTTTAAATCAGTCAAAAAATGTGAAAATGATTGTATCAACTTGCCACAGATACCCCCATTAGCAACATCATGGCACCCTTCAGGGTAGAGTTGGTGCTCTATTCCCTTCTACCATATGCACCACTGTGGACACTGGGCGGACCAAGTCCGGGGTATCATATGGCGGAGCCACTCCATGAATGATGCTAGTAAGGGTCCAAAGGATTAACTGATATCCATACAGTAGGGCCTAATACCAATATTCTTTCTTCGATGGTACATACTGTAGTCCAGGCTCAGATCCAGAAATTTTGAAAAGGGGGGGGGGGGCTGAAAGCTCCCTTCAGTATTCTCTAAATGCTAATTTTTGCGTACATTTGTTATTGTTGATGTGGCGAAAAGGGGGGCTGAGGCCAGGAAAGCCCCCCCCCCACCCCGGATCTGCACCTGCTGTAGTCGAGCCCAGGCCTACAGTCCGAAAAATGGCAGTGACAAGTTACAGTACGGCAAACCAAGACTTCGCTACGGTGATGATACGATGCCACTACGATGGTGCCATGGTCTAGCAAGACTTGAACAAGACATCTAGCTTGACAATGCTGTAACTCTACTGTCATAATTCATAACATTGTCGTGACATTTTTGCACTACTGCCGTACGGTACTGCATCTTGACAGCGTCTTGATATCATCTTGACAAGGCTTAAACTTCGATTGACCTTGAGTTTTTGAGTACGAGTTGCTACGGAACATCAAGATTTTTCCACTCAATATAGGGCTCCCACATGGTCGGGAATTTGGGAAAAGGTCGGGAAAATCAAAAGGGGGTATTCCAGGATCTGGAAAGTCCTTGAATTTGCCTACCAGGTCTGGAAATTTTCTTCATCATGTTGTTCACTATTTTTCTTGCGTTAAATTATTGCAGTGGTCAAGGAAGTAAGTGAATGCAGGCTGAACTGGTTCTATAAAATTAGAGATTATGCCGTAAATTCCTGAGGTTAATTTCACTTTGCACATATCATGATCATGCGCTGGCCCTGCTGCACATTCCAAGCCACATATTTACCGAAACTGTCACCACCTGTCACTCATGTTACTTTGAAACACAAGACTAGGCTAAGCTTGATATATCTCCATACGTAAACTTGTTAGGATAGGATAACAGCCAAAGCAAGTAACTCTGAAGCAAAAAGTATCGTACGGGAAAATTATGCAAGAAAATTTTTCAAAACCATTAAACGGGGCTTGGTCAAAGTATTTTACACATGCTGTGAAACTGTTTTATGAAATGAATGCCGAGACTGGATAATTTTGGCTGGCATTCACTTTTATGTTTGAGTTGGCTACCCTGAGACTGAAACATCTACACAGTATTGTGCACTAGTATAGTATCTTGAGTTGAAATTTTAAAGGACTCTGAGGGATTGTAGGCACAGATTTTGGACAACATTCCCAAGGTTAAAGAAACTTAGAAATTACTTATCATTATCTATTTTAAAAGATATTACAATAATTATTGATAACCTCACTGCTTTCTAGCATGTGACAGTTTGGTTTATGCAGTGAATGGTTTGAATTTTTGTCTCATACCAGCAAAGCTGGTGTGCAGCTTTTGTGATTGATCACAAACCTGTATACATTGATCTCTGTTGGTCTGTCTGTTGACATTTGCAAAAGTGGCTGTTATTCGCACATCTTTCAAGGGTCTCAATGAAACTTGCACACCAATGTCCCTTCCATGGTGGGCCAAGGTGTTCAGAAAATTTTTGTCTAAGGTCCCATTGGGGTCCTACGGCACATTTTATGAAATTCTACACTATGCTTCTCTTGCAGATGTTCTCTTATACAATGTTGATAGCCTGTTTGTTGTAATGATGCTCCATAAGCGGTATCATACCTGCAGTGTGTTCAGAAATTTGGGACCTAAGGCCAAAGATGGGGCATAGGGTCCATTTTGTGAAATATTGCAAAGTGATTAACTTTTCCACCTTTTAATGTTAAAGAGAGTTGATGGGATTTTATAATGTTATTGTGGTGTTATAAGTGATCTGTGTGGTATTGTAGAATTTTGGTCCAGATCCCATGTGGGCCCAATGACCCCATTTTATGAAAAGCTGCAAAGGGCTTCTTCAACAACAGATTCCCTTGTACAATGTTGATAGGTTGTCATAATGATACTCAGTTAGTGTATCTTCAGGTTACACAGACATTTTGGGCCCAAGGTCCAAGATGTGCCATAGCTCACATCCATTATGTGAAATATTGCAAAATGGTTGACCCTAATTCCTTCAGTCAGAGTTAAACAGTTGATCACCTGTCATAATGATGGTTGATTAGTGACTTGTTTATTTTTTCTGGATGTTTGGGTCCAAGGTCCCATGTGGGGCCTAAGGCTCTTTCTATGAAATCCACATTGTGGTTTTCTGAGGACAAAAGAATAAGAAGTGGAGGTAATACAACAGATTGTCACACAGAGTCAAAACGTCGTTTTAAGTGGTTGAGATTATTTGGGATTATTTGGTAGCTAGCTATAAGACCAAATTTAGTACCGGGTAATTATATTTAGGCCTAACATATGCCCAGGCCTATGCCTCGATCATTGTGGGTGTGTATGTTTGCCACCTATGGTATGGACCACAGGTGATAATTTGGGTCTGGAAAGGTCTGGAAAAGGTCTTGAAAAGGTCTGGAATTTCATTCACTAAAAAGTGTGGGAACCCTGGAAATAATCGTGCTGTACCATAGCAAAAATCGTGAATGTGGGAAAGGTTAGGTGACCATATTTTGTAGGCTTAAAGCCTACACAGTAGGCTACAGAATCGACAAAATATTATTTTTCACAACATTGTAATGAATCTTGAGAAATTTCAAATTTCAAGCACATTTGTTCAAATCAGGGACATTTTCGGGGACACTTGTCCATAGGGGACAGAACACTGGATTCGGGGACTGTCCCCAAAAATCGGAAACATCTGGTCACCTTAGGGTAGGGGGCTTTATTAACATATCTCAAGTAGGATAACTGTGAGGGATCTCATGCGTGTCATGCGGGCAATTCATGTTTGTGTCAATATATCCATATGGCAAGGAATCACTAAGCCTTTTGGCTTTCTGGTTGGTTTTGATGATAAGAGAAACCAATCATTCATGATGGTGTGTGTATGCGTGTGTGTGGGTGTGTGCATTTGTAACACTTTGCTTGTTAACTGACACAACATCACAAGATTGGAAGCTTGGATAGATTTCATAGTGTGTGGATGCCCCATGGTGATAGGTAGAACCCTATTCTTTTGGTGGAGGTCAAAGGTCATGTGGGGTCAAACCTTGAAAACCTCGTTAATGTGATATCTCAAGGCAGGAAGCTTAGATTCCAGACGTAGTATGTGGATGCCCCATGGTGTGATGAAAAACTATTGTTTTTCATGGAGGCCAAAGGTCATCTGGGGCTACTGGGGTCAAACTATGAGAACCTTGTTAATGCAATATCTCAAGGCAGGAAGCCCAGATAGATTTTATACTCAGTATGTTGATGTCTCTTGGTGAGAAGAAGAACCCTTTTGTTTTTGGTGGATGTCAAAGGTCATCTGGGATCACCAGGGATCAAACTCTGAGTGTCATGTTATTTCAATATCTCAGGAAAGGAAGCTTGGGTAGATTTCATATTATATTATGTGGATGCCCCACGATGAGATGAAGAGTGCTATGGTTTTTGGTGGAGGTCAAAGGAAGAGTCCTATGGTTTTTGTTAGAGGTCAGAAGGTCATCTGGATGAGCTTTGGTGGAGGTCAAAGGTCATCTGGGGTCACTGGGGTCAAATTCTGAAAACATTGTTAATGTTCACTATATCTCAAGAGTCAAAGGTGGGAGTTAGCTTGGATAGATTTCATACATAGTCTGTGGATGCCCCATGTTGAGGGAAACTACCCTAGTGTTTTTTGTGGGAGGTCACAGCTCATCTGGGGTTACCAGGGCTCGAAATAACGGGGGCCCGTGGGCTCGATGCTCCTAGAAATTCACTCAGGCCCGTAGCTTCTACAAGGAAAGGGGCCCGGTTGGCTCCTAAATATTTCAAGTCTAATTGTACAGTCTGCACGTGAACCTCTCTATCCACAACTCAATGATCTTATATCTCGCACAGCCTGTGTATTCCTATACTTGTACAGTCACTGAAAACCTGCGAAAACATACATTATTTTTGAAATCAGTTCACATCGCTCATCAACAGTCTGCTTTGTCACAACACAGAAGATCACTCACGTAGACATAAACCGATATCAGTCATGATTAATATAGGCCTCACAAGATCAACTGACGAAGACAGTTGGCGGGAATTGAACAGTGCCCTTCATTTTACTGGCAATAACTTCTGGAGTTACGAGGAAAATTTTGAAAATGTGGCATTAGTCCAGGGCTTGAAATCTTGAAAAGGGCACTGCCAAAATGAGGGAAATGGCCGTCGGTCTATATTATTTCGATGGACATTTACTGAAGGGCATCACAGCCATCAGAAAGGGCCCGACGGCCATGACCGTTGGTGCCGTCTGGTTATTTCGAGTCCTGCTAGCCTACATGCAACATGGTCTCAGAGGGTGTGGACAGATAGGTTTCAGGCTAGTTTCAGCCTCAACTTGCCTTAATTATACCCATACTACACATTTTCAAGCACGTAAAAAGCACCTGTACACTTTATCAGTCCTTTTTTATTTGTAAGTTTTGGGCCCCTTGATTTCTCATTTGGCCCCTAGATTCTATGGGATAGGGGCCCGGCAGGCCCACAAAGGTTGAAGGCTTATTTCGACCCCTGGGTTACTGGGGGTCAAACCCTGAAAGCCTTGTTAATGCGATATATCAAGGCAGGAAGCTTAGATTTCATACTGTTATGGATGCTCCATGTTGAGAGGAAGAACCCTAGTGTTTTTGGTGGGGGTCATGAGTCATCTGGGATTACCATGGGTCCAACTCTGAAAACCTCAACACATTATCTCGAGTTAAGGAACATTGGTGCTTTTCATGCTTTCCATGGTAATGCATTAAATATGGTTGTTGGAAGGCAAATTTCTTCTGAGTGCACCATTGGTCATGCAGAGGCAAATTTCCCAAGAATTCCCAAGGTCAAATATGAACACAAAACTATTTTTCTAACACATTAAGATTGCATTCAACCAGTGACTGAAAGAAGTGGGGCATCTTGGCATCAATTGTGATTACACAAACGTGTGTGCTAGTCATCGAAACTACAATGCATTTTTGCAGCCTGGTTCTACATGTTTTATGAATCTTTTGTTAATGCAAGATAAAAACTATGATTTATGTGTGGAATTCAGCAATTTGATGAAAACTTATGAAACTTTAACTTTTTAGGTAAAATAGGTGGAGGTTAAATTGGTTCAATTTTCTCAGACTTCAGGAGCAACTGCTATTCCCTTTAAAAATGAAACTTAAATAGTCATTTAGTTATAATTCTTTTCTACTTCCAGATGGAACTTGCAGTCTCAGTAGATGGATTTGTTCATTTTGGTGATTGTGTCATGTTAATGAATGAAGAAGCCAAAAACCAGGTGGTAACACAGTTTGGAGTGGAGCCTCGTCAAGCAAATGTTTTGTCAGTAAGCATGCCAGAGAGCAAGATGCATGAAGCCCTCAAGTTTGGTGGTAAATGTGATGTATCCTCTAGCAAACATCTTGAACCAAATGCAAGAAACACTTTTGTGATTTGTCCGTAAGTGTATTTGAGATGTACACATACCTGACCTAAGTAAGAATGTTGATATTGTTTATAAATTATGTAAAAGTTTCTGTGTGGCATTACTCACAGTCCTTTAGCCAGAGGTAGGTGGAGGGAGTTGCATGACACCCTCCCTCATCGTTGTAGAGAGTCCTGTCAGTAGATTGTTACTCATCTGAGATAAACATTGACATCTAAATTTGCAAAATGCTGCACTCATGAGCATCTCAGCATCCTTGAATTTTCCAAAGATCTCAAGGTAATTTCCTTTAGACAAGACCCTATATCACCAAATTCTTAGTACTTTATTCAGATGTAGCAATTTCTACAAAGTTCATGCTCTATTTGGATGGAAAAATGACCCTCTCTGTAGGACAACCAGGTTATGAGACTACACGAAATAAACTTGAGCACCAAAGCACATGAGTTTTTGATCAATTGAATGTTTTCATTTTTGTTCACAGTGCGCCAAATTTTACATGCTTAGCCCTTACTTGTCTCTACATTTATAGTACAGCTCTGTGCAATCTTCCACTTTTGATTAATATACAAGGGTGCTACTCAGCAATGTCCATGGTCTACTCCTGATGGTAAAATAGGGGTATTTTGAGATGTCAGGGGTAATCATGTTGTCCCTTACAGTTTTCTACCTTTGTTTCTGCTTACAATTCTCTAAGAAGTATTCTGGATGAACATGCTCCCATTATAAGGAAGGTTGTCAAACCTGACAAGAATGAACCATGGCTTGGTCCTGATATTGTACAGTCACAAAGAAACTAAGGAGGAAATTTGAGCGCCAGTGGCAGAAAAGCGGTTTGACTGTTCATAGAGAAATGTTTAAGGAACAATGCAAGGTTGTTCGGAACAAAATTCATCCAGCACGGACAGATTATTATGCTAACGTTATATCCAGTGCTTCATCTTCTAAGGAACTCTTCAGGACTGTCGACTATCTCACTAACAAATGTTCATCTACAACCTTGCCTTCCTACTCATGTCCAACTGAGTTGTCTGAACGGTTCTCTTTTTACTTCTCCAATAAGATCTCTGAACTTTGCTCTAGATGAAATTCCCAGAGAGTCACTCTACCATCTATTTGTCTACCTGATGAATTGCCAGGTTCTTTTCTTGAAAATTTCCCTCAAGTGACGGAAGAAGAAATACACAAAATTATCATGAGCTCTCCATCTAAATCTTGTACGTTTGATCCAGTGCCAACATGGCTTGTTAAACATTGTTCAGCTGAGCTCATTCCTGTTATCACAAAAATTGTAAATACATCCATGTCAACAGGATCTGTTCCTGAATCCTTTAAAATTACTCAAGTGACTCCTTAAGAAAAGCACCTTGGATAGAAACTGTCTGAATAATTTTCGGCCTATCTCGAACCTGAGTTTCATTTCTAAAGTTCTAGAAAAGGCAGTTTTATTTCGTTTGATGGACCACCTTGTACATAATAACCTTCTTGAACCTTTCCAATCTGCCTACAAGTCTGGCCACAGTACAGAAACTGTCCTAAACGCAGTCCATAATTTCATTACCTCTCAACTTGACGAAGGTCGTTATGTTCTTTTAGTTTTATTAGACTTATCATCAGAATTTGACACAGTAAATCATGCGTTTTACTAGAAAGGCTCCAGTCGAAGTACAAATTACGCGGAACTGTTCTGTCATGGTTTAAATCTTACATTACAGCGTTTTCAGCATGTTAAGATTGAAAAATGCTCTCTCATCTCGACGTCCTTTAACTACAGGTGTTCCACAGGGCTCTGTACTTGGACCTGTTCTGTTTTCTTTATATCTTGCTGAGTTAAGTGATGTTATTCGCAGTCATGATGTTTATTTCCATCATTACGCAGATGATACTCAGCTTCTATTAGCTTTTGATAGAGATTCTGTGCCATTTGCTTTGCACAAAATGGAAACCTGTATTAACGCTGTCAACAGCTGGCTTGCAACCAATCAACTGAAACTTAACTGCGAAAAAATTGAATTTATTGTTTTCCAATCACGCTTTTCAGATGTTGCACCCTCTTTCCCTACACTTAATGTTGGTGGAGAGCCAATTCACATTTCTTCAACAGTGAGAAATTTAGGAGCTTATTTTGACCGTACTATGACTCTTGAACATCATGTAACAAATCTTTGTCGTTCTGCAAATTGGCAACTGAGGAAAATCAGTCGAATGAGGAAGTACCTTGACAATAAGAGTTGTGAGATACTAGTGCATTCCTTTATTACTTCAAGGCTTGATTTTCTTAATTCACTCCTATATGGTGTCCCTGAATCAGCTATTCAGAAACTCCGGAAGATACAAAACACTGCTGCTCATATTGTAAAAAGGAAAGGGAGAAACTGCCATATTACTCCAATCCTCAAAGAACTCCACTGGCGCCCAATCAGCTCTAGGATTCAGTACAAGTTGCTACTACTTGCCTTTCAGGCTTATGTCTTGGGCGAGCCTAAGTACCTTTCACAACTTCTCTTGCCATATATTCCAACTCGCCCACTTTGATCCTCCTGCAAATCATATTTATCTGTACCAAAACTACGCCTGAAAACCTATGGCTGTAGAAGTTTTCAGTACTGTGCATCGTCTTTATGGAACAGTTTACCAGATGATTTACGCACTTGCTTGCAACTTTCTGTTTTTAAGAGTTTACTTAAGACTCATTTGTTCAATACTGCTTATACTTAATAAACTTCTCTGTTTTCTTGTAAAGCGCCTTGAGCAGTAACTCTTGGAACTGATTGGCGCTATATAAGCCTAATTTATTTATTTATTTCAGAAGCCTCAAAATCCATCCCAGGCAGTCCCTCATGAGCTTTTCAAAGTATTTACCCCAGCTTTTCATAAATAAATACGATCATGAACAACATGCAATATCTGCCACTCCAAGGTAGCCTTTTGTAACTCATGGCCCACTTAAGATTGTAGTAATTCCCTGAGGTTCGCATTAACCATAAAGTAATTGCAGACTTACACTTGTGTTTAAAACTTGGCTATACAACACAAATTTCAGCACTAAGTAACATATACTCCTAAAGCTCCATCTGTGTATCAGATGGCTCGATTACTGTTTTCAAAATAATGATGAACTTGTAGAAGTATTTAAAAGACTTGCCCCGTTCTAATTTGTTTTGTCTGGCCGACTTCTTGACCCACCAGGTGGCACTTTGCGACCCATGGGGGGGGGGGGCACAGACTGCAGCCCACCATTTGAGGAACACTGGGTTACTCTATGGAGGTTAGAAGCAGGCTGAAATGTTTGATCCATTTGGGTTACAAAATGAAACAATCAAAATGATGAACTATGCACCTTACAATAGGTTAAGAATTGTTTCAGGACCAGGAAGCTACTGATCGTGTGTACTTCTCAACTAGTGCCCAGAGGATAACAAGGCATAGGATGTACCGCCATTAAATGCCATGGTGTAGATCAACTATTCCGTGTTTTTGGTTTCCAAGAGAAACCTGTGCACTCACAATGGTGTGAGTGTATGTATGTTAATTTGTTTATGTGTGTGCTTGTGTGTGTTTGTGACACTTTGCTTGTTAACACTGTCTCAAGAAGGGAAAGTCTGACAGTTCTCAAATATGGCACACAGGTGTCCCACATTACAAGAAAGAACACTATCGTTTTTGGTGGGAGCCAAATGTCATCTGGGGTCACTAGGATCAAAATCTGGAAACCTTGTTAATATGATATCTTGAGGTAGGAAGCTTGCATAATTAATGTCATAGATAGTATGATGTACATGCCTTATGGTGAGAGGAAGAATCCTTATGTTAATGGTGGGGATTAAAGGTCATCTTGGGTCACTGGGGGTCAAAACCTGAAAATCTTGTTAACACAATATCTCAAGGTAGGAACCTTGGTAAATTTCATACGTAGTATGAAGATGCCTTATGGTAAGGGGAAGTACCTTATTGTTTTTGGTGGAGGTCAAAGGTCATCTGGGGTCATGGGGTCAAACTCTTAAAACATTAACATGATATCTCAAAATTAAAAAGCTTAGATAAATTTCATACTTAGTGTGTAGATGTGTTATGGTGAGACAAAGAACCCTGTTGTTTTGGTGGGGGTTAAAGGTCATTTGGGGTCACCAGGGGTCAAACCCTGAAAACACTGTGAAGATGATATCTCAAGGCAGAAGGCTTGGATAGATTTCGTACTTAGTATGTGGATGCCTTATGGTGAGCAGGAACATCCTATTTTTGTTGGAGGTCAAAGGTCATCTGGGGTCACCAGGGTCAAAACCTGAAAAACTTGTTAACATGATATCTTGAGTTAGGATGCTTGGATAAATTTCATACTTAGTATGTAGATGCATTATGTTGAGACAAAGAACCTTTTTGGTGGAGGTCAAAGGTCATCTGGGGTCACCAGGGTTCAAACCCTGAAAACCTTGTTAAGATGATATCTCAAGGTAGGGAGCTTGGATAAATTTCAAACTTAGTATGTGGATGCCTAATGGACAGAGGAAAACCTGTTTCTTTTTTGGTGGAAGTCAAAGGTCATCTGGGTCACCAGGGGTCAAACTCTGAAAATGGTAACATGATATCTCAAGGTAGGAAGCTTGAATTAATTTCATACCTAATATGTAGATGCCTTATGGTGAGAGGAAGAATCCTGTTGTTTTATATAGTGGCAGTCAAAGGTCACCAGAGGTCAAAATGCGAAATTTCCCAAGACTTCTGAAGATCAGATATAAACTATTTTTCCAACAAGTTAAGATAGCATTTGAACAGTGACTGAAAAAAAAAGGGCAACATGGCATTATTTGGGTCAATGAAACCTCAATGCATTTTTGCATTCTGGTTATTTAAATACTTCATTGTATCTCTTTCAACAAATATTTGTCTGTCAATTCTTCACTGGTTTGTGCTGAAAGTAAGCTCATATATGCCTACGACTACATTTGTACTAATTCCTATGCATGTCAACATGACTCCGGCCAGTGATGTCATAGGCTTGACCTTAGCCGCAGTGTTGTAGTTGAGACCAGCATATCCCAGACCGAGACCAGTGGGTGTCAAGACCGAGACCGAGACCAGGAGCAGAATTAGAGACCAAGACCAAGACCAACAAGGTCCGAGACCGGGACCAAGACCGAGACCCAGACCGAGACCCAGACCAAATGTACATAATTGTATAGGAAAATGAAACAAACTGTTCAACTTTCTGAGTAATTTATCTACCTGAATTTATTACCTTATGCTCTACAACGACCTATAGCACCAAACAGTGGCATAGCTAGAGGGGGGGGCAGGGACCCCCCAAAGCCTCCGAAGGCCTCTGTCGGAAATTTTTACCACCTTAATTAGAAATTCTTACAACGGAAATTAGTAGCTAAAATTACATTCTTAGGGGTTTACTTACAACACTTCTTATGTTTTTAAGCAGAATTACACTTCGAAATGATTACTGGAAAGGCCTGGAAGTGTCATTTAAGGCAATCTTGGAGATATTTTAATCTATTTTTTTCTGCGCACTACATGACAGACGATGGTGGTGCTACGCTTAGAAAGTACATCATTACTTCAAGTAATAACCTGTTGGAAATTTTTTGCTTTGCCCCCTCCCCTGCCCAACATAGTTAACATAATTAATAACTTAACATGATCAGTTATTTTTCTAATGTGGCCCTTCTCTTTAAATCAGAGTCAGTCAGTGCTACAAGAGTTCAGTATCGATGAACTTGGTGCCAATTAATACATCATAGTGAGTTTGTCCAACCCACAGAAAAATGAGTCATAGAACTAGTTAGTGCCAACTTTTCCTTTGGACCAAGCATGACCTTGGAGTTCAGTAACCGGAAATTTTGTTTTCGAGCCTAGCAGTGGCGCCGTCAGGATTTGGTGAGGGGGGTAGAACAGATGACGTTGTAACTTCCGTCCCCCCTAAGTCTGCGTAAATTGTACCTTTTTTGTGCGTCCCTGCGATTGTATACATCAGTGTGGAATCCTTCTTGCCACTACATAAAGGTGCTGTTCTGGGGGAGGGGTTTCCCCTCCCCTTTGAGAAATTTTTGTTAATTTCAGGTTTTTAGATGCAAAATGGTGCTATTCATATGGGATATTTTTGGAACAGATCATGTGTGGCTAGAAAATATCCATAAAGTGAGTATTGATTTTTTCTACTGACTGTTTTTTTTTCCCAACTGAGTGGCGGTGAGTAAATTTCACCTTTTTTATGCGCCCTGCGTATGTATACAGCAGTGGGGATCCTTCCTTTGTCACTACATAAAGATGTTGCCCTTGGGAAGGGTCTAAGGGGAGGCCTAGCATATAATATACAGTAAACAGTGTGTAATATTTAGGCCTAGACTCAAAGCCATCAGAGTGGTCAGATATCTGTAGTATTATATCTGATCATGATGGCCAAATCATGATGTTGTGCAGTTGCACTTTTTTCCCATCTAAGAAACAATTCTGGTCGATAACTTAAAATATTTATATAATATACCAGTTCCATGGAACTGGTACATTAGTTCATTCTATTTTTCGATAGCCAAATGATCATTAGTAGCCAGATTGGGTTAAATATGGTCATGAAAAGACCAACAGGCAATCCTGAAGAGCTAGGAATGGATAACACTGAACAAAAAGGGGATTTCAACACACACACACACAGTGAACTTAATTGCAGTGCAGTTACAGACTGCCACTGTTCTGATTGTACTGAGTAACCTGACCTGTGTGCTAGTCCAGTGCACTATTATCCCCATTGACCAAGTTAAGTTAAAGACCCACCCATTAGTTTACAGAAGAAAGTTCAACCCATAATAGATATAGTGTGTGGATTCGCTGGATGAATGAATTTTTTCTCAATGAATTTTTTTTCAATGAAAGTAAATGAAGTAAAAAATAAGTTTGAAATAAATGAGTTCACTGAAAAAAAAATAAAAAAAAAAAATGACAAGTTTTTTAGGAGATATTTCATGTAAGACTACCTCATACTGAGGTGAATACACTTCAGTTTGAGGTTGGCTTACATGAAGTATATACCAGTTTTTTGCCGGTCTCGAAGCGAGACCGGAAAAATTTCCGAGACTGCAAAGGTCCGATTCCAAGACCGATACCACAGGGTGTTGAGATCGAGACCAAGACTAGGAAAAACTGGTCTCGAGACCGAGACCGGTCTCGAGTACTACATCCCTGCTTAGCCACGCCCTCATTTTCATTCAGTTATTTGAAATTACGATTTTTAGCCGTTTTATTGTATTATTAGAACATATTTTCTCAGCAGTGCCAAGGGGTACTCTAAAAATTCGAGGGTGTTGGGTTCAGGACAAACAGCAGTTTCTGCTCACTCCCAATGAAATGAAAATGCACTTTGCCTCTGAATAAGACCTTAAACACTTACCACATAGATGCGTTATATTAAGTAGAAGAACACCATGTTGTTTTTGGGGTTGTTGTTTGTTATTCCAAAGGGTTTTATTCTGAAGGGGTGTCCTGGGTAGGACGTTAAACTGCATCTGGTTATGGAGTTTGTTTAAATGGTGGGGGTAATGAGGTTGCCCTTTGCCACAACTGCCTACAAGGCACCCTTGGGCAAGGTGCACCTGTATTTACTTGGTGCCTCCTGTGGCCTGGGGGTGTAGAATAAGCCTACAGCGGGTATTCCCCGCCTGTCATAATTAAGAGGCGACAAAACCCTTACTCGAAATCCAGATATGGGCCAGATATGAAATTCCATATATGGGCCAGATATGGATTTCATATCTGGCCTATATCTGCTGCAGATATGGGATTTATATCTGGGCCAGATAAAAAATTGGGCAGATATAACCCAGATCTACGCCAGAACCAGATCTAAGCCATATATGGCCAGATAAAGTTTTATCTGGATCAACTGTCTTTATATGGAACAGACAAAATTTTATCTGGACCAGATTCGGTCCTTATATGAGCAGAATATATTTCCATATATGGCCCATATCTGCACCAGATATGGAATTTATATCAGATCAGATAAAATGTTGAGCAGATATAACACAGATCTAAACCAGAACCAGATCTAAACCATATATGGCCAGATAAAGTTCTATCTGGATCAAGCCTTTATATGGCACAGATAAAATTGTATCCGGACCGTACTTTCTCTAGTTATGCATCATAGTTAGGACTTATAGTTCACACTCCTCATGGAGACTTTTTTTTTGGGGGGGAGACTTTTGAACACCTTTTTTTTTTCCAAAAGTCCCCTGACTCTCTGGCGAAGAGCCAGGGGCGAACACCAGCAAACAATGTTTAAGTGCTCCCTGAAGAATTTAATATAGGTATTGGGTTGAATTGACTTAAGTACATAAATTCAACTTATTTCATAACAGTGAACAGAAAAATGCCTTGAAATTTCCTATTTTATGTAATCACAGTGATATGGGCTTCTTATTTTAAACTTTATTATGTATTTGACTCTAAATTTTGTTTACTGCATAGTGCATATTTGCTTTCATCTTCATAAGTCATAAAAAATGTAGGTTTAGATACAAGCTCCGCCCAAATATGCAAATCATTTGCCTAAGTTCACTTAGTATACTGCGGTATTAACAAAAGTGTAGCCACTAAATAACTGCAATGTCTGGGAAGGTGATGCTGTATCCAAAGCATGTCTTAATTTCTAGCAAGCATAATCCAAGAATCAAATCAAATAAACAATAAAACAGACTAACAAAATTTGCATATCTAGCATATCAAGTTACATCTGGCTTGATATGGCCATATAAAACTTTATTTGCATATCTGGAATTGCATTGTATCAAGTTATATGTGGCTTGATATGGCCATATAAAACTGTATTTACATATTATCTGGACAGATATTTCATCAAGTTATATCTGGCTTGATATGGCCATATAAAACTGTATTTACATATCTGGACTGGCATTTCATCAAGTTATATCTGGCTTGATGTGGCCATATAAAAATTTATTTGCATATCTGGAATTGCATTGTATCAAGTTATATCTGGCTTGATATGGCCATATAAAACTTGATATAATGTATCAAGGCATCTAAATCTGGCTGTATATCTGGCTTGATATGGCCATATGAAGACTGTATTTAACCAGATATATCCAGATATCAATCCATATCTAGACTGGGAGTAAGGGAAGGGAAGGACTTGAACCGTATTTGAACTGTATTTGAAACTGAACTTTAACTTGAACCATATTTGAAACCATATTTGAACTTTACATTTTTATCTAGCTAACACTATAGGACACATTCGTGTTGGTGCGTTGTTAAATCTCATCTAATTAACTATTCTGAAGGGTCATTAATCTGAAGCTAACATAAGGGTTGTTATTTTGAAGGTTCATTATTCCAAAGGGTCATTCCAAAAAGAAGGTAAGGTTTGTTATTTGGAAGGTTTTTGGTGGGGGTCAAAGGTCATCTGGGGTAACCAGGGGTCAAACTCGGAAAACCTTGTTAACGCAATAACTCAAGGTAGAAAGCTTGGATGAATTTTATACTTAGTATGTAGATGCGTTATGGTGAGAGGAAGAACCCTGTTGTTTTTGGTGGAGGTCAACGGTCATCTGGGGTCACCAGGGTCAAACTCTGAAAACCTTGTTAACACGATAACTCAAATGGATGAATTTCATACATAGTATATAGATGTGTTATAGTGAGAGGAAGAACCCTGTTGTTTTTGGTGGAGGCCAAAGGTCATTTGGGGTCACCAGGGATCAATTTCTGAAAACCTTATTAACACAATAACTCAAGGTAGAAAGCTTGGATGAATTTCATACTTAGTATGTAGATGGGTTATAGTGAGAGGAAGAACCCTATTGTATTTGGTCGAGGTCAAAGGTCGTCTGGGGTCACTGGGGGTCAAACTCTGAAAACCTTGATAACACGATAACTCAAGTTAAAAACCTTGGATGAATTTCATACTTGGTATGTAGATGCGTTATAGTGAAAGAACCCTATTGTATTTTTGAGGTCAAAGGTCATCTGGGGTTACTGGGGGTTAAACTCTGAAAACCTTGTTAACATGATAACTCAAGTTAAAAAGCTTGGATGAATTTCATACATAGTATGTAGATGTAATATGGGAAGAGGAAGAACCATATTTTTTGGTGGAGGTCAAAGATCAGTTGGGGTCACAGGGGTCAAACATTTGAAACCTTGTTAACATGATATCTCAAAGTAGGAAGCTTGGATAAATGACACTTCTCATAATTTGTAGATAAATTTGTCATGTTGAGAGTAGAAACCCTGTTGTTTTTGGTGGAGGTCACAAGTCATTTGTGGTCACCAGAGGTCAAAACCTGAAACTTTGGAAACATAACATTACAAGGGAGAAAGCACAAACAAATCCATTCTAAGACATCTTTGTTTGTTTTGATTTTTTTCATTTTTTTTTTCAAGTTTTGGGGTTCAGAGGTCATGTGAGGTCAGCAGTGGTCCAATTGTGAACACATCGTAAAAAATGATGTAGTACAGAAGTATAAATTTGAGGCGTGAATTAACCCTGGTGTAACAAAGCACCCTCCCTTTCGCCAAGGAATCACTAAGCCTTTAGGCTTTCTGGTTTTTAATACAGAAAGAGGGTCGTTATTCCGAAAAGAGAATAAGGGTAGTTATTCTGAATGGTCATTATTCAGAAAAGAGAATAATTTTTGGCCTTAAATGCACTAAAACTCACGCCTCAGGGGTATATGTACATTCTGATACTCTGTACTCATATCTGTCACGCAAGCTTTCACATGAATCCCAATGTTATATATTTGGACTAACAATGTAAACGGCACAAGGGTTCCATTTGCTTGAATGGTATATGATATTTTTATTAAATAAAAAACAAAACATTATCTTTTGCTTGTAAGGCTTTGAAAAAAAGAAAATGTGAACTAATAAAATAACAAAGTGAATTATAACTGAATCCCCCGTGAGCATGGTAACTTAAATTAACGTGAAATAACCTCTAAAACTAACATCCTATAGACCTATAGTCCTATAGCCGGCTCTAAACTAATAATGGCCATGTCCATTTCTTTTAATTGAAAATCATAACATCATCAGTTCTTTTCATTTTGTGCATCTGTTTTTGCTTAGTTGCTAGTAAGTACCGGAATCCTCGTCCACGCCTTGGGCTGTCAGCTGGAGCCATCTATAGAGCCAATGAATTAAGCTCAACTTTAACGGTCATCCCTACTAATTTTCATGCAAACATTTATCTACGATTAAAACTCATCCTTCCTTATTTCATCCCATCAGTTATTATTTCTGTTACTTCATCACATCACTAACTGCAATACTGAAGCACTCTTTAAAGTTCTTTTTAACACTTCACTGGTGCAACCCTCAAATTACCTTAAGTATGAACAACAAAGCGATACCCACACTTGACAATTCTATAAATGTAGAATACACCATCTCAAGGCCTCGACCGTCAATACATTTGGACAAATACAACACTTATTAAACCACAGTATAACGCTGCCGACATGGTTTGGCCCGATTTGCCACTCCCAGGGTGTCGGAACAGGTCTACTCCACGGTGGCTAATATTCCACGCCCTTGCGACTTAGATTCTGCAAACCAAGTAACTAGCTCTCTTAACCACACCAGGCACAGTATTTCCTTGGTTAACCAAATACAATAGAAGTTTTACCTTTAAACCCAAGCGGTAATCTCTTTGGGAATGCTATACCTGTGCTCTCCACATTTACATGCAAATTATGCAGAAAAACACTCAGCACAAAGTTCATCGTTAACAAAAATAAGAGGGAGCCCTCATATAAGGTCAATTGTTACACCTGTTTTTGGTGGAGGTCAATGGTCATATGGGGTCACCAAGTGTCAAACTCCCAAGTTTGGAATTAGATAGGCCTACCTTTCATGGTGATGCACTAAACCCAGTAAAAAAAAAACCATTGTTTGTTAGAGGTCAGTGGTCATCTGAGGTCACCAGAGGTTAAAACAGGTTTCCCACAGGTAAAAAACTTACAGCAAATAGCTCAATTCAACAAGTAAAAGTAAAAAATGAGTACATATAGAAACAGCATCACTGGGCATATATACAAAATGAATGAATGAATAAATGATTAAAATGAGAACATAAAAACTAGGAATTTACATAAATACCATTGATTGTATCAACAGTGGTGAAAAGGGGTTATTTCCTACTAAACCCTGTATTAGAAAATTTTATTGCACGTGGAACGAAGGAGGAAGGCTGTTGATTAGTTAAAGGCAGTAGGCAGTCACCCCAAAATTTTCTTTGAAAAATGAGCAAACTCTTGCAAATCTCCTCTTATTGCATTACAAGCACCTCTCAGGATGTTTTAAACATAACTATTACAAACAATATGGAAAGCAAGGAGAAATTCTCCTTGAATTTCACAATTCACTAACAAAAAATATTGTCACATGATCAAAATAGGCCAATCATGAACTAGAGTAACAGGGCACACTCACTCTGTTTGGGGTGACTGCCTACTGCCTTTAAAGCAAGAGGAAAAGCCATCAGATCTAGAAATAATACAATTAGTACACAATTTAAGGGGTGGCTATCATCCTCCATGATGTCCCTCAATTTACTGCACCTGTTAAACCTCACTTTTATACACAGTTTCTACATTATGCAGTACGTGTCTCTCCAATGATCCTTCCTGCCTCTTTGATAATTTTATCCAATCTACCAAAATCACACTTTGTAGCATTAATTCCACCCCAAAAGACCAAATATAATAACGCCAAATACTGACATATGACCAGGGCCGTAGCTAGGGTCATATGTTTGGGGGGGGGGGGGGGGTGTGAAGGCTCCAAATTCCGACTGGATGGATATTTTTTCCAACTTTGTCACTACATAAAGGTGCTGTCGTGGGGTAGGGGTCTAAGGGGCGGCCTCCCCTTTGAGAAATTTTTGTTAATTTAAGGTTGCTTAGATGCAAAATGAGCTATCTTTGGGATATTTTTGGAGCTGATCATATATGGCTAGAAAATGTCCATAATTAAATGAATTCTAATTTTTCCGACTGGTTTGATTCTTTTTTCAAATGAGTGGCGGCCCGTAAATTGCATTTTCGTTTTTATGGGTGTTACTTTTGTATGATACAGCAGTGGGGATCCTTCCTTTGTCACTTCATAAAGCTGCCGTCATGGGGGAGCAGTGCCGGGTTAACCCCATGGCAGAACCCGGCATATGCCGGGGCCCCGCGGGAATTGACACCCACATTATTTTGATTTACTGGTTGTCGGGCTTACGTTTTGTGCACTTTTGCCATGCCTTAACACTATCTAGCATATAATGTATAATAACTGTCATGTATCACTGTATAATGTGTAAAGGCAACTATTAGTTATTAGTGGTTAAAAGCTAAAATTTAATCTGTTGAGTGTTATTAATTTTGTGTAAGCAGGTGGGCGAGGGGGAAGGAGGTTGAACTTGTAAAAGGGGCCCCACTATAGAAAGTGCCAGGGGCCCCACACAATGCTAATCCGGCCCTGTGGGGGAGGGGCCTAAGGGGACTCCCCTTTGAGAAATTTTTGTTAAGGTAAGGTTGTTAGATTCAAAATGGTGCTATCTTGGGATACTTTTGGAACTGATCATATATGGCTGGAAAATGTCCATAATTTAGTGTATACTAAGATTTGGTTAGGTGAAAGTAGAAAGTATGTTGTTGAAGAGAAGAATACATTGTCAACAAACCTCCTGAAGCCCCCCCCCCCCTTTGAGTACTTTAATGCCTTCTATTCTGGCATCTAATGCTAGAATATACCTGTATAGGCCACCTGGAAGCTCTGGATCAATTATATAAAATGGGGCAATGACATAATGCTTATTACCTGCCATCTAAATAATAATACAGAGTATGACACCGACGCCGAAGCGCGCCGAAATTTGTGGTATACTTCAATGCCAAAATGAAAAACCTGCACACAGGCTCAGCCAGGGGTGGTGATTTGATTTGCCAACATGGGGGGGAAGTGCCCTGACTGGGGGCCAGCTACTCAGATGCAATGGGTTGCCGAACTCAAAAATAAGGTGCGCGAAGCGCGCTGAAAAATTTGGGGTTATATTGAATTTTCATTAAGGAAAGTTGAAAAAGTAAGGGCTTTTATTGAAGAATCTGGACAAAACCAAGAGATTTGTTTGGGTGACTGCATGCATGGTCGTCGTCGGGGATTACATACATTAGGAACTCATCAGCTTACAATTCAGACAGTTTATTTGGATCTATAAACTGTGTATCTGTTACCTAATCCAATTAAACTTGGTCTCTGTGTACAGGGTTGATTGACGCCTAGTGATATCTAACCCTTCTTAAAGTAAATAAAGACTTCCTGTTGATACCCTACACACAAGATTTAACTGTGCAGTGAGTGGACATTTTAAAAGCTTATCTGTTGCACCTATTCAACAGCTCATAGTTGCTCATTGGCCAGGGATTCAATGTTATTCTAAAATGATAGTGGTTTCTTACAACAAAGAAATGATCAGATAAAGAGGATTTTATTACACCTGACCTCCCCTTTGTGAGGTCTGGTCAGAGTGTTCTTTTTTTTAAGCAGGCTTGTTCCTAATGTACATTCATCTTACCCATTAAGGATCTCCTACGAAACTGAAAGATCTTTTTCTTACAAAATATGTTTGCCACAATGGGGAGGCTGAAGAAAAAATCTTCCAAAAGTTAGGAAAAAGAGTAAAGAACTTCGCAATGATGCATTTTCGTGTTTCTCTAGAATCACGCCTACACGGAAGAACAACATTTGTGGTAACGTTGAAATCCAATATGTTTGATACGGGGGAGTTACCACTAGATAGAGCTATAGATGAAAGCACCCGTAGCGTGCGAAAATTTTTTGAAGTTATAGAAAGAATCGTTATAGAACTTACTGGCTACGGGCCTGATAAATAGACGTTGGGAATATTTTCTGAGTATATCTGTCTTCACCATTATTAGTCTATATAAAATTTTGCGCTGTTTTGTGGGGCTTGGAAAAATTTGGGGAGGGGGCTAAAGCGCCCCAGCTCCCATAGAACTGTGTCTGGTATAATTGAGATTGATTGTAAATCGTGACACATGCACGTGAAGCGCGCCCAAATTTTCATTAAAATAAGATTTCCATAATAAAACCTGCATTCAGAATCTGCATCGAGATACTTTCAATTGCCCAACAAACCAACATGCCACTCAAAAAGCCCGTCTTGTACCTGGTAATTTGTAAACAGCTTTCATTTTCTGCTGTTGTGCTTCTCCGAAAGTTGCTATGGGAAGATATTGATAATAAGAACAACACTGAGGTAAGGTTTGAAGCGCGTGCAGCGCGAAAATTTTGAGAGTTTAAGAAGAATTTGCGAAAAAAGGACAGCTTTTATTTGATATTACGTGAGGAAAATAACGGTTGGTATTATTCTCACTTGGTCTAGTTGGAAAATATATGCAAAGTTGACATAGGCTCAGTCGGAAAAATGTGCTAGACTGAGATATCAGAAATTCCAACTGGCATTTCAGATTTTCCGACTATCGTCGCTCTGACGAACTTTGGGGGTGAGACACCCCCCACACCCCCCGGTCGCGACGGCCCTGCATATGACAGAGTTATAAAATGTGTCAGATTTTTGGATTAACATTAAAATAATTGAGTTCTGGCAAGTAATACATTCTTGAACTAAGCATTTAAATGGTAAATCAGTATGACTATGCCAATTCAGTTTGTCATCAATAGTTACTCCTAAATAGTTATATGTTTGCACACATTCAATTTCAGAACCTTTGTTGTTAAAGGGTTGTAGCCAGGATTAGTTTTAAGAAAATCATTTATCATCTTCTTAGTTTTTGACACATTAAGTGCTAAAAAGCTATGGGCATACTGAAAAAATGAACTCAACTGATTTTCATACAAAGTAGAATTGTCCTTAGAGATTAGATATATCATCACAGTGTCATCTGCAAACTTAAGTAAAGGGCAAGATGGTTCAGTTGATGGGCAATTATGAGTGTCAAGAGTGAACAAGAAGAGAGCAAGAACAGTTCCTTGAGGGACCCCTAGCCTGTATTTGATGTAGTTATTGCCAAAGTGTTACCAGATGAGGTGATCTTGACATACTGTGAACTATTGGTCAGATACTCAAGTATTCATTATAATGCATTATGCGGAACTGATTGACTGTCATAAAGTTTCTTAATTAGTAAATGGGGTTGTATAGTATTAAATGCTGATGAAAAGTAAAAAAAAAACATTACCCTGGCACTATTACCATTTCTTGTTTCATCAAGGTGTGAATAAAGTTTTTCTAAAGCTATACCAAAAGGGCATGATTGCAGTTTCTGTTTCCCTGGTATGCAAATTGAAGGGGATCTACTGTAAAATGTCAGTGACACACAAGATAAAAACCGTTTTAGAAGATGTTCACACACTTTCACTGGTATGGGTGTCAGAGCCACTGGTTGTAAGTCATTCATGGAATTGTTGCTTTTTTGGGACAGGTATTATGCATGAACGCTCCCAAAGGTCGGGAATGACACATAAGTTGAATGATTGATGTACAAGTTGAATGATTGATTAAAAATGTAGGTAAAAATAGGAGCAAGTTGTTCAGAGCATGATTTCAGAAGTCTAGCCGAGATATTATCAGGGCCGGCAGAGTTTGATTCTACCGGGCTTTTGAACTCCATACAAACATCACTCTCAGTAACTAACATAAATGCATTCCCAGTACTCATATTTTTCAAGAGTTGACAAATTGGGCCAACTCTTTTCTACAGTCATATTTATCAACCTGTTGTAAAACACATTCAAGTTATTTGAGTATTCAGCAGAGGTATATGGTAGATCGCTATGCTTCTTACAATTATTTTATACCCACTCATTAACCTCATTCCTTCCCAAACTTATTTGGTATCACTTTTTGCCAATTTCTTCTCTAATTTATCTTTGCATTTAGCTTTTTCCACTTTGATGACAAGAAACTCCTTTTGTATTACATTCAGTTTGCCTTTTTCACCTTGTCCATACAACCGTTTCTTTTTTAATCACTGATTTGACTTCTCTGGTTGATATCCAGAGCTTTTTTGTTGGTATTGAGTTCTCTCTAGAATTGAATGCAGGAGGAAACAACATCCACCAGATCACTATAAGCTCTTGATTAGCGTCTAATACACTCCAGTCAGTGCTTTCCAAACATCCTTGTAATTAACTCGCAGCATCATCAGTCAATTGATTAACTTTAATGACCTTAGTTGGATTGATCCTTTTTACCAGGTGCCCTTCTCTTGGAGATATGAAGACTAAGTGTGATCAGACTGGTCAAGTGGTGGTAATTAACAGTGAAAAAATGCTAGAAATTTTTCAAAAAGTCCTTGAAAGTTGAAATTCCAACAAATAGTACTTGAAAAGTCCTTGAATCTGTAATTATATGGCTTGTTTTAAGTCTGTGGTGGATTCTGGTGGAGGGCCATCAGTCAGGAAGCAATTACAGATTGAGGCACCTTTCTGGTCCGTTTCATGCCTTTTTCCAGTCTGTTTAGTTCTGTACTTGTACTGTACTGAACTTCATCTCTTTTTCATGATGGCATACACTCCTTTTTTGGTGATGGCATTTTCCCTCGTGTTGGAAACTTACAGTGCAGCTCTCTTTTGCAATATTGTCTTCAGTCCACAAGAACTGGGAATCTGAAAGGGGTAGCATCCCTTGTCGCCATAGGAATATGAGTGTAACTTACAATATGCAAGAGTTTTATATTCATGAATGTCATGTGGTATGTCACTGTTACATACAGTGTACAAGTTGCATGCAGTTGCAGCTAATTATTAGCAACTAGCAGCTGGATCTGGTATCACTGACTTTAACAGTGGAAACACTACCTCCAACTCATATTGCACCTGGAGACAAATTGGTCAAATTCTTCACAAGCTACATGCAGTAACTGTGACCGGCTGTTGCTGTAAGTCTATGATCACTTCATTTGTAGTAATCACTGATGATGCTCTGAAGGCGAAGGTCCTGTATGCCATTATCGTGGTCGATAAACCACCAGTTTAGTATTGCCATCTAGTTGGCAAACAATTTTATCATTTAATTCCCTGTCTTAATACTGCAAAGTCATTGCGTGCAGAGCAGCCGGGGACAGCCCGATATTCATAAGGTTCATTGTTCATAAGGTTTATTGTTCATAAGGGTCGTTATTCATAACATGATGAAAGGCAAAAATAAGGTTCATTGTTCATAAGGTTCATTATTCATAAAGAAAAATTGTTCATAAGGTTCATTGTTCATAAGGTTCATTATTCATAATTGAAAAAAAGGTTCGTTATTCATAATCGAAAAAAGGGTTCGTTATTCATAATCGAAAAAAGGTTCGTTATTCATAACCGAAAAAAGGGTTCGTTATTCATAATCGCAAAAAAGGTTCGTTATTCATGATTGAAAAAAAGGTTCGTTATTCATAATCGAAAAAAAGGTTCGTTATTCATAATCGAAAAAAAGGTTCGTTATTCATAATCGAAAAAAGGGTTCGTTATTCATAATCGAAAAAAAAAGGTTCGTTATTCATAATCAAAAAAAGGGTTCGTTATTCATAATCGAAAAAGAGGTTCGTTATTCATAATTGAAAAAAGGTTCGTTATTCATAATCGATGAAGCTCAAAATCTAAAGCCAAGAGCAGAAACATGTCTAGTTAAAGGTAAAAAAACCTATTATAGCAGAGCTACAAAGCATCTGCGGTCTTTAATGTAATCCAACAGCACATAGATGCCATTAGTCTACTTAAAAAACGCAATGTCCGTTAAGAGCACTTGTTTTGAAAACGTTTTAACACAAGGGACTGTCTACGTAGTATCAGATAATGCTACCGCCTACCTATTTTAATTAATTTATAGTTAAAGGTTTCAGAAACCTAACATAGCAGTATACTTCAAAGTATCTGCGGTCTTTAACCCCACTCCACAGCACAAAGATGCTACCTGTCTAATTACAAGACAGAATGTCCGTTAAGAACGCATTACTTCAAAACTTTTGAAAAAAAGGGACTGCCTACGTAGTATCAGATAATGCTACTGCCTACCTATTTTAATTTATGAATAACGAACCCTTTTTTCGATTATGAATAAACGAACCTTTTTTTTGGATTATGAATAACGAACCCTTTTTTCAATTATGAATAACGAACCTTTTTTCGATTATGAATAACGAACCCTTTTTTCTGATTATGAATAACGAACCTTTTTTCGATTATGAATAACGAACCTTATGAATAATGAACCTTTTTTCTCATTATGAATAACGAACCTTATGAATAACGAACCTTATGAACAATGAACCTTATGAACAATGACCCTTATGGATAAAGAACCTTATGAATATCGGGTAGACCCCGAGCAGCCAGATGTGTCTTTGTGGTCTGTTTGGGCCTTCAGTCTCATTTTAACAATCTGCTTGTGGATAAGACTCAGAAACACAGCATAATTCTATGTCATTTGACAAATTTATGCATGAACAACATAACACAGAACCAGATAATCCTGATGTTGTGGTATACTGGTGCATGCAGTGATTGTGACCATGCATCTGTATGGTATCTTGGGTCTTAAGTTAGTTCCTTGGGCATGCTACTGCTACAGACTTGAAGCATTGCAAGGAAGCATGCACCTTTTAAGCTGAATCCACAACAACTGAAGGTCTCCATGGATGAAGGCCTGGGGAAACTTGACCATGTGTTAGAAGAAGATAATGCAAGATGGAGGAACTGCAATAAAAACATTGGAAGTTGTGACTTAGATTTAGTTCAGTAAAGCTTCCAGAAGGGTGTGACTGCCCCAAGGTGGACCTTGGCAAGTGCATGTGCTCAAGCACTTTGGAAAGTATTTCATGGTGTAGTAAAGTAGAATTTGGCCTGGGGGGACCCTGGTAGGTGGGATCACGTCAGACAAATGACAATAGAAAACCGTCCGTTAGCTTTACTTCTCTGGTTAGACCGTTTATTGAGTACCATTCAAAAGAACAGCCTCTGAAGGAAGGAAAATAAAATGAAAATGTTACTACAACCAACATCATACAGTAATCATACCATGGGAACCATTAACCCTATGGACTGACATTCCCGGTCCTGTCATCCAACTCTGGCACATACTAGGATAAAGTATAAACAGTAAGGATAAAGGATTATATACAAAGATTCGATGAGCTCCCTCCCTAATACAACCATTTCTATATAGTTCACACTCTTAATGCTCTTTCACAACCCGTTAATTTCTTCAAGGTCATTTAGACATCCCACAATTCCAACACAGAGGAGCATGCTGAATTAAGCAGTAAGCCCATGCATACATTAACCTGACAGAATGATTAGAATATCTAAACCCCATGCATTGATAATAAGGTATTGGTTATATGCTCATCACAGAGCAGACCTTTGAACTCTGGTACCTTGATTACAAACATTGAAGTCATAAAAAAAAAAAAAATGATGAAGTAAAATACAAGAACTGTACAGATCCAACTACTACACTTTACTCTGACTCACTGCACCGGACCACGACCAATTTGGAGTGCTATTTGAACATCAGAACATTATCGAACTAGACATCTTGTCAATACCCTCGGTCATGGAACCTGTAAGGAATGCAGCATAAAGTGCAAATAATATAGGGTGCCATACCCTGAAGGGAGAATGCAGTCACCCCAATGAAGAATTGTATAGTAGACTATCCTATTTCCTGAATGGATCTTGAGAATTATGTGACAGTATTTTTCTCACTCAATTGTAAAATTTACAAGGAGCAACTGCTTGGTTTACCTTGAATATGCAATATTTCTGTTCAAAAATATTATGAAAGATACTTGGAAGAGAAATAAGAAGAAATTTGTGATATTTTAGCCATTGTTTCAAAATAAGTTTGGGGCGACTGCCTTTGACCTGCTTTAAGCATATGTAATATCACTTACAACCTGTCACCAATTAGCAGCGCAATACAGTTAAGTAGGTATGCATTCAAGAAAACACATGAATTAAATTCAAATAAATCATACCCTGACAAACTTAACTCCATGCTATGGTTCTATATGTTACCAGCCCTAGCCCCCACTGACACTGGTTGTCCTCAGCCATGGACAAAACACAATGTTACTCGCCCTTAATTCTTGAGGACTCGCCCCCATTAAAAAAATTCAAACTTCATCACTACTTGCATACATAAAAACTTAAGATGACACCAGACCTCCAGCAGCTGTCAGTGCACTCGATAACCAACAACCTCCATTCATCCCAGTGACTCTCCACTGAGTAGCTATATATATCATACCCCAAAATTACATAGCGCCTCAATGAACCACATGGTCTGAATTAATGAAATTCACTTTGCTCTCATACAGGCCTATAATTCTCCAGTGACCCATGCTAATAGTAATACATAAAGTCCTCTCCACCAGGGGCGTAGATTTCTTTTCAGCTTTGGGGGGGATGGGGTGAACAATTGCAAATGTGGAAAATGTGCACGCGAAGCACGAGCCCATGATGGGTGGGGTCCAGGGAGCAAAGCCTCCGAAAGCTGGGTTTTAATGTCTCAAAAGTGCCAGGAAGACTGTTTTAAGGGGTTAATTTCAGTGGTAATGTTCTTTGGTAGGCTATTGGTATATTCATACATTTAGGAAATGCTATTTTGAGCACAAAACTCGTTGATAAGCTGCCCTGGATTGGAATTGTACAAGAGCATCAATGTCCTGTTAAGCTTAAAAAGGCAGGGATCAACATATAGGGTCATCCCAGACAACTGGATTTTGAATTCGGAGACCATTACAAGACCTGCAAGTTGGCTTGAGATCAGTGGCATCGCCAGGTTTTTGGTTCCTTGCGTTAGCAAAAGGAACCTTTGTAGTCAGCTTGGCATGTGTTTGCGTGTGTGTGTGTGTGTTTGTGACACTTTTCTTGTTTACACAATATCTCAAGAAGGGAAACTCTGACAGTTCTCAAAGTTGGTAGGTAGATGCCCCATATTCAGAGGAAGAACCCTATTTTTTTTGGTGGAGGTCAAAGGTCATTTGGGGTCACCAGGAGTCAAACTCTGAAAACCTTGTTTACACAATATCTCAAGGTAGGAAGCTTGGAGAGTTTTCATACTTGGTGTGTGGATGCATTATGGTTAGAGAAAGAACCCTATTCTTTTTGGTGGAGGTCAAAGGTCATTTGGGGTCACCAGAGGTCAAACTCTGAAAACTTTGTTTACACGATATCTCAAGGTAGGAAGCTTGGATAGATTTCATACTTAATATGTGGATGCATTATGGTGAGAGAAAGAAGCCTATTGTTTTTGGTGGAGGTCAAAGGTCATTTGGGGTCACCAAGGGTCAAAGTCTGAAAACCTTGTTTACACGATATCTCAAGTTAGGAAGCTTGGATAGATTTCAAACGTGGTGTGTTGATGCATTATAGTAAGAGGAAGAACCCTATTATTTTTGGTGGAGGTCAAAGGTCATCTGGGGTCACCAGGGTTAAAGTCTGAAAACCTTGTTTACACGATATCTCATGGTAGGAAGCTTGGATAGATTTCATACTTGGTGTGGGGATGCATTATGGTGAAAGGAAGAACCCTATTGTTCTTCGTGGAGGTCAAAGGTCATTTGGGGTCACAGAGGGTCAAAGCCTGAAAACCTTGTTTACACAATATCTCAAGGTAGGAAGCTTGGATAGATTTCATACTTGGTGTGTTGATGCATTATGGTGAGAGAAAGAACCCTATTGTTTTTGGTGGAGGTCAAAGGTCATTTGGGGTCACCGAGGGTCAAAGTCTGAAAACCTTGTTTACACTATGTCTCAAGGTAGGAAGCTTGGATAGATTTCATACTTGGTATGTGGATGCATTATGGTGAGAGGAAGAACCCTATTGTTTTTGGTGGAGGTCAAAGGTCATTTGGGGTCACCAGGGGTCAAAACCTGAAAACCTTGTTTACACGATATCTCAAGGTAGGAAGCTTGGATAGATTTCATACTTGGTGTGTTGATGCATTATGGTAAGAGGAAGAACCCTGTTGTTTTTGGTGGAGGTCAAAGGTCATTTGGGGTCACTGAGGGTCGAACCCTGAAAACCTTGTTTACATGATATTTCAAGGTAGGAAGCTTGGATAGATTTCATACTTGGTATGTGTTTGCATATAATGGTAAGAGGAAGAATGCTATCGTTTTTGGTAAAGGTCAAAGGTCATTTGGGTTCACCAGGGGTCAAAGTCTGAAAAATTTGTTTACATAATATTTCACAGTAGGAAGCTTGGACAGATTTCATATGTGGCATGTGGATGCACAATCTTCAGAGGTACAAAGCATACAATTTTTGGTGGAGATCAAATGTTATTTGGGTTCGCCGAGGGTCAAAGTCTTAAAACCTTGTTAAACACGACATCTCGAAGTTGGAAGTTTGGATAGATTTCATACATAGTATGTGGATGACTTATGGTGAGAGGCAGTACCTGTTATTTATGGTGGAGGTCAAGGTAATCTGGGGTCACCAGGGGTCAAAGCCTGAAAACCTTGTTTACACGATATCTCAAGGTAGGGAGCTTGGATAGATTTCATACTTGGTGTGGGGATGCATTATGGTGAGAGGAAGAACCCTAGTGTTCTTGGTGGAGGTCAAAGGTCATTTGGGGTCACCAGGGGTCAAAGCCTGAAAACCTTGTTTACACAATATCTCAAGGCAGGAAGCTTGGATAGTTTTCATACTTGGTGTGTTGATGCATTATGGTGAGGGGAAGAACCCTATTGTTTTTGGTGGAGGTCAAAGGTCATTTGGGGTCACCGAGGGTCAAAGTCTGAAAACCTTGTTTACACGATATCTCAAGGTAGGAAGCTTGGATAGATTTCATACTTGGTGTGTTGATGCATTATGGTGAGAGGAAGAACTCTGTTGTTTTTGGTGGAGGTCAAAGGTCATTTCGGGTCACCGAGGGTTAAAGTCTGAAAACCTTGTTTACACGGTATCTCAAGGTAGGAAGCTTGGATACATTATATACGTGGTGAGTGGATGCATTATGGTGAGAGGAAGAACCCTATTGTTTTTGGTGGAGGCCAAAGGTCATTTGGGGTCACCAGGGATCAAAACCTGAAAACCTTGTTTACACAATATTTCAAGGTAGGAAGCTTGGATAGATTTCATACTTGGTGTGTTGATGCATCATGGTGAGAGGAAGAACGCTATTGTTTTTCGTGGAGGTCAAAGGTCATTTGGGGTCACCAGGGGTCAAACCCTGAAAACCTTGTTTACATGATATCTCAAGGTAAGGAGCTTGGATAGATTTCTTACTTGGTATGTGTATGCATATAATGGTAAGAGGAAGAATGCTATCATTTTTGGTGGAGGTCAAAGGTCATTTGGGGTCACCAGGGGTCAAAGTCTGAAAAATTTGTTTACATAATATTTCACAGTAGGAAGCTTGGACAGATTTCATACATGGCATGTGGATGCACAATCTTCAGAGGAACAAGGCATACAATTTTTGGTGGAGATCTAATGTCATTTGGGGTCACCGAGGGTCAAAGTCTGAAAACCTTGTTAAACACGACATCTCGAAGTTGGAAGTTTGGATAGATTTCATACATAGTATGTGGATGACTTATGGTGAGAGGCAGTACCTGTTATTTATGGTGGAGGTCAAAGGTCATCTTGGGTCAAACTCTGAAAACCTTGTTTACAAGATAGCTCAAGTTGGGAAGGTTGGATACTTCACATTTTGTTGTATTTAATCAATCAGAAAATCCCTACGAGTTTTGTCAGAATCAGAGGCTAGTTGAAATCACCAGAGGCCGAAAAGCAAAAATTCCGAAGAATTCCCAAGGTCAAATATGAACATGAAACTGTAATTTTCCAGCTCTTTAAGACCACATTCAACCAATGAATGAAAGAAACAGGACATTTTGGCATTATTTGGGATTACACATTAAGTGCTATACTCATCGAAACCGCAATGCATTTGTGCATTCTGGTTAATATTGCAGAAGATTCTCTGCCCACAAAGCAGAGGACTTGTGAAAGTTCACTAGACAGACATTTGTCCTTAGATTAGGACATGTGAGCTTGCAGAAATTGGAAATTGGAAGTGATTAATTAAATGCTACTATGGGTTGTTAGTTTTATAAAGAGAACTAAGTTACTGATCATTTGGATCAGATACCATTGAATTGTGATTGCTTAATCGAATAAAACAAGTTGTAACTGTATACTGTCTGTGTTGATATCCCTTGAATTGCCTGTATTTCTTCAGAGCAATTTATTTATGCTTGAATGTGTTGACACAAGATGTGCATTGTCTACAGAGCAGATTTTGTGCATCTACAGAAATACTGGTTCTTTCAGTAGTTGGCTCAGTTTCATTGTAACATTCAGCAAGGAACCACAGTGCCCATTGGGCTCTTGTTTGTGATTGGGGGCACCATAGATGATGTTGTGATAATACCTCAGTTCCTCCAAGTCTGTGTAAATTACACCTTTATTTTTCATGCATTCCTTCATTTGCATGCAGCAGTTTTGATCTTTTGTTTGTCACTACATAAAGGTGTCATTCTGGGGAAGGGTTTCACCCTCCCCTTTAAGAATTTTTTAATTTAAGGTCTGCAGATGCAAAATGGTGCTATCTTTGGGATCTTTTTGGAACTGATCATATATGGCCGGAAAATGTCCCATAATTTAGTGAATGCTAATTTTTGGTAAGGTAAAAGAGATGGAAAATGAGAGGAAGGGAGAGTATAGGTGCAGAAAGGTGATATTAGACCTCCCTGATAGGAGTACGTAGCAAAAGGGGTGATGGACTAATAAGAGTGTTACAGAGTTCTGGTTTAGTTATAAGTGTATTAATAATCACTATCTATACCTATAATGGCTCAGCGCAAACTAGCGATGCTCTGATGGTAAAAATTTTTGAAAAATGTATAACGGCAGATACGTATTTTCAACCTTCTACATCATACTACATATTAGATTGAAAGATACCATATTGATGCGAAGTCCCCACAGATGTTTGCAGATGTATCTCTGTTCTTCGGAAAGTATTGTGATCAGAACAGTTTCTTGTATTATTACCTTAATAATGGTCATGACATGGAGTGTAAACTGACGAATAATATTTCCATTACAAAACCTGCATCCAGACTCTACATCGAGTACTGTCAATTGCCCAACAAACCTACATGCCACTGCCATAGGCCAGTCTTTTACCTATTAATTCGTAAACTTTCAACTTTTTTTTCTGGTGTGCTTCTCCGAAAGTTGCTATCGGAAGATACTGATAATATGAGTGACACTGACGTAAGTTTGGAAGCGCTCGGAGCGTGCGAAAATTTTGATAGATTGCCAACGATTTGCTAAAATTCTGATAGTGATAGTGATTATTTGTGATAGAAAGTGAAGCGAGATTGAAAAAATTTCTGAAAAATTAAATGAAAATGAATAAAATATACTTTCCATCATACATGTACCTGTAGACTGAAACATAGGGGGGGATGATTACATGGGCCATCCCCCCTAAGTAAAAATGACAAGTAAAAAATACTTCTTTCACTCTAAGAGCCCAGTAACCGCATCCATGGCTGTTAAAACCCAGGTTAGCCTTTAACTTTAGGAATATTCCCAAACCCACGGATTTTGCAGTAAACCACTAGTAGACCATAAGGTGAACATCTCGGTTAAAGTCTGAAGACCAACTTTTCCATGTCAATCGCCGAACATAATCTCTGTGATCAACAATCTTGGGCATGGCTTATTAGCTGATTATTCGCTTGACTTCTTCAGTGGAGAAGGACATGGCGACCACTAAGCACCAGATCTGACTGCAGTCATTGTTAAAATGGCATTGCATGCTATTCATAGCGTTAAGCATAGAAACTTGAGCAGCCAAGTGGCCGGCTGAGCACGCAAATCAATTAGCATGCTTGAAAGGAAGCAAGGTGGATCACCAGGGCTTTCTTATCAAAGCCCAGGGAGGTACATAACATTTCCCTAACAGACATGTACACGATAGTATGCTCTTGCAACTAGTACCTGTGCTCCCAGCTCTCAACCCATTCCCAGCAGTGAGTGGCTTAAAGGTCGTGTGACATGCCACCAAAAAAGAGCTGTTTCACTTGTCATTTAAAGAACTAAGTCCTCCAATCAAAGATCCTTTGGAATTATTTCAATATCTTTTACCCTTCTCAAAATATACGTCTTCAAAGTTTGATGGTTTCTGAAGAAACTAATTGCCTATGCAAAAAGAATGATGTGGAGTGTTGCAGAGTTTGAAGATTTCTTTTGTTAACCCTATATAAATTATCTCTTAATTACTGATCATGCAGATTACAGTTTGGTGAGTGGTATGAATATTTTTCAAGGTAAAAATTTTAATTTTTATAATAAACCCCTTTGGGGAATAACAATGCTACCAGTGTCCTTGAAATTAAGGTTGAAAAAACAAAGGCTAACATATGTGCCATATATGGTATGTCCCTCTTTCGTATCACATATTTGCATATTTAGCTCATGTTTATTCATGATACAAGTGTGAAATAGAAATTTACCTGTAAAATGGTCAATATTTGATGAATTTTAATGGGTATTGTGGCTAAACTCTGGATTTTTAATGCTTTTTACATCAAATATCCAACTCTGTTATTTTCATGTCACACGACCTTTAAAATCCTAAATTTATCACTTTTCCATCCTCTAGAGGCAATCAAACTCATGCTTAAATCTAAATTTCTCACAGTAACAATTCCTTAGTTTTGATAACTCACCAATAAACAGGAAACATCAAGTTTGAGTCCCGTCAACTTTACAGGATACTCCCTTTGAAACACACACATCCTCTCACTTAGGCAGCAGATGCAGGAGTGAAGGCACAAGGGCTCTGAAGAGAGCATGGCCATGTGGTGAGACCCTTTCACCAGATGGAGGAGCAATACAACTCCTCAAAGAGTAAACTAATATAAGACTAGCCTCTTAGCCCATGTCCCTGAGGGTATACAATTATGACAGTGAATGAATCCCTGGGAGCCCTAACTGCTAGTTAAACTGAGAGGAACACTAAATTCTTCAGTCCAAAGGCACTATGTACTCATGGACCAATACCAACTGCAGGTGGCAAAAAGGCCAAGAACAAAGGAATTGCCTTCCAGACAGGAAGCTTTTCTGTATATTCATTCATATATGCAGTGCCAAGAATTTGTAGCCTGCCTGAAGAGGTAGCTTCTATCCAGTACCCAAAGAGGCTAATGAATACCAGCCAAAAGGGGTGGGAATAATTCCACCTTACTACAATGGTGCTCGAGGTCTTTTCCAGATCACCAGGTAGCTCTCTCTTTCCATCACACTTTTGTCCCCACAAATGGGTAAAGGATGACATGGCCACTGAGCATACCACCCCTGCTGGTTGTGCCTAACATTCAGGAGTTTGTTAATTTCTTCAAGGTTCCCAACAAGGCACTAAGAGCTATACCTGCTTTGTCAAATGTATGGAAGCATGTGAAGATCCAGTCACCACAGCCATGCTGTAATTTTTGGTCTCAGTTGCCAAACAGCTCCAAGCTTTCCTGACAACATTTGGGGTAGATGGACCTTTGTTCCCAGGTCCAAGGCACATTTAAAGGATTTTAAAAAAGCATCATGACTAAGTCTTTCAAGATAGTATTTGTGGTAAAGGCTGATACAATTAATATGGTTAACAACTGGAACCCTACATGATTGGGGAAAAAAAAAACCAAGTGTGTCCTCATATGTATTGCAGTCTAACAATCATTGAAGGTGGCCAACAACCAGGCCACTAGTACTATAGTAGGGCCTCTAGAAACAAGGCTTCAAGAGGGAACATTGCATTTTTCCAGCAAGCAGTGACTGCTGAACTGTTTAAAAAATTTCCCATCAAGTTTTCCTTGCTGCATTACTGACTTCCCAGAATGTGGTCCACTCCTGAAATGGTTCAGCTTCAAAATTTGAAATGAACTTTTAATTCAGACCCCCTTTAATGATAAGTGATGGTCAAACTGTGGGATGGGTTCAAGCTATTGTTAACTCTCTCCTGGAAGCTGTTTTTCTGCTCCCAGCTCTTTTCCATGGTCAAGCGTCTGTGAATATGGGCTGTTCAAGTAACAAAGACCTGGTGGAGAACAATGATCTACAGTACCACCCAGTCTGAATTGAGGAACATTACATTAGCACTACCAGAGTGAGATGTAACCCATACTAAAAAGATAAAAGAAAAGCTAAAAGTGGAATGAGGAGGCACAGAAAAGAAAGGAAGTCTAGGATGACCTTCATGATGTGTAGGGAAAAAAGAAATTGATTGAGAGTATATGGCAAAACAGCTATGACTGTGAATAGAAAGCAGAAAATAATATTCCATTCTAGTCTTTTTATGAAGTGTAGGAGGTGTTACTGAAAATGCCGATTTTATGTGGGCAGACCTGCTAACCTTCAAAAAAGGAAACCTTGAGATTTTCATGAAATAAACTGGAGTTTGGTACCTCAAACCTGGAGATTTGAAATTTGTCATGCAAATTGCCATGACAAATTCAAGCATAGCTAAGAAATTGGCGTAGAAGCCTTATTTGATTGTGGGGGGGGATACAGAAACGTGAGAAGTGTTATCAAAAACTGTTCTCATGCTTCGCGAGGAAATTTTTTAAAGGACCAGTTTGTATCATATTAGGGGCCTATGTATAAACTTTCAACTTCCGCAAGTACGCTTCTGTTGGAGCTGTTACCAGGTCCTGGGATGACATTTAACTGCATCCAGGTTGGGTGAGTAGAGCGTCTGTTAATTGTGATTAGTTTGCCCCCAACTTCATCGCCTATACAATGCACACATGTGACCATTACTACTCACCCTTCGACTGGCGGGTTGGTTGACGCCGAAAAACCGAGCAAGCCCCTCCTATATCCTCTGTGGGCAGGGGGTTGTTGAATATGCCCATGGTATTCCCCGCCTGTCATACTAATGGCGACTAAAGGGGTGGACTTGAATCAGGAAATCTACAAAGTGAAAGACACTACAAAACACGCATGTGTTGATGTGTCGTTAAACGTCATCTACCAGCTGCCTGCCTACCTGGAGCTGTTATCAGAAAAGTATTGATGTAACTGAAGGAAAATGTTAAAGTGAAGCATGCAAAGCGCGCGAAATAGTTACCATAACTCGGTCAAAACACATCTCGTAAACTCTACAGGGGTATAGCTTAAATTCCTTTGTGGAAATGTAAGGGGGCACACGCACCCAGTCCCCATGCCGGTGCCACTGAGGAATGGAGTGTAGACCGTGGCGATCGCAGAAGTGACCCGAAATTTTGCATTAGAACTGTTGTAATATCCAGTTACTGTTTACCAACCTAAATGCGATTGATCACGATATCAAAGAACGATTCAGTAGCACTGAGATAGAAGTGCAGGAAGCGCACAGACCTTTTGGCAGTTTGGGAAAAAATTTGATCGAAAAAGATTAAAATACATCCATTATTCACTCAAACTATACCTCATTACATACCCCCTGCAGATAGAGGATGGACAAGATGTAGCTTTGATATATGGAAATATGGACCAGGGGAGTCGTTAGGAACGTCCATGTAATTTTATTTCCCTTGTATTTAACAGTTAAAAGATATACAGTGCAAAAAGTGACGAAAACGAGATAGGGCGTGCCGAAAAATTATTTATTTTCATGACAAAAGTTGCAACAATTGGGCTCAATTGTGCTGACATAAATAATGAAGGCGGGCACATGCAAGGCAAATGAAAGATATACATGGCCAGAGCACAGCTATAAAACTGTACTACATTATCCAAAAGTGTTTTTGTCCGGCAGGGGGCGGACAAGCTTAGAATGTTAGTCTAAATTACTGATTTAACGAAACAAAAATTTGTTACCACAGTTTTCAATTCTATAGTGCATGTCTGCTCAAAAATTCTCTTCATACTACCCAAATTTTCACAATTTTACTTTTAGGGGGCTGCAGCTTTCCATCTCATACGTCCATGCAGTTCGAAATGAGGAAGTCGTCGGGTTGATGTTTTTTACTGTAGTGTTTACTGCTTTCCATCTGTCCATTGGATCAGTGACGATATACCATGCGTTGAGCGGTGATCACGCACCTCATTTTTTTTATGCATGATAGATAAGAAAACAAACAAGAGTTGCATGGGCAGGCCAGGTTAGGTGTGCCAGGCAACATATATGTATGGCTTGGCCTATTGCCCTACATGCAATTGGCTTACGAATGGTCTCGGTTTTCGTAAGGGTTGCCCACATCTGATTAGTTAGTTAGGTTAGATGAGGTTTTATGGCTCAGTTTCTAACCAATCTGATTAGAGTGCAAGGCAAAATTGAATTGACTAAATGTGAAACAGTAGCCTGACTAGACTACCCTGCATTTCATTATTTTCCGATGAATATTTTTCTGACAAAATTTGTGATTTTTTTCCTAAACATGGGAAACCAACCCATGTTTTTCCAAGTTGGAGCTGTTATTTGCTGTGTAGTTTACTCTTCACATTTGTTTCAGTAATGTTATTTCACCGTGAGATTTGAAAATTTGGCCGTGAGATGATGCCCTAAACCGTGAGACTCACGGTGAAACCGAGAGAGTTGGCAGGTATGTGTGGGGTTCTGAATAATGGCAACAATTGCATATTATTTTCTGCAATTTCTTGCCATGCTGTGAGTTCCTGGTATTTTCTTTTGGAAGTTAGTGTGAATGGGATGGCAGTGAAGGGCAAAGGAGGCCTTCATGTAAAGTGTAATTGTCACCTGCACTGAAACCAGCAAAAATCAAGAGGGGTGTTTTTAGAACTTTCCCAGTTCGTCTTCAAAGATGCATCATAAAGTCCTTGAAAAGATGCTATTTTGTACCTAAAGCCCATAAATTACACTTCCAATTTTGTGTGGGAAGTTGGGAACCCTATCAAAAGCAAACTTTTCCCAGGTCAGATACATACACAGTAGAGTGTACTTTTTCAACACATTAAGATCGCATTCAAACAATGACTGAAAGAAGTGAGACATTTTTGGTTTCGATGATAAGAGAAACCTATGCAGTCATGATGGCGTGTGTATGTATGTGTGTATGTGCGTGTGTGTGTGTGTGTGTGTGTGTGTGTGTTTGTGACACTTTGCTCGTTAACACGATATCTCAAGAAGGGAAACTCTGACAGTTTTCAAACTTGGTACATAGATGCCCCATATTGAGAGGAAGAACCCTATTGTTTTTGGTAGGGTTCAAAGGTCACCTGGGGTCACCAGGGGTCAAACTCTGAAAACCTTGTTAACACAATATCTCGAGGCAGGAAGCTTGGATGAATTTCATACTTTGTATGTAGATGCGTTATGGTAAGAGGAAGAACCCTGTCATTTTTGGTGGAGGTGAAAGGTCATCTGGGGTCACCGGGGGTCAAACCCTGAAAACTTTGTTAACACGATATCTTAAGAAAGGAAGCTCTGATGGTTCTCAAACTTGGCACATAGATGCCCCATATTGAGAGGAAGAACCCTATTGTTTTTGGTAGGGGTCAAAGGTCACCTGGGGTCACCGGGGGTCAAACACTGAAAACCTTGTTAACACAATATCTCAAGGTAGGAAGCTTGGATGAATTTCATACTTTGTATGTAGATGCGTTGTGGTGAGAGGAAGAACCCCATCATTTTTGGTGGAGGTGAAAGGTCATCTGGGGTCACCGGGGGTCAAACCCTGAAAACTTTGTTAACACGATATCTCAAGAAGGGAAGCTCTGATGGTTCTCAAACTTGGTACATAGATGCCCCATTTTGAGAGGAAGAACCCTATTGTTTTTGGTAGGGGTCAGAGGTCACCTGGGGTCACCAGGGGTCAAACTCTGAAAACCTTATTAACACAATATCTCAAGGTAGGAAGCTTGGATGAATTTCATACTTTGTATGTAGATGCGTTATGGTGAGAGAAAGAACCCTATCATTTTTGGTGGAGGTGAAAGGTCATCTGGGGTCACCGGGGGTCAAACCCTGAAAACTTTGTTAACACGATATCTCAAGAAGGGAAGCTCTGACAGTTCTCAAACTTGGTACATAGATGCCCCATATTTAGAGGAAGAATTCTGTTGTTTTTGGTAGGGGTCAAAGGTCACCTGGGGTCACCGGGGGTCAAACCCTGAAAACCTTGTTAACACGATGTCTCGATGTAGAAAGCTTGGATAAATTTCGTACTTTGTATGCAGATGCCTTATAGTAAGAGGAAGAATCCTATCATTTTTGGTGGGGTTCAAAGGTCATCTGGGGTCACTGGGGGTCAAACCCTCAAAACCTTTTTAACACAATATCTCGATGTAGGAAGCTTGGATAAATTTGATACTTTGTATGTAGATGCCTTATAGTAAGAGCAAGAATCTCATCATTTTTAGTGGAGGTCAAAGGTCATTTGGGGTCACTGGGGGTTAAGCTCTGAAAATCTTGTTAACACGATATCTCCACGTACGAAGCTTGGATAGATTTCATACATGGTAAATTGATGTGTTATAGTCAGAAGATGTACCCCACTGTTTTTGGTGGAGTTCAAAGGTCATCTAGGGTGGCCGAGGGTCAAACACTGAAAGCCTTGTTAACACAATATCTCACGGGAGAAAGCTTGAATAGATTTTATACGTAGTATGTGGATGCATTGTGGTGAGAATATGAACTCAATCATTTTTGGTGGAGGTCAAAGGTCATCTTGGGTCAACGTGGGCCAAACATTGAAAAGCTTGTTAACACGTATCTCCAGGTAGGAAGCTTGGATAGATTTCATACTTACAGTACTATGTGGATGTGTTATGGTGAAAAGATGGACCCTATTGTTTTTGGTGAAGGTCAAAGGTCATCAGGGGTCACCAGAGGTAAAAAAGCAAAATTTCCCAAGAATTCCCAAGAGTTTTATATGGGTTCAGCAGAGGTCAAAGAGCAAAATTTTCCAAGATTTCCCAAGATCATCATCTGGGGTTACCAGAGGTCAAACTGCAAATTTCCCAAGAATTCCCAAAATTAAATAGGAACACAAAACTGTATTTTTCCAACATGTTAAGATAGCATTTGACCATTGACTGAAAGATATGCGACATCATGGCATTATTTGGAATAGAACATATATCATCGAAACCTCAATGCATTTTTGCATTCTGGTTTTTTTCATTATTTGGAATTTACATGTGTATGTATTAATCATTGAAACCACAGTACATTTCTGCATTCTGGTTCCTCATTTTCAATGCATCTTGTCTTTTTAGGACTCTCTCAGAAAACATTCCCATGGGGACAGCATTGACGTATGGCCAGCATTTCTGTCTCCGCACCTTACCTGGCATTGGAGGAAATGTGAGTAAAACTTTGATATGCTGAGTGGCCAAGGTCATGTCAGTAGGTATGGTAACCTGGTAATACAACATTGAATGATATGCACTGAAGAATCATTGCTATCATATATGCAGGCTGGATAGCTAGGCATTATACTGAAAAGGATATACTGGGATTTTGTGAAAAGTAGTTCCTTTTGTTCCCTAAAATAATGTTCTTGGAGTATTCATGTGCTGTTTGTTGCCTACATTTATAAAGTATTATTCTCTATTGTAAAACATTAGAAGCTTGGTTACCCCACAAATGGTGCCATGGAAAGCGGACAACTGAACAGTTTGAATGAAGCATTTTTGTATCAGAATATCCTTGATCATCAATTAGTAAAGCAAGGGACAAAAATGATTACAGGTGTTGTGCATTTCATTGCTTTTTGGTGGTAGGTATTTTACAAAACTTGTAAAATGTCTGTGCAAATGTTTCATCTAGAAATTTATGAGGTCAAGTCACTTTTCAAAAGGAAATTTCAAGTCATATCAAATCCTTGCACTCCTTTTTATGCAGCATGAACACAGCACTGACATGCAAAGATTCCACACCTGTTGATTCACTATGGAGCTCAATTTTCCTCTCGTGATTACAACCTGTAAACACACTCCGATATTAAACTTCCTTTAAACAGCTTTAGAATTGTTAGTGTCACCTTTCTAACAAATAAACTTTCAACAAGATTAATGTTTTCATTCTACCGGACTTGTGGGGTTAGTGAGGTGATACCCTACGCCTTAAGTCCCCCCCCCCCGACTTCTGTTCAAATTACACACTGTAAACTTCCTGAGGGGGTCCTCAAGCTTGTCCACTTTTTAATTGTATGTGTCATCCCTTTAATAGAACCAGTCTTCCTTCAAACATCATTGGAAAGGGGAGGTTCTTCTCATTCAATCAAGCTAAAAATATTTCTAATTGGTTAACGTTTGCAATCGGACCACTGTGTATGCAAATTGTAACTTACACAGCAACGCTGTGAAGGTTATGAAGTGTTGGTACACTTAGTAAGCATGCTGTGAGACAAATCCAATGCATTTACAAAGGGTGCATACAGAACCTACTCCCAGTGCTCTGTACTTAATGACAAAAATACATAGTTTCCTCATAATTCTCATAAATTGCAGTGTTTGGATTTTTAGGTGCCTTCATGAAAATGGAGTATAAAATGACCAAAAATTACCTAATGGAAACTTCGAAGTGTTTATACAGCCACAGTTGCAAAACCAACTTCATAGTTACACTGTAGAACTTTTGTTTTGTTTTAAAATGAAACCTGCTAGGTCACTATAAAACAGCTAATTAACATTAAGAATGCAGAATTCTACCAGTAGAAAATAAGCTTTCAAATTGCAAGGAATGGCTCATGAACCACGTTAATGTTCATAATGCATTTAATAACCCCTTCCGAACAATCGATCATTTCAACAGGCGTGTCCTCGCAGACCCACGAAACTACACATTTAGTCACGATGAGTCATTCTTAATCCACCAATTGTCAGTTTTTTTATACCATTTACAGTGTCAAATTTTTTAAAAAGGACTTGATATGACATAGTATACAAATAATGAATGTTTATGAGTGCGATAGTATGGATAATTTCATGAGTTGAAAGACTGAACGTTCTATTCAACGAGGCGAAGCCAAGTTGAATAGAACGTTAAAGCTTTCAACGAATGAAATTATTCATACTATCGCTCGACTGAAAAACATTCATTATTTGTTTTATATAACACCTTATAATTTTGCTAGTAGTTCATTGGTTAATTTTGTGTTTTGGCGGTCACTATGGATTCGTGTTTGTCCATGTAGTAGCTCCATGGTTTGTCATTTTCTAACTGCACGTTTATGTAGGCCTGCCTGATATAGAGGGATTCTTTGTGATGTCAAGCGCGTTGGATTCTCAGGCACTGAAGGGCAAAACACACATACGCAGTAATCTTGATGATAGTGCCGAATCATGCATGGCATGTGACCACCAATCTTCCAATCAGATGTAGAGAAATTAATAAGGTGTTATACAATAAACATTATTTAATGGGTACTTATGAAGTTGTCTTAAATTTATTCCCATTGTCCAGTTTGTGAACAATTGTTATTTTGTTATGATTGTTTTTTTTTTGTATGTTTTTTTTTTCTTTGCATTAGCTACAAAGACATACCATTTCCATAAGATAATTACTGTCTTTTAAAAACTGTCTTTTTGTGTCCTCTTAAACCTCATTTTAGCTGATGCTCCAAAGTGACATTGCCACATTCCAACAGTCTGCTAAAAAATCTCGGAAACAACTTTTGTCCTTTGTGGAGGAGACTCAAAGCTATTTAACCCATTGGAGGATTCTTAGCTTTGACCCCCAGATAAGAATGGAGACAGAAGGTTTACCTGTACCGGTGAGTTGCAGAAACAGTTCAGACTCATAAAGACTCATTCTCCCACCTCACCCACCACCCTATAAAAAAAAAGACAAAATATGTCAGTGTATTACAAGCTGGGTGTCACTTACCGTGTCTCCATATATTTCCTCCGATCCTAGCCCTAGCTTCCCTCCTCACCCCATTGCTGCCAATGAATTTGATATAGCATCTTCTTTGGTCATCTTACTCTACCTTGGTTTGCATCAATTTTTCCTATACAGCATCTTTCATTCACTTTCCGATTCATAATTCTACAGGCCAATCAGAAGATCATATTCAACCACTGCAAGACAAACCAGAGCCTTTGTGTTATCAGTGACTTTGCTGTTAGGTAGGTACTATCTAAATGGTAGCCTTTATTGAGGTTGTTGTTCATAGTTTTTTTTTTTTTTTTTTTCAAGGCACAGAATTTAACATTTGTGAGGACCTTTTTTGTGAGGATGGTATGAAGTGTAAAGTTTGTTGAAGGGGTGACACATGAAAACTTTCAGAGGAAATTATTGCAGTCAGCCCATAATTGTGACAAGTTCTATAGCTACCACATATTAATTTTTAATGTGAGGGTTTGCTGGAAGGTCTCCTAATTAAAGGTATTTGTTTCTCATGATTATAAAACACCAGTGGTTTTTCACACTTCCAGGACACCATTTGGAAGAGAGTATGAGGTAGTTGCCCACACAGATTTAAATTCACATAAAGCTGAGAACGATGTCAACCACTGGATAATAAAGACAGGTCACCCGAGCACCCCCAATCAGCAGGCAACTACCCTAGCTGTCGGTGAACAACAGTGAAAGATTGTTCAGAACTTTTGACAAGGTTGTGAAATGAAACATAATTCAGTGTAAACAAAGATTATAAGTATCATCCTCTTTTGAGAATATTTGTTAACTTTCTGCATAAATTCATCCTCTTTAAAATCCCATTGTTAACACAGATGAGTGCACTATACACCTGGAAATATGCTGCTTGTTCACATTACTTTTTGGTATACTGTTATTGCACACAGATCTAACACATGGAGGGAACAAGAAAGAATTAAAATTTGAATAATCAAACTGCCTAGCTGTAAAAAATGTCAAAAGTATTTTGTGTGACATTTTTGCAGCAGCATTGATTCACAAGCTGCTGTGTGGCACTCCTTAATTTATCTGCTGGTCAAACAGTGGTAACAACAAGCAGAATAAATCATCTGTGTCTCTACCAGTACCTTATGTGAGACTACATTGGAAGCAATTTGGCAAACATTTTGAAAATTTGTGTTTTTATCATTATGCAGCTTCTTCTCTAGGCTTCAAGGAAAAAGTAATTTTGGGATTGACCTGTTCACAAGTCAGCAAAGTCTAGTATATATACAGATCTTCATACCAACTTTCATCATAGTTGCTAGAGAAATTCAGAATTACAAAGAAGCTTTTCAGTGATTCTCCCAATTGGTGTCAGCTTCAGCAAAATACACTTGAGATTCTGATAGTTGCAGTGTTTCTCGAGTTTTGTTTTGCATACTTTCCTCATACTCTGGACTCTTGTCAACAGTTTCTGTAAACTCAGCTTTCACATAAGACTAAGTTTCAACTTGTGCCTTTTAAGCAGTTTTTTTATGATTACAAAAACTTCCATCACCATGGTTCTTTGAAGCTTTTCAAGGACAGACCTCTCTACTGATACTATTTATATACTCTATACACAATACCTTGCAATGAGATGGACTTTTATGCCTTTTGTCTTGTCCAAACACTTCACCCACCTTTTGCAAACTAGTGAATGCATACAGTACCATGTTTTTCTGATTTCTGTTGGTCAAAACCATCTGTTTAATACTGAAAATTAAAGGAAACACTCAGGAGTAATTTTGTTCCTTAGTTCTGAGAAAATGTTGGACAGTAACACTTTTTGGAAATGTACTTGATTTAATAGTGAATTGTACAAAGGTGTTAAAGTAAATATCGTTGCACATACTGCATATATATCTACATAGTATTTGACTGCATGTTGCAGAAGTACTTCTGCCCAAAGAAATTACTCTGTATATGGCATACACCCTATGTTGCTGTCAGAAAATTAAATATTACTTTAACAACTTGAAATTAAGCTTTAAAGTCAGTTCCCAGGTGCTCCTGAATGACTTGGCTCCACAAGGCTTGTGGCTATTTATGTGGGAGTGATTGAGTTGGAGGGGGTTGGATGTCAAAATGAGAACTGTTCGGAAAACAACGAAAGTACATACATGTCTTGTAATTATTTTTAACCATTTTGTCTTGTTTTTTCTGGGTCATTTACATTATAACACAAGACAATGTAGATATCTTTTTTGGTACATTTAAACTGCTAGTAGAATTTTCTGTTAACTACTGCCATATTCCATGTTGTAAAAATAAAATTCAATTTGTATGTTAATTCATATTTGTAGCATGAAGAATGAAAGTGATTTAAAGATAGTTCTTTTGAGTCTTGCAGCATTTTCCCCTTTTGTACAGTGTCTAACCCGTAATGTTCAGGACTTTCCTATCCTTTGTGCTCTCTTTTTGTTTCTTGTGTGTTTATGGTTGGTGACCCTTTCCAGAAGTAAGAATCCCAGAGAGAAAAAAAAAGAACCAGAAAGCCAAAAGGCTTAGTGATTCCTTGCCATATGGATATGTTGTAACAAAAATGAATAACCCACATGACAAGCATGGGATCCCTCACAGTTATCCTACTTGAGATATCATGTTAATAAAGTCAAAAGCTTTTCAAATCTTGAGACCCAAAATGACCTACATGCTAAATATAAACAATCCACAGGCCAAGTATGAGATCCCTCATAGTTACCCTCCTTAAAATGGTATGTTTACCAGGTTTTGACCTTTTGAGACCTCAAATGACATTTAACCTGCACAAAAAATAATAGGGGTCATCTACTCAATACAAACAATCCACATGTCAAGTGTGAGATCCATCACAGTTAACCTTCTTGAGGTATCATGTTTACAAGGTTTTGACCTGTTGACCTCTGGTGACCCCAAATGACCTTTGACCTCCACCAAAAACAATAAGGATCATCTACTTAATATGGGCAATCCATATGCTACTTATGAGATCCCTCACAGTTACCCTTCTGGAGATATCATGTTTACAAGGATTTAACCTCCCGACCTCTGGTAACCCCAAATGACCTTTGACCACCAAAAACAATAAGGATCATCTAATCAATATGGGCAATCTACATGCTAAGTATGAGATTCCTCACAGTTACCCTTCTTCAGATAGAGTGTTTACAAGGTTTTGACCTCTAATGACCCCAAATGACCTTTGAACTCCACCAAAAATGATAGGGATCATCTTGTCAATATGGGCAATCCACAGGATAAGTATGACATCCCTCACATTTATCTTTCTGGAGATACAGTGTTTACAAGCAATTTCAACCATATTAACCATTTGACCTCTTGTGACCCCAAATGACCTTTCACCTCCACCAAAAATGATAGGGATCATCTACTCAATATGGGCAATCCACATGCTGAGTATGAGATCCCTCATAGTCACCCTCCTTGAGATATAGTGTTTACAAAGTTTTAACCTTTAGACCTCTGGTGACCCCAAATGACCTTTGACCTCCACCAAAAACAATAGAGATCATCTACTCAATATGGGCAATCCACATGATAAGTATGACATCCCTCACATTTATCCTTCTGGAGATACCGTTTTTACAAGCAATTTCCAGCATATTAACCATTCGACCTCTTGTGACCCCAAATGATGACCTTTCACCTCCACTAAAAAGAATAGGAATCATCTACTCAATATGGGCAACCTACCTGCTAAATATGAGGTCCCTCGGAGTTACCCTTCTTGAGCTATCATGTTTACAAGGTTTTGACCTTTTGACCTCTTGCGACCCCAAATGACCATTGACCTCCACCAAAAATGATAGGGATCATCTACTCAATATGGGAAATCTACATGCTAAGTATGAGATCCCTCAAAGTTACCCTTCTTGAGATGTAGTTTACAAGGTTTTAACCTTTAGACCTCTGATGACTCCAAATGACCTTTGACCTCCACCAAAAACAATAGGGATCATTTACTCAATATGCAAAATCTACATGCTAAGTATGAGATCCCTTGAAGTTACCCTTCTTGAGATATTGTGTTTACAAGCAAAAGCGTCAAATACACACACACACTCACACGCCATCACCATCGCATAGATTCCTTCGGCCTTCGGCAAGGAATCAAAACCAAAAAATCCTGGACCCATAGGAAACATGAGACAGTGAAAACCAACAATGAAAATGCATATTATTGCAATTATTCAAATGAACCGTAGCTCAGATGTGGATTCTGTGTAAAGTTTTTAGATTCAATTTAATCTGTATTTAAAGGTACATGAATAATCACAAATTTTTATGAAGACTTTACATGGCTTAAATGGATAAGGCAATTGCAGTAAAACTTAAAATGGTAAGTTAGAGCTCTGAACATGAGCCTCCGATTATTCAGGTTGTGTGGGCTGCATAAAATCTAACAAAAGGCAAATGACCTTGTTTAAGTTGGTTTGCAAAGTTTGACTTGCTGAAAACGACCCATTGCCATTCAAGATTGGTAGGTTTAGTATCATAATCAACACCTTAATGCTATTCTGCCCCTCTAAGAATATTTAAAGTAATGCATCAATCTGAGTCAGACCTTTAAATTCATTAGAATCGTTCTTCAACAACAAATATTCTGACTTTCATGATTTGGGAGACCTGTTTTGGTGCTGGCTGCCCTAAAGTACCCGGATACATAATCATTGGATTTCACCTTCTCTGATCCTTCATCACATACTGTTTCTGGAACATTTTCTCCAAAGCCAGTGAAAAGCTAGCACTTAAAACTTTCTCACTACACTTAATTCTTACTTCATCAATCATTTATTAAATTGCATATGTATCAACATTTCATTGTCATCATCACAATTAAAGAATCATCAGTAGGAATTGATAACCATATTACATAACACACTGTTTACTGACAAAAAGGAATAAAAGAACCATTAAACTAGAGGTAGCTCATCTTCACATGAGAAATTACTTGAAATGCTCATCACAGTACCACAAATCCTATCTTTTTCAATTTTTCCTGCCAGGATACAAGTTTTGAGGGGCTGAAGCTAACCTGTGAACTGGGGTGATCAACTGTTAATGCACTGCTCTGCTCAAAGGGTCTGCTATGGCATTTTATATAAAAAAAAATGGGGGTTACCAACTTAGCAGCAGTGGCATAGCTACAGGGGGATGAAAGGGTATGTGCCCCCCATGACAAAACTGTGCCACCCCAGGTGCCCCATACAGAAAATTTTTGAATGTACAGTTTTACATACATTAGTCCTATAGAGAGGGAGAGAGAATTCAGAAATTGTGCCCTCCCAGGAAAGGTTTGTGACCCCCCAGTTCCCCCCTGCTCAAAAAATCCTGGCTACGCCACTGCTTAGCAGTGCCTGAGCCACCGCATTTGATGGTGCACTACGTACCCACACCTTATCATATCCTAATCACATGACATGCAGAAGTTATTACTACTGGGTAAGTCAGATCCTGAGAAATTGCAGATTGCTGGAAAAATAAATGTGTAGGTTTCTAAAACAATTTCACACACTACTTACTATATTAAGGTAACAGGTATAATGAGCTGTGTATTTGAATGAAATGCAGTTATAAGGATACCCTTCAGAAGTGACCGCGGCACACTTGGCATAAGTTTACATTCATTCAGGAGGCTGAGCACTTTTGCCCACAGTTTTCAGCACGTACAGTATGCTCGAAAAACAGCATGCAGTTTGCCTGGCATCATCCTCCCCTCCCCCACCCCCGGGGAGAGAAACACTTCACACAATTTAAATCATTTACTTTTGAATGGTAGGATAACATGGTACAAAACACATTTTTTATTCCAGACACCTAGGTGGCCACTGATTTAGACATTTTAAAAGTTTCCAGATTGGAATATTACACATGAAAATCATGCTGTATACTGTGCAACAACTATATGGTACAAAGTAATACTGGAAGTCAACTCCATGCCTATAATATTGTCCTCATCAGGATTTTGATTTATAGATCATCATACAAAGGGGTGGAAAAATGGACCAAATCTGCATACAAATATCACCACCAGTGGCATTGCTAAAGTTTGTCTTGCTCTAGGGAGGGAGGCTGATTTTGCAGTATAAAAGCTCACTTTATTGCAGTACACCAAACCTGCAATCCCTCACAACAGTGTGTCACCAGGGGCATAAACCTACTACCCCTGTTGGATATGCCAATATCTGATTATCAAAGAAAATTAATGGCCCAATTCGTAATCAAAGTAAATAAAGGCAGGTCTTCTTAAACAAACCTTTAAAGCTATTTTTCTTTCAAAGTTACTTACTATTTGGGTGATTAACGTACAAGGGCTGTATGGGTAACAAAACAGAACCAGAATGCAAAAATGCATTGTGGTTTCGATGAATATAGCACTCAATGTGTAATCCCAAATCATGTCAAGATGTCCTGTTTCTTTCAGTCATTGGATAAATGTGATCTTAAAGTGCTGGAAAATTACAGTTTCATGTTCATATTTGACCTTGGGAATTCTTGGGAATTTTTGCTTAATGGCCTTTGGTGATTTCAGCTAGCCTCTGATTTCTGACAAAACTCATAGGGGTTTTCTGATGGATTAAATGCAACACCATGGGAAGTATCCAGCCTTCCTAACTTGAGCTATTGTGTAAACAAGGTTTTCAGAGTATGACCACTGGTGACCCCAAATGACCTTTGACCTCCACCAAAAACAATGGTTTTTCCTCTCACCATAATGCATCCACACACCAAGTATAAAATCTATCCAACCTTCCTACCTTGAGATATCCTGTAAAACAAGGTTTTCAGAGTTTGACCCCTGGTGACCCCAAATGAACTTTGACCTTCACCAAAAACAATAGAGTTTTTCCAATCACCATAATGCATCCACACACCAAGTATGAAACCTATCCAAGCTTCCTACATTGAGATATCGTGTAAACAAGGTTTTCAGAGTTTGACCCCTGGTGACCCCAAATGACCTTTGACCTCCACCAAAAACAACAGGGTTCTTACTCTCATCATAAGGAATCCATACACCAAGTATGAAATCTATCCAAGTTTTTTACTCCGGTGACCCCAAATGATCTTTGACCTCCAACAAAAATTACAGGGTTCTTCCTCTCGCCATAATGCATCAACACACCAAGTATGAAACCTATCCAAGCTTCCTACATTGAGATATCGTGTAAACAAGGTTTTCAGAGTTTGACCCCTGGTGACCCCAAATGACCTTTGACCTCCACCAAAAACAACAGGGTTCTTACTCTCATCATAAGGAATCCATACACCAAGTATGAAATCTATCCAAGTTTTTTACTCCGGTGACCCCAAATGATCTTTGACCTCCAACAAAAATTACAGGGTTCTTCCTCTCGCCATAATGCATCAACACACCAAGTATGAAATCTACCCAAGCTTCCTACCTTGAGATATTGTGTAAACAAGGTTTTCAGATTTTGACCCCCGGTGACCCCAGATGATCTTTGACCTCCAACAAAAATTACAGGGTTCTTCCTCTCACCATAATGCATCAACACACCAAGTATGAAATCTATCCAAGCTTCCTACCTTGAGATATCGTGTAAACAAGGTTTTCAGATTTTGACCCCCGGTGACCCCAGATGACCTTTGACCTCCACCAAAAACAATAGGGTTCTTCCTCTCACCATAATGCATCCACACATAAAGTATGAAATCTACCCAACCTTCCTACCTTGAGATATAGTGTAAAACAAGGTTTTCAGGGTTCGACCCCTGGTGACTCCAAATGACCTTTGACCTCCACCAAAAACAATAGGGTTCTTCCTCACACCATAATGCATCCACACACCAAGTATGAAATCTATCCAAGCTTCCTACCTTAAGATATTGTGTAAACAAGGTTTTCAGAGTTTGACCCCAAATGACCTTTGACCTCCACCAAAAACAATAGGGTTCTTCCTCTCACCATAATGCATTTACATACCAAGTATGAAATTTATCGAAGCTTCCTACTTTGAGATATCGTGTAAACAAGGTTTTCAGAGTTTGACCCCTGGTGACCCCAAATGACCTTTGACCTCCACCAAAAACAATAGGGTTCTTCCTCTCACCATAATACATCCACACACCAAGTATGAAATCTATCCAAGCTTCCTACCTTGAGATACCGTGTAAACAAGGTTTTCAGAGTTTGACCCCCGGTGACCCCAAATGACCTTTGACCTCCACCAAAAACAATAAGGTTCTTCCTCTCACCATAATACATCCACACACCAAGTATGAAATCTATCCAAGCTTCCTACCTTAAGATATCGTGTAAACAAGGTTTTCAGAGTTTGACCCGTGGTGACCCCAAATGACCTTTGACCTCCACCAAAAACAATAGGGTTCTTCCTCTCAATATGGGGCATCTACCTACCAACTTCGAGAACTGTCAGAGTTTCCCCTTCTTGAGATATCGTGTAAACAAGAAAAGTGTCACAAACACGCACATACATGTAAAAGGTGTCAATTGGGGACATATGTTTTTAACAGTGAAAATGCGGATATCCCCACTTGCTGTGTATCCACACTTGACTAGGGAAAAAAACGCTCATGTCCCCGATTTACACGTACAACACAGATACACACACACTCATGCACCAACCCATGATGTGTGTCCTACTGATAGGTTCACAACATGTAAAATGGGGAAAACGCCCAAAATGCTCAAACTTACTGAGACACATCATTGAAAGGTGCAAAATCCATTTTCATGGCAAATTTTGCATTCGGAAATTGGGGATATCCCCACTTGCAGGTGTATCCACACTTGCCCGGGGAAAAAAACGCTCATGTCCCCGATTTACATCTTTTACATACGCACACACACATACACCCGCACATACACACACACACGCTATCATGACTGCATAGGTTTCTCTTTTCATCGAAACCAAAAAATATACTTCAAACTAAGTTGGACATTCAGTTTCCTGTCAGATAATGAAAAAGCTTGGAGAAAAGATTTATTTCCTTTTTTAAGTCAGCCATATAGACAACCTTCCTCTTTGTTCAAATCACGTTGTGACCTCTTTAACCCAAACTGTAATCCCACCCTAGTTTAATCATTATCACAATCCTAAACCTACTTAGAACAAAATCTTAACCCTACAGTACCTCAAACCCCAAGCAGATATGTGGTCTGTCAATGGGATCTTCAGTGTAGAGAGCCTTATAACATTTGTTGCAAAGGTCCTTTGCAACAAGTTACTTTTATAATTTTTGACTCTTTAAAGCTTAGTGTCCATTCAATAATTAAGTTGTCAAATAGCCTTTCTCCATTTCTGCTGTTTTATCAGCATCTCTGAGTTTAGACTGGATGTAATTCATTCTTTTCTTCTCTGACTGTTGCAGTAAAGGCAGCCACTCATAATAGGGAACCTGAGAATGTAATACAAAAAAATTGGAAGTTTATATTGTGAACAGGATGCCAACCAAATAAGAAAAACATAACTTAAAATAGAGCACCAATGGTGCTGAAGCTCATACCTTCAACCAATTAAGGGTCCCTGGCTTCTAGTCTTTATTAGTACCAGCATCATATGACTTTAAATGACGTAAAATGGCTTATCACCCCAAATCTCACATACCCTGATGGCTCCTTCCCGAATGTCACAAAAATTTGTCATGCAAATGGGATCTTGGACCAAAATTCCAGAAAATAATAAACAGATCACTCACCAAGCATAATTATAACAGACCATCAACTCTGTTAAACATTAACTGGAGGAAAAGTTAATCACTTGCAATACTGCACAAAATGGACCCTATGGTCCTTCTTGTGCCTTGGACCCCAACTTGTTAAACACCCTGAAGGTACCACTACCCGAATATAATTATGAAAAACCAACATTGTACAAGAGAATCTGCAGGAGTAAGCAATTTGCAAAATGTCATAAAAAGGGCCATAGGGCCCACATGAGACCTTAGACCCAAACTTCCAGAACACCATAAACAGATCACTAACCAAGCATCATTATGACAGGCCTTCAACTCTGTTTAACATTAACTGGAGGAGAAATTGTCCATTTTGCAATATTTCACAAAATGGACCCTAGGGTACATCTTGGGCCTTGGACCCAAAACTTCTGTACACCCTAAAAGAACCATTAACTGAGCATCATTATGACAAACACACCCACATGCTCTGACAATACACCATAGAAATAAAAGTAAGGGAGAATGACATCAGCCTATCTGGACTGAAGCCATTGATTTGGCCAGTCTGTACGGCAACAGAGCACCTGCACGTAATACAAATATCACGTCATTGCTTTTGCCCCAAGTATTGGCAAAGAAACTACAAGTTTTCAAGTTAGGAGTATAAAACAAAATACTTAAGGCACCATGACTTATTTCTGTTGTGAAAATTACTCCAAATCTTTCGAAAAACGCATAAAATAAGCTATAACTTCTGCAGCAGAATGCACACTGTACGTACGGAGAGACATCAATCAACCGGTCTTTTGCTGTACAACGAAAGCGCCCTCACAATTTTCATGGCTTCACCAAGTTAAACATGCATGGATGCATTGTGTTAGCGTTCTCCCTTACTTTTATTTCCATGCAATGCACACACAAAGGAAATACCCTATGGAAATCCCATTAAGCAGCTCCCTTTAAACTAACCTAAACAACTGCCTAGGATTGACCCCTTCTACACAGACAGTTTAAAGAGGGTGCAGTACAGAGAAATATAGGTAGTAAAGTGATTTTGTGAGACTGGTGAAATAGAATGGTGGCACAAAATTGGTTTGAAAGGTATCAAAATTATTCTTCATCCCAAATTGGAGAACTAATTTGTTGGAACCATTAACAGAGCTTCATTATGACAAATCATCACCATTGTACAACACAATTTGTAGGAGAAAAAGTATTTTGTAAAATTTCATAAAATGAGCCACTGGGGCCCACATGGGACCTTAGACCAAAATTCAAGAACACCATAATGAGATCACTAACCAATCATTATAATGAGAGGCTGTTACCTCTCTTTAAACATTTAATAGAGAATTCCTTTGCAATATTTCACAAAATGGACCCAATGGTCCATCTTAGGCCTTGGACCCAAAATTCCTGAACACTCCGAAGGGACCAATAACAGAGTAACATCATGACAAACCATCAACATTGTACAAGAGAATCTGTAGGAGAAGAAGCATTTTGCAGAATTTCATAAAATGGGCCATAGGGTCTACATTGGACCTTGGACCGAAAATTCCTGAACACCCCAAATGGCCCACCACACAAGGAACATTGTGCCCAAGTTTCAAACAAATCCATGAAAGCATTTGGGAGGAGAAGCATTTTGAACAAGTGTGGACAGACAGACAGACATACAGACAGAGTGATGCCGCGTGATCACAATAGCTCACACCAGCATGCTGGTATGAGCTAATCACATGACAAATAAGTCATCACCATAATTTCATAAAATGGCACATCATGGCTCCTTTAGGGAAAACATTACAAATATACTGCAGGGACCAACAGGGTTTTCACTGACCCAGGCACCCGGGTCAATGACGCACAACTTTTGATTTTGACGCACAGAAACAAAACCTCTGGGGTCAAACTGACACACAGCTTTTTCACCCCACAATCAGTATAAATGATAAAGCAATTTCGCCAATACCTTCATTGTGCAAATTTACTCACAAAATGCAGCACTTTCCAGTTCCCAGCTTTGTTCTGTGAGACATTTTCTACCTAGTTCTGGTAAAAATCTAAATAAAAACCTGTATTGCTGCAACAGTATGGAGCTACCACCATTCCCACGTATACATTTACGCCTAATAAAGTTCTGCACCCGCATGGAACTCAGTTCATTGATTAGACTCAACTCGAAACGAGTGCACGTGTATTGTAAACAGATCCCAGACATCAACATGCATAGATGATCGGAGTGTTCTGGTTCGTAATTCAATTTCAGTTATTCAGTTGTAAACATAAGGCTAGGTTAGGAACAAATATACACTAGCCTAACATGATCGGTAGATGATGTTACCCGGGACATTAGTGGTGCAAGACACACCTTGCCAGTCTCTGTACACTATGTCTGTGGTATTAAACAAAATACGACTCGCAGTTTTTCACACTCACGAATCAGGATAACTGCTGTACAAGTATGCAGATATGATATGAGGCCATGTTTTACACAAAGCTCTGCTGTAAACTTCATCGATGTAAATGTCAGTCATAGAGTAGTATTATAAGAACTTGTAATACTGCTCTATGATGTCAGTATACTACCATTTACAGCAATGATGGAGTTAGATGAGGTTTAACGTCCCAGTTTCCAACCAAATGGTTCAAGTCGTACAGCAATGATGGAATCGTAAGAGAGGACTGTACATCGTAGCCTTCTGTACATGAGTATTTGGTAGTAGTGCTACTAGTGCTGAAAGCATGTTTCAATTCTATCTAGTTATTTCTAGAAGTGTGTCTGATGCACGGCACGTGAATTGGCAGGGAAACTTTATGATCATAATCCCAGTACATGGGAAGTTTTGAGTTACAGTGTATGACGTCTACACAGAGGTTCCTTGTTTCAGTACGCTTTACGTTGCTTCTTCTAGGCAAAAACAGGAATAAAGTTTGTCGCTTAAAGACGGATTTGCATCACCCCAAGTATGACTTTTACACAGGGGTAAGCAAAAGTCTCTGTGACTACTCTTTGATGGACATCAGAGTTACAAAATTCAAAAGATGAGAGCAGCTTATATTACACAGCAATGCACTAAAGGTGTGCACAGACCACCCAAAACCGGGACCAAACCGAGACCGCCCGAACCGAAGTCGGTTTCGGGCGGTCTCGCTGAACTCGGACTGACAGTTGGGTGGTCTGACCGTCATGGAACCGATATCTCTCCCGACCCAGGCGGTCTGACAATTTTCAACCCAAACCGAGAAAAACCGAAAAAACCGACGCAGATTGATGCACAATTCCACCCGACTCTACTCTGCCACTTCTGAAAGGTGTTTCTCCAACGCCGGGTATGCCATTAACGTTCGTAAGACAAGGCTTAACGCAAGCAATGAAAACAAATTTCTCTTCTTTAGCAGTGTCTTGGGTACGACAAATTTTTCAGAAGAATAGATAGACGATATTGTAGACGCTTGAGAACTTCCTTTAAGTTTTGGTTTGCTCTTACTCAAAGGCTAATTTAATTGTTTGATTTGATCATTATTGAATATTAACTATCCATGAAGTGATTTTGCTGGGATGGAGACATGATTTGAGTTCAAGTTCGAAATTAACATGATTACAATTGTGGGATGACTCCCAGATTTTTCTCACTCATATCTCATGTAATGGTCGATGGGAAAAAGAAAACATGACTACCTTAAATATGGGACGGAGTTAGTTAGATGGGATTTTACGACACACCAACACGACTGTGTTATATAGTATCATCTAGAAAAAAGGGGGCAATTATGGGACGGAATTAGGACAGTTCAAGTCCATTGGACATGCCTAGAAGAGCGATTGAAATATATATGATGATCTCCTCTGAAATGCGATTAATACCTGATGAAATGTATGCAATGATTTCCGAATAAGTACTTACAATGAAAACAGGATTGGAAGAGGCTCTTAAAAGTGTCATTACTTTAGTTCTGCAACAAAACTTGTCCAATTAGACCTAATACATTTTTTGGTTTTGACATTTTGGTGGTTCGATCCATAGTTATGTAGTGTGGTTAGTTAATATTGTATACTGATCTTTATTAAATCAGCATTTTGGCTCTTTTTTATTACACTTTGATATCAGGGTTTATCCTTCAACTTTTGCTTTATCTGAAAGTCACTTTATTGTAAGTTTTATATTTTCTAACCCTCCCTCATATTGATTGCACTTTGATCTTAGGTTTAATGCAAGGTTACACTATTGTCTTACTTGAAAATCAATTAAACTCAAGTTTAATCTTTACCTTCTAAACTATTATCCGGTTGATTATTCTTTGATCTCAAGTTTAATCCGTTAGCTTTATAACTCTCTTGATTTTAACTTGATGCCAAATGTGATGGTCTGCAAATTGTGTGATCTTTCAGTAGTACAGTAATAAAGAACATCATGCTAGTTGTACATTTTTGTAGTAAAACATTGCTTCGGGTTTTTTCGGTTTGGTTTCGGGTGGTCTGACTTAAAAGCTTCATCGGTTTGACTACTCGAAAACCGACATCAGTTTGGTCCCAGGTGGTCTGAGAAGGAAGGGTTGTCGGTTTCGGGTGGTCTTGGTCAAGTCCAAACCGATGATCGGGTGGTCCCGACATCAAAACCAGACCGACGCACACTTTTACAATGCACAGGGAATGTTTTGATTACACATGGGGTCGATCATCGTGCTCACCAGGATGTGGCCTTGAGCAGTGAACTATGTTAGTGTTTGCACAAGGAGAAACAGTAAAGACAATCATGGGCGGGGCTTACCACCAAGTAAAAGTCATACTTGGGGTGATGCAAATCCCTCTTTAAACTCAAATTTATGTTGACCCCTTCTTTTTTAGTTTTGACTCTTGTAAATTTATTCTAAAGGGTCCGTGACTCCTGAAAAAAGTGATGAGTGAAAACCCTGGACAAATCTATGCTGAAAAAGAGGATTTGATATTAGTAATTTTTAAGGACATTTGACATCATGTGAAATTACAAGAAATGAACAAATGAAAATGCTTACATGAAAATTTTGTAATTGATGAATTATTAAATTGTATCAAAAATCTAGATGACTAAATGCATATTTGCTTATCTTCTACAAAGGACTGGTCTAATGTGTAAACAAAATTAAAAATGTAAAACGTTTTTGGACATGGGATTACATCTCTTTGCATGAAAGGCAAAACACACCATTGCAAGGTGACTGAAATAATTGCCAACATTCGAAAAAGAATTGGCTCTTTGTGGTACCAGTGGAATGGTTTGAAGCCTTGAGAGCTAAGGCAGCCAACTGACCAGCTATATGTTTAACCAACCATTTGATGCAGTCAAAGTGCCTCAGACAATTAAAATTGAGACAAATGTGATGCAAGCTTTTTACAGTATTGTGTCACAGTTTAGGAAGGGATTCTGCAGATGTAGGGCATTTTTTGCAGCCACAAAGATGACTTCCTAAAGAAAAGTAACATTGGATTTTCCCGAAATGAGTGCTAGTTCTGTTCCTCACCAATGAGGAAATTAGCTACTTACTCCTCTAGACCCATGGATAAAAATGTTTCCATCACTTCACAAGCCCTCTTCCTACAAAATATTTTACCAACACTCCAATGTGTAGGCTGTAGACAAAACACAATACTGTAAGTGTAGTTCTATGACAGGCTGTGACCAAACATATACCAAATTTTGGCCATAAAACTGGTTAATTAGGGTTTCATCATTCTTAGGGAGCAGATTCAATTGAACTTGTGCAATAAGTATTACAACAGTGTGTCACCATCAGTTATGGTGTATCACATCAAAAAAAAAAGTCCCACTAACTGCTTACCAGATTGCAAAAAATGGCACTTGCAAGTTGCATCTAAACTTTTTTCTTCTAAGATCTAATGTTTCAGAAATTTATGATACCCCTTAACCCAACATCACTTGACTTTGTAGGTGGAAAATAATTTAAACCTTAGTAAACTCTACTTAATTCATTGTTTTACAATGTCTCTATGAACTAATCAGATTCAAATAAGTAACTCACGGGAATCTGAAGATAGTTTAAGGTACATATTTGTTTTAATTGCACTGAGCGGTGTGTATTTTGGTAACAATCATTCTACTAGTCTGGTCTTTACTGTAAAGAGTTCTTAATAACCCTTGATTCACTACTACCCTCTGGTGACCCTTTGGGTCTTAACTGATTCCCTGGGTTGTCAGGCCATGCCTATGGGGATCAAACAATCCCCAATGATAACCATGGATCTAGACAATAACCCTTTGTTTCACATATACACATGTATGGCAACTTTCTTACCCCATCCACAATATGTAAAAATATAACATCTGGAAGATTGAGACTGCATTTAAGATACATGTGTCAAAATTCATTGAGAGTTAAAGTTGAAATTTAAAAAATTTTTATGACGCACAACAGATTTCTTCTCATTACCTCGGCGACCTTGTACCCCAGCCTGGAAAGTTGCCTCTTTTTCATGACATGCACCCCCAGGAGTTTTCTTGGCGTAAAACGGTAGTTGTTTTCCAACTGTATGAGAAGAGCATACCTACAGCAAAAAGGAAATATCAAGCAAAAGTTGTCAAAACCCATCAAAATGCTGGACTGGTGTCCAATGTAATTACTTATGTGAAGAGCTTGCAACATTCAAAAGCTGTGGGGGTCCATCTAAAGATGGGAATAAACAACTTGAATGTTGATATTAAAACATGAGGATTTCAGGTCATGTACCTATAAAGGAAACATGTGAAACAACTTATGAGTACTGTATCAAAGGAATGAAGGAATAGGTAATCATGCCTTGGCACATGTTCCACAATTTGATGATAAATGAATCTTTGACTGTTCTGACAGAATGCTTTGCACATTGCGTACAACTCCGTTAGGAAATTGTTACATGCTTCCCCGGACTTTGACAGGAAAGCCCGGGTGACCCAACTTGCTTCCTGTCAAGAGTGCTAATTGATTTGCTTGCTTGGCCAGCCAGTTGGCTGCTCAAGTTTCTTAAGTAATGCTATTCATAATGTGCAAAGGACAGTTTAACAATAGATGCAGTCAGAGCTGGTGCCTGTGGTCACCATGCATGTCCTTCTCCACTTAGGAAGTCATGCAAATAATCGGCTAATCAGCCATGCCTAAGATTGTTGATCACAGAGGTTATCTTCGATGATTGACAAGGAGAGGTTGGTCTTCAGATCTAACCCATTTGTTCAACTTATGAAATGGATGAAAAATACTATCCACTCATGAATCCAACCAGAAAGCCAAAAGGCTTAGTGATTCCTTGCCATATGGATATATTGTAGCGAACATGAATCACCCACATGACAAGCATAAGATCCCTCACAGTTATCCTACTTGAGACATCATGTTAATAAGTTCAAACCTTGTGAAATCTTGACCCAAAATGACCTTTCAATGCCACTTAAAACAACAGGGATCACATACCCTATATGTAAAGTAATAATGTAATGAATGACTTCATAGGCGTAGGAAGCTTTTCGAGATGGGGGGGGGGGGTGTGTGGCTGAACCTTGTTTCAGATCACTGTCCTGGGGGAGGGGGTCTTTAAGGATCCTCAGATGCAATTCAGTGCAACATTTTGGACAAACTTTAACAATTACTGCAAATTTTTGACATTTCTTACAGAAGAGACAAATAAAATTTTTGCCCTTGGATCTTGGGGGCAGAAGTATACTTCAGCCCCCACATTTTTTACTAGGGGGTTAAGCCCCCAGCCCCCCCCCCCCACTTTCTGCACCAGTGAATGACTTAATATAGCGCTCCCATCATAACATATGTTCAGTAGCACTTTACACAGAAAAAGCCTCACAAATCAAGTAAAGACTTAAGCTTAGATTAAAATGAGAGTAAATCTGGCCATCTACATGCTAAATATGAACAATCCACAGGCCAAGTATGAGATCCCTCACAGTTATTCTCCTTAAAATATAACAATCACAAGATTTTGACCTTTTGTGACCGCAAATGACCTTTGACTTCTCCACAAAAAATGACAGATATCATCTACAAATATTAACAATCCACATGCTAAGTATGAGATCCCTCACAATTTTCCTTTTTGAGATACTGTGTTTACAAGCTTTTGACCTTTTGACCTCTTTTGACCCAAACTGACATTGCATGACCACTAAAACCAAAAGGAAGTATCAACACAAAAAATAAACATGTCAAGCATGAGACCCCTCACATTCATGTTTCTTGAGATATTGTGTTTACAAGGTTTTGACCTTTAGGCCTCTGATGACCCCAAATGACCTTTGGCTCCAGCAAAAACATAAGGGATCATCTACTCAATATGAGCAATCCACATGCTACGTATGAGATCCCTCACAGTTACCCTTCTGCAGATATTGTGTTCACAAGATTTTGACCTTTTGGCCATTGATGACCCCAAATGACCTTTGGCCTCCACCAAACCAGAATGCAAAAATGCATTGTGGTTTCGATGAATATAGCACTTAATGTGTAATCCCAAATAACGCCATGATGTCCTGTTTCTTTCAGTCATTGGTTGAATGTGATCTTAAAGTGCTGGAAAATTAGTTTCATGTTCAAATTTGACCTTGGGAATACTTGGGAATTTTTGGTTAATGGCCTCTGGTGATTTCAGCTGGCCTCTGATTTCTGACAAAACTCATAGGTTTTCTGATAGATTAAATGCAACACCATGGGAAGTATTTAACCTTCCTAACTTGAGCTGTCTTGTAAACAAGGTTTTCAGAGTTTGACCCCAGATGACCTTTGACCTCCACCATAAAAAATAGGGTACTTCCTCTCACCAGAAGTCATCCACATACTATGTATGAAATCTATCCAAGCTTCCTACCTTGCAATATCATGTTAACAAGATTTTCAGAGGTTGACCTCCAGTGGACCCATTTGACCCTTGACCTCCACCATAAAAAATAGGGTACTTCCCCTCACCATAAGTCATCCACATACTATGTATGAAATCTATCCAAGCTTCCTACCTTGCAATATCATGTTAACAAGATTTTCAGAGGTTGACCTCCAGTGGACCCATTTGACCTTTAACCTCCACCAAAAATGATATGGTTCCACCTCTGACCATAAGGCATCCTCACACTACCAAAAACAATAGGGTTCTTCCTCTTAATATGGGGCATCTACCTACCAACTTTGAGAACTGTCAGAGTTTCCCTTCTTGAGATATCATGTAAACAAGAAAAGCCACAAACACACACACACGCACATACACACATACATACACACACACCATCATGACTGCATAGGTTCTCTTTTCATCGAAACCAAAAACAAATGAAATCATCTACTCAATATAGGCAATCCACCTGCAAAGTAGGAGATCCCTCACAGTTACCCTTCTTGAGATATCGTGTTTACAAGGTTTTGATGTTTTGACCTGTGGTGACCCCAAATGACCTTTGACCTCCATCAGAAACAATACGGATCATCTACTCAATACAGGCAATCCACATGGTAGGTACATGAGATCTCTCACAGTTACCCTTCTTAAGATAGTTTTTACAAGGTTTAAACCTTTTGATCACTGGTGACCCCAAATGACCTTTGACCTCCACCAAAAACAATAGGGATCATCTACTTATTATGGGCAATCTACACGGTAAGTATGAGATCCGTCGCATTTATCTTTCTGGAGACAGTGTTTACAAGCAATTTCCAGGGTATTTACCATTTGACCTCTGGTGATCCCAAATGACCATTAACCTCCACCAAAAACAGTAGGGATCATGTACTCAATATGTGCAATCCACATGCTACTGTATGTATCAGAACCCTCACAGTTACCCTTCTTGAGATATTATGCTTAAAATGTTTTGACCTTTTGGCCTCTGGTGACCCCAAATGACCTGTAACTTCCACCAAACACGAAAGGGATCATCTACTTAATATGGGCAATCTACTTGCCAAGTATGAGATCCCTTGGATTTACCCTTCTTGAGATAGAGCATTTACAAGCAAAGCATCACATACACACATGCGCATGCACACACACAAACACACACACACGCACATCCACTCTCATGTACACTGCATACACACATAACATCACCACTGCATAGATTCCTTGCCTTCCTTTGGCAAGGAATCAATAAAAACTGGTAAGATTTTCATGTTTCTTGATAAAATCACACTAGGAAGCACAACCAAATGGGGTGTTTTGTGAGAACACTACTACATGAGTTCACAAAGCTGAAACTAATTTCATTTGGATAATTAACTGTGAGGACCAAACTTTATACCAAGGGTGCAAATAAATTCATGATTAAATAGGCAAGTTCTCATATTAGCACCTGGTTTCATCAAAACAAATTCAACAGATTGTGATGTGAAACTAGTAAATCACTCAATCTTTGTTTACAAAAGTATCCCCCAGTTCATTCAAAGGAACTCCAGATCCACTAAAGCGGGGTTCCTCAACCAGTTGTAATTCAAGCCCACTTTTGAATATTGACAGTACCCTCTGACAACCTTTTACCAGTAACTGGTATAGAAATGTAAGTTGCACTTTTATCTATTACTTGAACAAATGAGACATGTCAAACTAAGCAACACATACTACTTAAATTCCATTGAAGTTTGATGAGATTCCCTATCATAAAAACGACATACAACAGTAGTATAAAACTCAGTGGCGTGGCTAGAGGGGGAGTAGGGGGCGGTCGCCCCCCCACAGAGCCTCCGAAGGCCTCTGTCGGAAATTTCTAGTCTCTGTCGGGAATAAATAAAAACAATTCATTTGAAACACTTACAACAGTTCTTATGTTTTTAAGCAGAATCAGAATGACACATCGGTATGTCAACATGAAAAAAAATCAAAAGTCGGCCTCAAAATTGCCCAGAAAGCAAAAATAAAAAAAAAAAGGTCCCCAGAATTTGGAATTGTACAACTGTCAAGATAATAATCTGTCAGAATTTTTTTGCTTTGCCCCCACACAAAAAATGTCTAGCTACGCCACTGATAAAACTCAGGGCCACCGACAGGGGGGACAAATGTCCTGGGGCCCGGGGCAATTTGGGGGCCCAGCAAAATTGGTCATAAAATCCCCAAAACTCACTGGTTTGGGAGTCTATGAGCGACGATACTTACCTCCTATTTACCTATGTACCCATTATTGCCCCCAATAACTGTCTGGCAAAAAACTAATAGCACCGCGGAAACCCCTAGCAGTAGAGGGCGCCCTAAACCGCAAATCGTCCTTCTGCGCTTTTGGCGAAGAGAGAACCCCCGAAAGGGGGACAAGACTCAACTAGACCCCCGTAAGGGACTCAAATAAACCCCCCAAAGAAAACAAGTAGAACCTAAACTCACCGAGAGAACAAACAGGACAGAGGAGGCGTCGTCATTGTCGGAAGAGTTGTAGTCGGCGAGGCTGATCCTTCATAAAGGATCGTCACAGTCGGATGGAATGAGAACGGGAGCGTGAACGAGAGTGAGATTGGGTGTCATGGAACCGGAAATCCCCGGTCGCAACTGATTCCACTTCAGAAGGAGAGTCAGGTCTGTGCTCTGGAAGTTGGAGAGGATCGGAAGGCAGCTGGGTTATAGAAGTGGACGGTTGGTCTTGAGCCAGTTGACTGGGAGTGGCTAAACGGTCCACAGATTGAGAAAGCAGAGTGACTAGCCGAGACAGGGCTTCCGTGGGGAAGTCAGTATGTGGACTATGTCTCCTCTTGCGGCCACGGGAACTCGGCGAGGACGAGGAGGAAGAAGAGGATGAGTGGTGGCGACGGCGTTTCTTCTTCTTGGATTTGGAGCTGGAGCGGTGTTTAGAGCGGCCCCTATCCTGGAAGCCCTCGAAATCTTGCGGCACAGTGGAGTGTAAGCTGGACGAAAATGAAATGTCCATGGGATTGTCGCCGGAAAGACCCTGGATTTCTGGATCGGCGGCTTGCTGGGTCACGGTTTCCGAGACGGTAGTAGCTGGATTGCCTGGAAAGAGGCTCGGTAAGCCATGGGATGAAACGTCCACGCCGGCCTCTGGCTGTGTATTCTCCTGGAGATGCGGTAAGCCTGGGTTAACAGCGCTACTACCGATCTCATTGTTTTCCGGAAGACTCGGTGAACCTGCTGTAATAGCAGCGCTACAACCGATCTTCGAGACGAGACTCGGATGACCTGCCGAAGCAGCGCCCGTACCGATCTCATTTGCCTTATCCGTGGGGTTTTGGACTGGTGTACCCGGAACGGATTTCTTCCTAGAGTGCCTGGATTCGCGGCTTGAAGACTTGTGAGAGGAGGCCCTGGAGGATTTGCTGGAAGATTTGCTGCCTTTTTTCTTGGCAATTGATTTCCCTCTCTCCTCAGACCTTTGGCGTAGCAATTCCCATTCACGGGAAGACCAGGTGCGGCATACTTGGCACGGCTGCTCCACGGAACAATCTCTGCAGGCCGGGCATAGTTCGTGGGTGTCCCAAGCCGGTTTAAACTTCTTACACAAAGTGCATTTGGTATCTGAATAAAAATCGATAAGGAATACAACAACCGGCCGGAAACCAACCACGGTAACCAGAGGGGAGGAGAACAATCCCTTACTCAAAATCCATATCTGGCTTTATATCTGGAAATATATGGTTGATTAAAGACTTTATATGGCCATATAAAGCCATATATAACTTGATTAAACACAACCCAGATATGCATATAAAGTCTGATATGGCCATATAAAGCCAGATATAACTTGATATAATCGTGATCAAGATATGTATATAAAGTTTGATATGGCCATATAAAGCCAGATATAACTTGATAAAACTGTGATCCAGATATGTATATAAAGTTTGATATGGCCATATAAAGCCAGATATAACTTGATAAAATGGTGATCCAGATATGTATATAAAGTTTCATATGGCCATATAAAGCCAGATATAACTTGATTAAAACATAACCCAGATATGCATATTAAGTTTGATATGGCCATATAAAGCCAGATATAACTTGATATAATCGTGATCCTGATATGTATATAAAGTCTGATATGGCCATATAAAGCCAGATATAACTTGATATAATCGTGATCCTGATATGTATATAAAGTCTGATATGGCCATATAAAGCCATATATAACTTGATAAAACTGTGATCCAGATATGTATATTAAGTTTGATATGGCCATATAAAGCCAGATAAAACTTGATATAATCATGATCCAGATAAGTATATAAAGTTTGATATGGCCATATAAAGCCAGATATAACTTGATATAATCGTGATCCAGATATGTATATAAAGTTTGATATGGCCATATAAAGCCAGATATAACTTGATTAAAACATAACCCAGATATGCATATTAAGTTTGATATGGCCATTTAAAGCCAGATATAACGTGATATAACCGTGATCCAGATATGTATATAAAGTTTGATATGGCCATTGTTACAAGACGACCCGTCAGGAACACCGGATTGAATCCATCGATGAGTGAATGGAAAGTTCCAGAGAATTCAACTTCAACGCAGCCTTTCTAGAACTGTCTAGAAGTGAGAACTGTTTACGTTATGTCGCAATTACAACTACTGTGTGTTCTAGAAGTTTCTATTAAGGAACGTTCTCGTAATTGCTGGACTGTGTACACTAGAAGTTTCTGTTAAATTCTGGAGAGTTCTCGAATAAAAGCCTTGCATATAAAAGGCAGTTCAACAACTATTATCGAGGAGAGACCCCCCAATACTTCATCGAGAGACACCATCGAGTCCAGACGTTATTCTACTGTCCGTTTGTTGACCGAATCATATGAGGCCAGCCACTGACACTTCACACTTGTGACAAATTGCCTTACGCCGTTTCCACACTGTGTATTGAGATTGTTATCATCCATCGCCTACAGGTCTAGCCTTGTCATTATTCGCTCGTGGAACCAGTTCCTACGCTACAGCACGCTGCAGGTCTACCACTGTGCCATCGTCAACGTGCATGCACTACCAGCCCTTGGACCAGACCAGAATACCATTAAGTAAAGGATTGTAAGTAAATCTAATTAATTATTGTAAATTTAAGTGAGATAAGGAGATTGTAAATAATCATTAAGTTGTTGAATTTTAATCTCGTTCTTCTGTGATCTTTCGCTGTTATTGGTTTGACTCGCGACCACAAGCCGTAACAGAATTGGTGGCCTAACATCCGGGAACGAAAATATTAGAAAATTCGAGAAATTCTGTTGTGAATCGTAAGCAACTGTGTCTGCTCAGACTACTTATTTGTTTGTTGAAGGCTTGATACAATTTCAAAATGCCATTCAACTTAGATAAATTCGTGGCTAGTCCCTCAGTCGAGGAACTAGATTCATTAAAGAAGTCTGAGATTGTAAAGGTCGCAAAACATTATGGCATTGAATTTCAGCCTTTAATGCGGAAAGACGAGATTAAAAGATATGTTCTAGAATATCTTGTGGATGAAAGTGTCCTGCCTAGTACAGTATTGGAAACAGCTATCACTGTGCCAACTGACAACACATTTGAATTGAAAAGGCTTGAAATAGAAATGAATAAGGAGATTAGATTAAAAGAAATGGAAAGAGAAAGGGAAAGAGAGGAAAGAGAAATGCAAAAGGAAAAAGAGGAAAGAGAAGAAAGAGAAAGAAGGGAGGAAAAGGCAAGAGAACATGAATTTAGGTTGAAGCAACTAGAGTTAGGGGTCATAAAAGGCTCAGACCCTAAAATAGGCTTGGATACTGGGGGATTCGATGTTTCAAAACACGTAAAATTTGTCCCCAAATTTCAGGAGGATAATGTGGAGAAATTCTTTAACCATTTCGAAAAGCTGGGTGAGCAACTAAAGTGGCCAAGAGATAAATGGTCCATACTCATCCAGAGTAATTTCACAGGCAAGGCTCAAGAAGTGTATTCCGCTCTGTCAATAGAGGACAGCATGGATTATGATAAGGTTAAAAAGGCCATATTACAAGCCTATGAATTGGTGCCCGAAGCTTATCGCCAAAAATTTAGAAAGTATCGTAAGGCGGATACACAAACATACGTAGAGTTTGCTTATCAAAAAGAAAGGCATTTCGACAGATGGTGTGCTTCCAAAAAGGTCTCCACATTTGACACTTTAAGACAACTGATGCTGGTCGAGGAATTCAAACGGTGTGTGAATGATGACATTAAGACTCACCTTGAGGAAAATAAGGCTGACAAGCTGAGTGAAGTTGCAAATTTGGCTGATCAGTATGCTCTTACCCATAAGTTTGGTAAAGTGGGTCAGACTCAAAACAAGGGTCAGTTTAGTAGGCCAAATAAGAAATATGGCAACAGTAGTGGCACAACAGGTAACAGTGGATCTCAGTCTGGTTCTATCTCTCCAACAAATTCTGGTAAAAAACAACCAGATTCAAGTCGTCAAAAGAACGACCAGGTCAGCTCAAACAAAGCTGCCTTTAAAGACATAAGTTGTGGTTTCTGTCACAAAAAGGGCCACACAATGGCAAATTGCTTCACATTGGCAAAATTAAAGGAGACTGAAACAGCCTCCAATGCCTTAGCCAATGCAGAGAATTCGCCTGAGGTAGTCGTGACTTTACGGCCTAATTCTAACGACAAAATTAAGGAAGAATACCTTCCATTCGTGTCTGAGGGGTTTATTTCCCTAGATGGGAATTCAGCTCATCCACCCGTCAAAATTAAAATTTTGCGTGACACAGGCGCAACTCAGTCGTTGCTTCTTGATGGAGTTTTGCCATTATCGGACTCTACTTCCACAGGGGCAAATGTACTAATTCAGGGGGTTGAGTGTGGATTTATTTCTGTCCCTCTGCACAAAATTAATTTGAAGTCAGATTTAGTTTCTGGGTCGGTCATAGTAGGGGTCAGACCTACTCTACCTGTAAAGGGGGTATCTCTGTTGCTAGGCAATGACCTAGCTGGTGGAAAGGTAGTAGCTAATGCAATTTTGACAGATAAACCATGTGACTATAACAACACAGAGCAATTAGAAAAGGAATTTCCAAATTTATTCCCTGCCTGTGCTGTCACTAGAGCTATGTCACAAAAGCTCGCCGTGGGTGATAATCTTAAACATCCACCCTCCAAAAGTGAGGATACAGTTCCCAAAAGTGGAACAAGTAGGGAATCATGTAAGGATGATAATGTTAAACATCCACTCTCTAAAAATGAGGGCATGATTTCTGAAAATAAGGATGATAAACTTAATCATCCACCCTCTAAAATTGAGGAATTGGTTCCTAAAAATGGAACAACACTCCCAAAGGAGGAGTCAGAGTCTGAAAAAGATTCTAGTGAAAATATTCATGAAAGTGAAGATTCTTGGTATGATCTCAGCCAATCTTTTATGACTAATCTTAATGATAGTCAGGATTGTGAGTCTCCTGGCCCCACACATAGTGAGGGGGTAGAACAGGAAAAATCAAAAATGTCTGACACACTCCACAGAGACCAGTTGTCAGTCCAACAACAACATGATGAAGAGCTTCAGCCATTAATAGCTGGTGCACTCACTGAGGATGAATCGAAAGACGTCCCAGTCTGCTTTTATTTGAAAAACAATATTTTGATGCGTAAATGGTGACCACCTGATGCACTATTAGATGAAGAGTGGAGAATTTACCATCAAATTGTGGTACCTAGGACTTATAGAAGGGAAATACTGAGTATTGCTCATGAAATGCCGTTTGCAGGGCACCTAGGAGTCAATAAGACTTACCACAGAATTCTAAATCACTTTTATTGGCCAAAACTTAAAAGTGATGTGGCCAAATTTTGTAAGACCTGTCACTCATGTCAAATGGTTGGGAAGCCGAATCAGAATATTCCGGCTACACCCTTAAAGCCAGTTCCTGCTTTTGAAGAGCCGTTTAGTAGAGTCATCATTGATTGTGTAGGCCCCCTACCTAAGAGTAGGGCAGGGCATCAGTATATATTAACCATTATGTGTGCTTCTACGAGGTTTCCAGAGGCAATACCTCTGAGGAATATTAAGGCTCGGACAGTCTTACAAGCTTTACTTAAATTTTTCACATTGTTTGGGTTGCCTAAAGAGATCCAATCAGATCAAGGGTCTAATTTCATGTCAACTGTATTCCAACAGATGTTGTATGAGTTAGGCATAGACCAAATTAAGTCTTCGGCTTATCATCCTGAAAGCCAAGGGGCTTTAGAAAGGTTTCACCAAACATTGAAGAATATGTTAAAGACATATTGTCATGATAATGAGAGAGATTGGGATGAAGGCATTCCATTTGTAATGTTTGCTGCCAGGGAATCTATACAAGAGTCACTTGGGTTCAGTCCATTTGAACTTGTCTTTGGACACACAGTTCGTGGACCATTGAAATTGTTAAAGGAGAAGTGGTTATCAGATCCAGGTGAAGACATACATCTACTTGATTATGTATCCCGCTTTAAAGATCGTCTTAATGGAGCATGTGAACTTGCTCAGGAAAATCTGAGGCACTCTCTGAAGAAAATGAAAGCGTGGTACGACAAGACCACTGTGAAAAGAGAGTTTAAGCCTGGTGATAAGGTGCTAGTGTTTTTGCCTGTTTCTGGTCAGCCACTTCAAGCTCGCTTTCAAGGACCTTATGTCATTGAGAGAAAAGTTAGTGACACATATTACGTCATTTTGACACCTGACAAGCGTAAATCTAAAAGAGTATGTCATATTAATATGATGAAGAAATATTATGAAAGAGAAGATTGTGACATTTCTAAGGATGAAAGTGTACATGATGTAAATAGTAACACTAATGATACAGGTGATCAAGTGTGTATTATCAATGCTGATTATGAACTCAGTAATGATGAGATCAAGGCTAATAATGTTCCTGACATGTGTATTAAGTTACAAAATTCTGATGTGTTGAAAAATCTTGACCAGAAATTAAGTCATCTGGATCACAAAGAAAAGTCAGAAATGAAATCATTAATCTATGAATATGCATGCTTGTTCTCAGATGATCCTACTAGGACAAGTTTGATTGAACATGATGTTGATGTGGGAGATGCCACACCAATCAAGCAGCATCCTTACCGAGTTAACCCTCGAAAACGACAACATCTCAGGGATGAGGTTCGGTATATGTTAGACCATGACATTATAGAACCTAGTAATAGTGAATGGTCTTCCCCTTGTATATTGGTCCCCAAGCCAGACGGTGGGTACAGATTTTGTACTGATTACCGAAAGGTGAATGCAGTCACAAGAACGGATTCCTATCCGATACCCTGTATCGATGATTGTGTTGATAGGATTGGGAAAGCTACGTATGTGTCAAAGTTTGACTTACTAAAGGGGTACTGGGAGATACCACTCACTGAGAGGGCTCGGAAAATCTCGGCATTCGTGACGCCAGATGGTTTATTTCAGTATAAGGTTATGCCGTTTGGTATGAAAAATTCACAAATGACCTTTAAACGCTTAGTAAATAACCTTACGTCAGATTTAGAAAATTGTGAAGTATATGTTAATGACCTTATTGTGTACAGCAACTCATGGGATGAACATGTACAACATGTTAAGGCATTATTTGACAAGCTTGCCAAAGCTAATTTGACTGTCAATTTGGTCAAAAGTGAGATTGCTTGTGCCCATGTGATATACTTAGGGCATGTGGTTGGTCAGGGTAAAGTTAGACCAATTAAGGCTAAAGTTGAGGGCATTGACAAATTCCCTGCCCCAACTGATAAAAGGCAGCTCATGCGCTTCCTAGGTATGGCTGGTTACTACAGACGTTTTTGTCCGAATTTCTCTGACATTGCTGCACCACTGACAAAATTGTTAAAGAAGAATGAAAAGTTTGATTGGACGGATAATTGCCAAGCAGCATTTGAATTGTTGAAAAGGGCACTAATGAGTTCACCAGTGTTGATCGCTCCAGATTTTGAAAAACAATTTAAGTTGGCAGTGGATGCCAGTGACAATGGCATAGGAGCAGTTTTGCTTCAAGCTGATGAGCATGGTGTTGATCACCCTGTTTGTTATTATTCTAAGAAATTTGACAAACACCAGAAAAATTATTCAACAATTGAAAAAGAGACATTAGCTTTGATACTGGGTCTTCAACACTTTGATGTTTATTTGGGAACTACTAGTTTCCCTATCACTGTGTACACTGATCATAACCCTTTGACATTTTTATCTAAGATGAAGAATAAGAATCAAAGATTGATGAGGTGGAGTTTATTTCTGCAATCGTATAATGTAGATATTAAGCATATTAAAGGGAAAGACAATGTTGTACCAGACTCTTTGTCAAGAATTTGATCTGATACAGTATGTTGAAAATCTCACTATAAGTTTTGAAATTTTGTGTTAACTATGGCACAATGTGTATTGATGATGTTACTGTGTTCATGTATCATCCCTAGCAAGACAAGTTGTATGTTATGATTATACCTTCCATTGAATATTGGACTACATAATATACATACTGTAGTTATTACTGTAAAGTTATACATTGTAAATATTGTAACTTAAGTTTTGTCCGAGACGTCCAAAACTTTTTCAAGGGGGGGAGTGTTACAAGACGACCCGTCAGGAACACCGGATTGAATCCATCGATGAGTGAATGGAAAGTTCCAGAGAATTCAACTTCAACGCAGCCTTTCTAGAACTGTCTAGAAGTGAGAACTGTTTACGTTATGTCGCAATTACAACTACTGTGTGTTCTAGAAGTTTCTATTAAGGAACGTTCTCGTAATTGCTGGACTGTGTACACTAGAAGTTTCTGTTAAATTCTGGAGAGTTCTCGAATAAAAGCCTTGCATATAAAAGGCAGTTCAACAACTATTATCGAGGAGAGACCCCCCAATACTTCATCGAGAGACACCATCGAGTCCAGACGTTATTCTACTGTCCGTTTGTTGACCGAATCATATGAGGCCAGCCACTGACACTTCACACTTGTGACAAATTGCCTTACGCCGTTTCCACACTGTGTATTGAGATTGTTATCATCCATCGCCTACAGGTCTAGCCTTGTCATTATTCGCTCGTGGAACCAGTTCCTACGCTACAGCACGCTGCAGGTCTACCACTGTGCCATCGTCAACGTGCATGCACTACCAGCCCTTGGACCAGACCAGAATACCATTAAGTAAAGGATTGTAAGTAAATCTAATTAATTATTGTAAATTTAAGTGAGATAAGGAGATTGTAAATAATCATTAAGTTGTTGAATTTTAATCTCGTTCTTCTGTGATCTTTCGCTGTTATTGGTTTGACTCGCGACCACAAGCCGTAACACCATATAAAGCCAGATATAGCTTGATATGCTAGATATGCAAATGAGCATTTTGTTAGTTTGTTTTATTATTTATTTGATTTGATTCTTGGATTTTGCTTGTTACAAACTAAGACATGTTTTGGATACAGCATCACCTTCCCAGACATTGCAGTTATTTAGTGGCTACACTTCTGTTAATACCGCAGTGCACTAAGTGAACTTAGGCAAATAATTTGCATATTTGGGCGGAGCTTGTACCTAAACCTACATTTTTCATGATTTAGGAAGTTGAAAGTAAAATATGCACCACGCAGTAAACAAAATTTAGAGTCAAATACGTAATTAAGTTTAAAATAAGAAGCCGATATCACTGTGATTACATAAAATAGGAAATTTCAAGGCATTTTTCTGTTCACTGTTATGAAATAAGTTGAATTTATGTACTTAAGTCAATTCAACCTAATACATTAGATTCTAATTCATGGAGCACTTAAACATTGTTTTCTGGTGTTCAAAGTCTCCATGAGGAGTGTGGACTATAAGTCCTAACTATGATTCATAACTAGAGCAGATCTGTGCCATATAAAGGCTTGATCCAGATAGAACTTAATCTGGCCATATATGGTTTTTATCCGGTCCGATATAAATTCCATATCTGGTGCAGATATGGGCCAGATATAAATTTCCATATATGGGCCAGATATGGGCCATATAAAGAGTGAGCCATATAAAGTTTTATATGGGTCATATATGGCACAGATATGGGCCAGACATAAATTTCTTTATATGTGGCATATATGGATTTTCCATATATGGGCTACAAATGGAGTAGCCATATATGGGGCATACCTGGGCCATATAAAAGTGAAACTTTACCTGGGCCATATATGGCCATATATGCCCTTTATATTATATCAAGTTATATCTGCCCAATTCTTGTACAAGCCAGATACGAATTCCATATCTGGCCCAGATATGGGCCAGATATGAAATCCCATATCTGGGCCATATATGGATTTTGAGTAAGGGATAGGAGCCTTGCCAACTGCTGTGGGGAACCGGACAAAAGCCGGATTAGCGCAAGCAAGCACACAGCCGGAAGCAAGGCCTGGTAAATAACGTGAAATGCATATCAAGTGGCATAAAAACGTAATACACATATCAAGTGGTATAAAACACGTAATACACATATCAAGTGGCGAAATATAAAATAACAAGAATATGAAATGTGAATGCTGCAAACCTAGCAAACCTAGGAAGGTACGACCTGAACAAAAACATGCATGAGAATTAAGGTCGAAATAGGCCTAGGAGAACAAGAGAGGTGACTAAGAAATAACATGACGTCAAAGCTAGGAGAACAAGAATTCTAAGGATGAAAACTAACGAGAAATTAAGGCTCTAGAAAAACGGAACCTAACACGAACCGAATCTAGAGGAGGGGAGAAACTCCCCAACATAATGAGGGGAAAAACGGGGAGGGGAAGTCGGCACAAAGGCGCGACCGAACCCGGGGCCCCGAGGGACGCAGAAAACAAAATGGCGGCGCGAAACTGGTACCTGTACAAAATCACATTCATAGAGGATCGCGTAGAGGCGAAAATCCTCAAACAGATACAGGCTAGGAAAAACGTAAAACAGCTCCTAACGAGAAGAGGATACTCATGATTTTGGTCACAAACGGCGATGAGACCGTCTACACGGTGCTAATGGCGAGGATGGAAGTAGTTCAAGATATCAAATGATGAAAAATTAGCGTAGTTTTCCACCAGACAAGTTTGAGACGTGTCAAACACGATGAGGCAAAAATGCAGAAGGACGATTTGGGGTTTAGGGCGCCCTCTACTGCTAGGGGTTTCCGCGGTGCTATCAGTTTTTTGCCAGACAGTTATTGGGGGCAATAATGGGTACACAGGTAAATAGGAGGTAAGAGAGGAGCGAAATAGACTATATGATATCATATCGAATTATTTCCTTGTGAACAACACACTTACTTTGGTGAGAGGGGGCCCGCATTGAAATTTTGTACCAGGGCCCGGGTCGGCTGTCGGCAGTGCTGATAAAACTCTTATCCATTTTTTTTTTCACATCAGCCAACTGGTAAAGAAATGCTACACTACAGATTTCCAGAAACTGAACTAGTTTTCATTACTTTATCTCCCATGCAGATCCATGCTAATTTTCATCCTGTGATGGCACAGTATGAGCAACATCCTCTTACAACACTGTGCAGTTACATCACACCCATATTAACTCTGAATGTACTCCAATGGAACACAACTTTGCATTCCAAAATTTTCCCCAGGACCAAGGGGAGTTATGACAAATGGTCAGGCACTCAAGGTTATGCACTAAATGTAAAATAATGTTATCTCCTGTTCCAAACTCTCAACCACAACATCAAGGACAGAACAAGCCATTCTTCAGACTGAATACCAATCACCTTAAAAAGCAATTCTGATTCAAAAAGAATCATTAAATCATGCAATTCTGTAAGGAACCATTACCTCATCCCAGACTATTAAAATTCTCTCAAGTAAGTGTACTGCCAGCCTCTCCTCCAAGTTAAACAAAAAAGAAAGTAAGGAAAAGATCTGACTACTGCACTTCCAAGACAAAGCTACAGTACCATGCAGTGACTTCAATAGAAGTGTATAGTTCCAAAAAAAGATAAATGCAAAACTCAAAATTTCACCTGCAATATATCAACATTACTGAGCTTAATTATGTCACACCTTTCACGTTTCCAAAACGTGCTATCCACCAGAGCTCTACCCTTTGCAAAGTGCACCTCTTTTACAAAATGTAATTAACGTTGTGTGTCATTCTACACACAAAATGATATATCCTTTTGACCAATAGCAAATATATATAGTTTGCGAATGGGTTACAATAGATCCATCACTTCGTAGAAAACACAACTCACCCCACCCCTACAGAAATCTACAGCTTACACGCCTTTTGGAATTATTAAAATTTTCAAAAAAAATCTGACATCAATTGGGGGGCACACGCCCCCCATGCCTCCGTGCCGGCACCACTGGTCTAATCAGATCTTTAGTAGTCATGTACTAACTTGGTGAATATTTAGGGACTTCCTTGAGAAATTTGTGACGCATATCTTAGTTCGACTTGATGCCAGGACCTAGGTACTTTGCACTGACATGTGGGCATAAATGTACGTTATATCACGTGCATGTTCCCCTCGGCCTAATTTCTTGTTTTGCTTGGACTCAGTGAGAAAGTGAAAATGACCCTAAATGCACGAGATATGACAGCCCTGTCATTGTCTTGGGGGTATGTCCAGGCAGTGTAATCATGGTATTATTGTAGGCCTTACATAGTATCAAAACTGAATGATCGAATTGTATTGATTCCGACCGCTATTTTTCTAAATAAAATTTTATTGGTGATGTGCACTGTAGGCCAATCTTAACGTCTTTCAGAGAAAAATCGAGGGATTAATTAACTCACAGAACAGCATTTGGCCATTTAGTTTGTCATTGATTATGGTTATACTTGTTGACTGATGATTTTCACTTAGTTTATAATTCCTCATTTTTCTCCTTAGGAATTAATTTATGGAGGGACATCCCCCTCACTGAAAATTTTAGGGAGGGACGTGTCTTCCCGTTCCCCCGCTTCCGCCACCTATACCAGAAAATTTGGGTAAAAACATCCCAGATAGGTGGAAAAGACACTTCTAAGGCCTTGTAATCCGCATGATTGTTCTGAAAACTGAGTATTGAACAGACGAGATATCAACGTATTATCGCAAGGATTGTTCTGTTGATACCAGCAGGTATATGGGAGTATCTAGAATGATGGTAGCCATAATCAAGGCTTGGTGAAAGGCTGTGTTGGTACAGAGTGAATCCCAGAGTGAATCCTGGAAACCAGGGTGCTATTACTTAGGGATCAAGTTGCGCTGTAGTGTCTGGTCAAGACGGCAAATACAGGGTATCTGTATTGCCCAGCAGCGAAGGCCCTGGTAATCGGACAAACTGATGTCTCATAGAGGCATCAAATGGCTTAAGATTCATTAAGTCACTCAGAATTTGCAAAGTGTAGGCTATCGTACTTTGAGCAATCATTATATGATGGTATACACTAAATTCTGAATAGTCATTACTGATCTAACTATACACAATTACTCGCCCAGCCTTGCCATGAGTACCTCACTTCATGTGTAACTCACTTCACGCTGTGTGTTCGAAGTGCTGTACATGTGTTCCTCTTGCACTCTTTGCAATGTGTCCATACCATATGTTCCCAGAATAAACCCCCGACCACCCACAACATGGGTTTTAATCCTGGTTCATGGACCTACTTAAAAAAAAGATATTTAAAGTCAGGTATTGGGAGGAAATGAGAAAAAGGTTTGACGCATGGACCATCTGATTTTTTCCCTCTCCAGTATGGACATTTTGTATTTTCAAAATTCCACAAAAATGTGTCAAATCAAGGCTGGGGTTAAAACAGGTTTAAAGTCAGCCTCGAACTTGTGAATGGAGCATGGTCTCTCATATTCCTACCTCAAAATTGGGAAAAGACAACCATAAGTTCGTTTAGTGAAAAAAGGGAGCGTGGTTGGACTCCAACAGTTTGATTGGTCGACGGCCCTCCATTTCTGTCGAATAAACAAAACTAGATTTTGACAAACAAGTCAAGACGTGGCAAACACAATCATGTGTAGTAAGATAGCATGCGTGTGAATTGTCCCAATCCACGTTCAAACTGATCTGCTGTGCACTATGACTCCCATACTTCCAGGTTGTTAATTGCAGCTTCACTCTCTATCAATCCACTCTCTGTCCTCTCTATCTCTCTCCCTTTTCCATTTTTTTCTCTTTTTTCCCTTTCATTTTTTTGGCATTTAAAAAGGGGGGCCGTGGACGGGGCAGCCCCCCCTCCAGATCCACCCCTGGACATACAGCATTTTCAATCAAACTCTTCAATTGCTCAAGATTGATTTCTGCAGAGCACATTAGTCTAGTGTGAGTGACTTCTGTATTACTACAATGACCTGCTGCTGTCATGGGGTACACTATATCACTTGCAGCATAAGTCACAATGGACCAACCAGAGTGAAGCTACTGAAATCACCAGTTGTGAACAGAGATACCTTGGGGTTCACAAATATTTCTGGGGTGCTTCAACAGCCCCTCAAAAGTTCCACTGCTCATTTTTGATTTTGTCATATTGTGCATTGTCCTGCTTGTAACATACATTTCTTTTGCAAAATCAGAGCACTGTCTCTCTCTCTCCTTGGTATTATCTATTGTGTGATGATTAGTCAATCAACTATGAAAATTTATGCAAATGAATATAAATCACAGTATTTAGGAATACCTCACTGCAGCTAGGTTACTGTTTTGAATACAGTAACAGAATTAAAACTGACACCTAGGTACTGAGCTCTTTACTTATAATACTCAAACAAGGATTACATTGGTCATAAAACTACTGCAAAGGCATTGCGTCATGGAGAACAGAACAAGGAACAAGGGTACACTTATCTCACCACAGCTATTATCTCAATACAAAGGAAGCATATATTTATTTTACAAATACTACTTTTCCTTACAACTGTATTTTCACCCTTACTTTACATACTATAACTTTAAATTATACTGTTCCTGCATTTTTCCTTATCTGCATATAGACAACACCCAAGGTTTGATAAAGCTTTAATGAAATTAGAAAGGAGGCCATTTCTTTTGCAAAGTGCATAGCAACCTAGCATCCCTTATTGATCCCTTTATGGGCTGTTTGTTGAGACAATTTTCATATCTACAGACTGAAGGCAGAAGATAAGATAAGCAATAATACAAGTAGCCCTAGGCAAGCAGCAAAGTCTCTGCAAAATTGTTCCCTTTGTATGTAAACAATGTTCAATTCTTGTCGTGAACCTTTTTTATGTTTAAATTTTTTCTTAAAATACTTTGAATTATTCCCAGTAGCAATGTTGGTATGATTATTAATAATGCACATTTGGGGTAACCCCACGCCCTCATTCTTGGATGATCATTTCTGACCTGTATGAAGACTGACCTTCATCGCAGTTGCAACAAGGATAGCAACTAAAGAAGAACAACAAAGGGAAATTACAAGCTAATCAGTCAGAACGACATGTGCAGTCGTTATTTTTGATATGTACTTATGATAGGAACCCATTACCGACGCGGCATGTGTCCAGATGGCACGTTGTGACTAAACCGCCTGCAGTTCGAGGACCTCCTTGAAAATCTTTTTTTGTCCCAAATGGGAGAAAGTTGAGACTACCGGTCACATATGGGGTAGGTTACAAGACACCATGTGCCATTACTAAAGCAATTTTGAAACCCGTGTTTATGAGTCAAGAATGAAAGAAAATCCAAGAAGAGTAATTAAAGGGGGAAGCATAGCAGAAGAAGACTATTGGTCCTTCGCAATCTTTACTTCTTGATTCAAAGAGACTATGCTTCAAAGGTTCATTCATGGGGGAATAGGTTCACCCTTTGAACTAGGGGGATGCTATTGTGTAAAACCACATAATTTTACCATCCAATTCGAAGAACCCATCTCAATAAGAATGAATTTTAACAGTAAAACATACCAGATACACAACTTCTTGGTAAATCTGTGCAACACATCACAGAAGATATCCAAGAGAGATATAGATCAAATTTGATTGTTTCAACTGATATTTCAATGGGGACTGATGTTTGAGGTATTTTATACCAGTTAACCAATCATTCATATCCAAATGTAATTCTTCACTTAAGTTAATAATCACAATATCTCTAAATGGATGATGTGACATAATTTCATTTTCTTTAATATCATCACACATTACTACTTTTGGGAGAAATGGTCAATTTGAATTTGTCAGAAAGGTTCTGATTTAAGTTGTAAAATACAACTTTGTTAAACATAAAACAAGTGTAATGAAACTTGAAAAACTTCACAACAATGGCATGAAACTCCAACAAAAGAACTAAAGTCTCATACTTTGCACACTTAGGAATTAATTCATAAAATAATTTAAACAATCTTTTCACAATAAAAGAGATACATAGCATTTGAAACTAATTTTAGGAAATGACTTATCACTTTGCTTCTGGATTATTTAAACAAATGGGGTAGTAATAGCAAGCAGAGTGTGTGCTAGATGACCAGGGGGAAAGCATTCTTATCTATTGAGTAGGTGCCAGGGGCTATTTAATGCTACTCTGGTGAACAATTTATCACAAACAAAACATCAAAGTGACAGTAATGGGCCAATGAAAAAGGACCTTGACATACCAATGAATTACTTAAAAGCCATTTTAGTCTGTAGTCTCATTGGTTGGCTGATCTTCTATGTTGCTATGCACCATGTATGGGGTAATGCACCTCTTAAAACAAACTTGTGAGCATCAACCATTTTTACGTGGGGGTGTAAATATAATATGCCAACACCGTTTGCATAATGACAAGGTCTTTCGTTGACGATCATTTAAAATGACAACGAAGAGGAGGGAGCCATTTTAAATGACCTAATTGTAAAGGTCATGGACAATACATTATGTCAGTGCAGTGACTATACTGATCAAATCTTGTGTCGCTCTTATGTAAGGTCTGATTGATAAAATGTAGGATCAGCAGTATGTCAATGACTATTTTAATAAAAGCTTCAATCAGCAAAAAAAAAGATTCTTCCATCACAAAACAGGTGTACTAAAAAGCTGTTTGAATAGCAAATTTCCTTTTTAAAAGTCATTTTGCCATGGTAACACTTACCCTGTAAGAGCAAAGGTTCAAATTTCTAGTGTCTTACTGAAAATCTTTACACCTTATCAGCTTTGATTTCAGGAAAAGATGAAGAGAGAGTGTCAGTTTATGTTCAGATAAAGTGTGTGTCTCCTTAGAGACATGCATATATATATATATATATATATATATATATATATATATATATATATATATATATAACGCTAATTCCTACTGTACGGGGAAATCGATATATCGTGGTTTCGTTAAGGCGAAGAAAAAAACAATAAAATACATTAAAAAATATTTCCCCTTTTGGAAACCAGATATACAACGTTTTTTCAATGGCCCACCATCCGTACGTGTTAAAAGGTACGGGTATGTAACTTGGTCAACACTGAAGTAATAGCATGTAAATCATGTTGTGAAACGGACGTTACCATCCGTTTACGTATTCCTATATAAAAAGCGTGTGATTTCGCAAAGTCGACCTGATTTTTTCCCTTTTTAGACGATTTCCCCTTTTAGGCACATTTTTTCATACAATATTTCCCCTTAATCCCAAATTAGCAATATATGTATATGTATATATATATATATATATATATATATATATATATATATATATATATATTTCTCTAATTCGGCACTTAGGGGGAAAGTTGTTGTTGAAAAGTCGACCTTAAGGGGAAAAAAATTTTCGGGTGAAATATAAGTTTCGCCTTAACGTTTCCACACACTTTTTCTATAGGAATACGTAAACTTATAAGGGCGCCCTCTTAGATTTACAAACTAGATGCCATTACTTCAAAGTTGTCAAATTTACGGACACCTAGCTGTTAACACGAACGGATGGCTGGCCATTGAAATAACGTTAATTTATATGTTTAGACGTTAGGGCGAATTTATTTTTTATGTATTTTATTATCTTTTTTTCGCCCTATGTACAAGCAGATATAACAATTTCCCCTTAAGGTGGGAATTAGCGTTATATATATATATATATATATATATATATATATATATATATATATATGTATATATATTTCTCTAATTCGGCACTTAGGGGGAAAGTTGTTGTTGAAAAGTCGACCTTAAGGGGAAAAAAATTTTCGGGTGAAATATAAGTTTCGCCTTAACGTTTCCACACACTTTTTCTATAGGAATACGTAAACTTACAAGGACGCCCTCTTAGATTTACAAATTAGATGCCATTACTTCAAAGTTGTCAAATTCACGGACACCTAGCTGTTAACACGAACGGATGGCTGGCCATTGAAATAACGTTAATTTATATGTTTAGACGTTAGGGCGAATTTATTTCTTATGTATTTTATTATCTTTTTTTCGCCCTATGTACAAGCAGATATAACAATTTCCCCTTAAGGTGGGAATTAGCGTTTTATATATATATATATATATATATATATATATATATATATATATATATTGCTAATTTGGGATTAAGGGGAAATATTGTATGAAAAAATGTGCCTAAAAGGGGAAATCGTCTAAAAGGGGAAAAAATCAGGTCGACTTTGCGAAATCACACGCTTTTTATATAGGAATACGTAAACGGATGGTAACGTCCGTTTCACAACATGATTTACATGCTATTACTTCAATGTTGACCAAGTTACGTACCCGTATCTTTTAACACGTACGGATGGTGGGCCATTGAAAAAGCGTTGTATATCTGGTTTCCAAAAGGGGAAATATTTTTTAATGTATTTTATTGTTTTTTTCTTCGCCTTAACGAAACCGCGATATATCGATTTCCCCGTACAGTAGGAATTAGCGTTATATATATATATATATATAACGCTAGATCGACCTGTTAGGCGAAATGGGTATACCGCCAATACAATCGGCGAAGAAAAAACAATAAAATACATAAGATTATATTTCCACTTTTGGTTCTGAGATATACATGCACGTTATTTCAATGGCCCGTAAGTCCTTAGTGTTAACGGAATTATACATGCACGTAAGTTGGTGTGCAGTTAAGTAATTGCATAAACATTATGTGGTAAATCGGACTTGCGTATAGAGTTAAGCACTCCTATATAAAACAGTGTGTAAAACGTTAAGACGAAACGGTTTTTACACCTAAGGGTCGAGTTCTCCCAACAGTCACATTTTTTCATACCGTTTTTCGCCTAAATCCCAAATTATAGAAATATATATATATAAATATATATATATAAATATATATATATACATATATATATATATATATATATATATATATGTGTATAGAAATTAGTGCTTTCTAAACTGATGTCATGTCATAATAGAAATAGCAAAAGGTTTGCATATCTGACATAAGGCATTGCATTACTGTAAATTGCATTTTTGACCTTCAGGTGTGTCCAAGGTGCATTAAGACAGAGTTCATCTGGGGCTGTCTTCTTTGAAATGCCCAACCTGCTTCTTTAAAGGGGATGGTGCATCACCCCAACCACATTTAGAAACCGTATGCAGGCAGATAGCAAAAGTAACCAATTTGAAGGGGGGGGGGGAATCCACATAACAGGACTGTTGTCTTAGAGAGGGGTCACGATGGAGAGTCCAAGTTAAGCTTGAGAAATTTTACTCACTTTGTGGTCTACTGTGCTAAATGGTGCAACATCTTAATTTTTTTTTCTCAAGAATGGTATTGAATTTCTCTGAATTTCTCTGTTAAAATCTATTCATAAAAATGTTGTGGAGGCATGCCTCCCTGCCCATGGCTATGTGCCTTCCCCAGGTTTTTCTATGCACAACTGGTGATTGCAATTTGATTGACATAAATGCATGCAGCAGCTTCACTCTGATTGGTCACTGATGGTGTGCAGATCAGCAACACATGTGATGTAGTGCAGGGATTGACAGGTCACATTACACGCCATTAAAATCATATGCAGTATGGTTGGCAAGTGCATGTACTCAGCAGAAAATGGCTCTAGCAATTTTAATTCAGTGCAGGCTACTATAGTTTTGCCTTGTGCAGTAAAAAGCTGTTTTCTGAATTTGAGGCTAGACATTTTGGCTAGAAGTGAACTTTGTGGGGAGAATTTTACACATGCATAGGAAGCTTTTCCAGACTGAGGGGCTGAACCTTGTTTCAGATTGCTGTCCTGGGGAGGGGTCTAAGGGGCTTCCCTTTGGAAAATTTTTGGGTATTTGGGGTCCTCAGATGCAATTGGTGCAACATTTTGGACAAACTTTAAGGAAAATTACTGCAAATTTTTGACATTTCTTCAGAAGAGACAAATAAGGGGTTTTTGCCCTTGGATCTTGGGTGGGCGGAAGCATACTTCAGCCCCCTGACATTTTTGACCATGGGGGTAAAGTCCCCCGCTTCCTATGCCTATGGAATTTTAAATGTCAGGGGCAAGATTATCAGCCCTTTTTGTGATGTAATGTGTCATTTCTTTTGTATCATACAATGCATACTTCAGAGTCACTTATAATTTTTACATGTTAAGGGCAAACTTCATCTTAGCATTTTGGTGACAGTTTCATTGCAATGTTAACTTCTTAAGATATAGGATGCCATTGTTACACATCACATTTCCTACAAAATGTGACCTTGTAGCAAGCAGGTGTGATATTATGGCTTCATATTAATGGTCAATGGTTAAGGTTTCCTCAATTTTCAACCTTTTGCTTTGATGTCTGGTTTGTTAGTTTGCTCAAAGGTTAGGTAAAGTTTACAAATTTCCAATGACAAGGATGATATGTTGCAGGGGCATACATTTCAGATACAGTTTCATAAATGTAATATTATACAAATAATGAATGTTTATGAGTGCGATAGTATGAATAATTTCATGAGTTAAAAGATTGAATGTTCTTTTCAGCAAGGCGAAGCCAAGTTGAATAACATTATATCTTTCAACGAATGAAATTATTCATACTATCGCACGAATGAAAAACATGCACTGATTTATTGATTTGCAGCATGGTTTTTTCCTACCACAGTGACAGCTGACTCACCGCTGCATGTTATACTAGTATAACACACCACTGTGGGTTATACTAGACTATCACACAATGGATATTACACACGGCCATGGTGATAGCGCTGAATCACCCATGGGATATGACCACCAATCCTCCAATCACATGTAGAGGAATTAATAAGGTGTTATATAATATATGTTATGTTATAAACACTAGTCTTAAGTAATGGTTGCTTACACTATTTACTTTACTCTTAATATTCTGAGGTATAGTATTATACTGAAGCTGCTTCCATAACTGATGTACAGTAATGCCACCATGCTGTAAATTTTACTCTTTTTCAGAGAAACTCTTTTCAAATGTTTTGTGGAAAATGCATCATCCCAATAACTTTACAGGGGCTATTTTAAGGTACACAGGAGCTTAATTTTATGGTTTTTGTTGGTAAGGAGGATAGGAGGGTGATTTTCATAACATTTCGTACATTTTCCCCCCACATCATTACTCTGTATTTTATATATGCTAAATGCCACAGATGTTAACATGTTACAGATGTAACAATTGTGTAATGCAAGTGCTTCAGTGTTTTGCCATAACTACGTACATCAATACTGCAGCATTACTTGTCTTATCACAAAACATTTGTACAACTAGTTATCCCCCTCCCCAGACTTGTAAAACAGGAGAAGAAATCAGGGTCTCAACTTGGAACAAAGTCCCAAAACCAACTTGCACTCTTTGCAACAGCACTTTCACTGCAGCAGATGGCTTCAACTAAAATCTTTTCCATGGCTGAGTGCTGAATATCTCATGTTGGAAAATTGTAGCTGTAGAATGGAGGAAAAATTACTCATCATAAGCCATGTTTTCCAAAAATGTTATCCAAACTTGCAAAAGAATTCAGGTGAAGGACTTTTAGAATGTAAAAATATGATTTCTGTGCAAGCTTTTGACAGTACGGAAAATTCCACAAGTTACAATCACAAGGAAGAAGGAGTTGCTACTTGACTGAAAGCCTTGAGCAGTGACTCTGAAGAAGAGTTAAGGCAACACAACCCTAGTTTAGAAGTGACTTTGGAATGAAATTCTACCAGTTTAATAAGACAGGCATTAGACAAAAATTTTCCAAGGAGGGGACAAATTCCTCAAAGCACAAACTTCCATTGGTAATGTCCCATGTACAGAATTCAATTATGTAGATTGTGAGAATTCTGTTGTCTTTGTTTGGATAATGAATTGTGTAATCTTACGTAAGTTCTTTGTGTAGTATAGCTTTATGTATTTGTATTCGGTATTTGTATTCATCTTGTCTGTCAGTCTTGGTCTGGTTGTCGTCCGGAGTAGATGCTGTCCGTATTTTGGTATCTCGTAATAAATGTCGAAGTCTTGAAGCAGTTCCTCTCAAGCTCACCTGTCCTTTATCTTTCGTACTACTCTGTTTCCGAACTCACCAACCTGCCTGCTGCTCAGCCTATTCCCCACGCTACATCCCACCTTGCACTCTCGTTTACATTCTGACTTCTCACTTCACAGCATCTAAATATGAACTGTCAACATGGGGCCTTGTGAAAAATACTTCCAAAGGGTCTATCAATATGCACTTAAATAGTACATGTGCACTTCCCCCACCCTCCTTGTGAAGGAAACATGCAAAACTAAAATGATGTGCAGTCTAATCTGACCTACACTAGCAATATATTGGATCAAAACTTGTGGCAGATTAAGAGACAAATTCATTACACAATCAAATGATACTGAGTTCCTTCGCTGGAGGGATAATGCAGGAGGGATAATGTAGGAGGGATAATGTAGGGGTCATATTTGAGACTGTGTACTGGAAAATTTTTACATCCACTGGCCTTCAAAAGTCAATCAATTTTGTATGCCATCCACTGAAAGCTGGTCTGTGACATAGTTCACTGTACGACATAAATAACCTTAACAGAAGTCTAGAACTCTTGAAACATCCTGAGGAGGCCCTCTTCATTCTGTGCATTAAAAATGAACGTAAAAAAGTTTCTGTCATGAGCTGTTGAAAACGTCCCTATTTTGAAACATTTAATGCAGATTATTTCAAGTTTTTGAAGAAGGGTATGTTATTTCAAAATAATATCCCATTAATTTAATAGCATGACTTTTCTCATATTACTTTCAGTACAACAGACCCTTCTTCACGTGACCTGAGTAACAGTCCCCTTAAACTAGCAAGCAGGTGTTTTCTTTCAGTTAAATTTATTTCCTGGTAAAGGAATTCTCACTCAACTTTTATTAGGTGTCAATCCCTTTTGTTTTAAATTTCAGGGGTGAAAATTTGGTTAGTGCAACCAAGGGTGCTTTGAGGACCCTATAGGAATGTTTACATACCCCAGCAAAGCCTCCGGTATGGTGGTTTTGTCACAACAGGGGTTCCTTCTCCACCACTATCTACTTTCACGGGAGGACAGCTGCTTCCCTTCACAAACAATTCGCATGATGACAATTCTTTTATTTCTCAGATGGATTGATGCCATTCAAAATTTATCCCAATAAATTGAAACATTAAGATGTAATTATCCAAATCTGTGAGAATTGACAGGTGTGACATATCTTGGTTATGCCGACCTAGATAGCTATCAAGTGTACTACTGGCCAATTTGCCATATCCATAAGAATCTTTTGCTATAACACATACTGTGGACATTCAATTGTTACCTTGTGACTTTAAAATGTTTCCATGTATGAAAAGCAGTCTCATTAGAAAACTGAACCCAACCTGCACTGTCCTACTCATTCTACTATGGATGAGCTAATGACAGGGGAAAATCACATCAACTGCTTACAACAATGAAAAGTAACAAAAATCAATATATTTAGGTCAGGGTCTACACATATATAACATCACTTTGAATAATGTAAAATTTTATATCCCACAATTATTGGCCACACCATTTGCACTTTGCATTTACACCAATAAAATGCTATGCCTTTGTTACGATCCCCTCAGAACATTTCTCAGAATCCTCCCAAAAATCAATATTTAACACTTGGGAAAAAGAAGGGCAAAAAGACTAAAATGGTTAAACAAATATTACCAAGTTTTAAAATGATCATTACTGGTCAAACCCTACCTTCACAGCTAATTTCGTTGTTGAGAAGTAAAATGTTAACTCTGATGCCATTTTTATGAAAAAAAAACAAAAAGACTTAACAATAATCTGTGATATAACCTTTCTACTACTAACAAATTCGAATTTATTCCCATGCTGACCCACTTCTTGCAAAACAAGTCCACAGAAGTTGGTTGTATAGTCAAGATGATGTACATTACATTCTGAGTTATAGTTGTTTAATGAAAACAAAGAAAAATAAAGGAAAGGGGTAACTTGAGTTACATCACACATAACTGGGGAATCTACTGCCTTTTGTACCCCAACACTAAAATACATGGGAAAAATGAGAGTTGAAAAAATCAGCTCTGTTTTTGTTTGTGTTTTTTTTTTCTATCTCAGTAGCGTAAATTTTGAAGTACAAATGGGGCAGACAAGTATTCACACAATTTTAAGTCTTGTATTTTCAAGTAACCCTTGCCACATCTAAGTAAAAACAGTTGGGAGTCAAATGAAAGAGAAGTACTGTTTTTAATTTCATATTTTTTTTTTTCAAAGGAGAAGAATATCATTCATAATGATGAAAAGAAATTGAAACACTTTCTTCATAGCAGAATGTATTATCTCCTACAATAGTCTACTACAATTTAATAGAACAGAACCAAACTGCCAACTTGTCAACTTTGAAGAGGTAGATTACTTGTTTGAAATTGTCAGAAATTTTGCTTGTTGAACATTTTTGCAGATCAAATGGAGTTCATTTTTTGAAAGCATACTCCTCAAAAAATTGGAGGGGGGTTGAAACTTGGGGCAAACTGGCTCTTCCTCACAATGCTCATAATGACTTACGATATGTGTTACATTTTTGTTTTGCAAATAACTACTAGAGCAGCTATGCTGCAGTATCTCAATACTACCATCAAATATCAATAATTTACGTACAAAGTATCACACTTATGAACAAATTATACCCCACGCAACTAATTTGGAATAAGTTTTTATATAAAATACATTCAGTTTGTACCACACAAGTTTTTCATTACGGCTTTTTCATTTGTAAAACAAACAAGAAACCAGATCATGTTATCAGTGGGGCCAAAAAATTAAGGGGAGGGGAGTTTCCTTGATCCCAAAACTGCATGCAAAATATATGTTAGCTACATAAGTTGCCAGATACCAAAAATGTGCATTTAGAGTTTGGGGAGAAGGAGCTATAGTAGGTAAACTAATGATTCCCAAGTCAGAAACAAAAGGGTCATCAGATAAGTGTAAGCAGTACATGACGTGTGTAGAAAATTGGCCAAAAGTTACCATGAAAAGAAATCAGCCACAGCAAGGCAGCAGCAGACAGAGATGCTGTTAGTCACAGTCACACAAGCAATAATTATTAGAACTCATCTCTGAATAAGGCTTTATCCTGGTGGCTAGGTCAAGATTTTGGCTACAAAAGATAATCCTTTTTGCATGATCACAACATCTCAATCTCTCTGCTACAATGTTATGGTCAACATGAGAAAATGTGACACTGATAATTGCCATTTCACCATTCAGTAAGCATGTACAGGTGCAGGATTATGTGTCCAGATCACCTGTGAATGATCAATTACAGTATTTTAAAATCAACCATGCACAAGGCTGTGTGACCTTATCTATCCACTGCACAAAATTGGAGAGGATTTGTTTCCTATGTGAGTGCTGAGTGCAAAGAACTCACAGTGACCCCTTGATTTCTGCCAGTTTCAATTGAGACACAAGGGATCATGGGAAATGGGAGTACAAACAATGGGCTGCCATTGTTCTGTTCTCATTTTCAGAAGTTTTTGCCCACTAATCAGCCAAAATACCCTAACAAAGTCAACAAGTACAATTTTCACTGGCCACATCCTTTTCCTCTACATCAAAAGTACTTGCTGTACAAACAGGGTCATAAACCGGCACAAAATGACAATGTTATAAAGAATTTTGGCTGCAGTTAGTGACCGGCTAGTGTGACAACATCTCAATACATGTCATGTATTGAGATAAAAATCATTCGGGGTATTTAGAAAAATATCTCCTTTCAAACAAAATATCAGGGAATGTTTTTGGAAAAGACTTTATCTTGCTGTCATAATGCATTGCTGGTTTTAAGGCAATCTGTAATAATATGACGATCAAGCAACAAAGAGTGTTACCTCTATTTTAATGAACTGTAGACTCCTGTTTGCATATTTAAGAACCATCCAAGCTAATTTCATGTACAGAATACACTTCAAAAGTATTTTACCACTCACACCTTATTTTCACGGCAGCATATTTTTCCCCCATTGTGGCATAAATACTGACAACAACACAGAACAACATTTTGAATGATTGCTTGGAGAGATTTTTCATAGTAGCCATAACACTGAAAGTGGCTGGTTGAGCAAGTCTACACAGCACAGGCCTCTCCATGTTGCCCTTGCCCCACTTATCTTCATCGGAATGAGGTGACCTAGAAATATCACCAAAACGTTAGCAGGCTCCCTGGGTCTAGGTATTGTTCACAAGTGATATTTGACGTTATTACAAATCAGCAGACTGCTGGTGACCTAATTAAATCAACCAACCCACTGACCTGAAAAACATGGGTGGCAGTAGCCTCGAGCTTCCTGAGAATATCAGGGGAAAGAGGGTAAAACAGACCATTTTATTCCTATTTTCTTCATAGTTACAAAATAACTTGGCAACAGATTGAGAGAAACAAAATATGTTATCATGAACTTCAAAAACTGCTTTTATTATTTCTAAATGTTTGCTAATTTATTGGACAGCTCATGAATAAACTCTTCCCTTTGAAGGCTGATTCCTTTAAGATGTTTTTATCCAAACATTTGATAACTGAATAACAAAACCCCTAAAGTAAAATACAACAGTGAACATAAGATATACGTCTTGCAGTGATCAAAGGGACGGGTAAGGGGGAAGGGGAGATAGGCAAATGTTACTTTAAACAGAAGTCTGTCAAGTCTTTTGAAACTAACATCTTTGGTTTTTCCATTTATTTGATGGATCCAAAATGCTACAAGCACCCATAAAATACCTTGCTTAAGCCAGAGCTTACTCCACAGAAGCATCACTATTCCAAGAATGGCCAATAGACTCGCCAACATGACTACCCATCATAAAAGAAATATTTTTTTAAACTTGAGTCCATATTTCCACCTTCATATTTGAGACTAATTTGTTGATGATTGAAGGAAAATTTCCTGTAATTTGGCAGAGAATTCACTCACGGTTATTTTAAGTTTCAAAATATTCTTCTAAGTTATGCAATTTACTAGTGGAAATACTAACACTTACTGGTAGCTTAAAAGTCTTCACACATGAAATGTCAAACCTGCCTATTTGATGTGAAAAGCATTAAAAATGTTAAAAATAACTGCAATCCCCATCAAACTCCATCAAGTATTGACCATTTTTCAAGACAATTCCTCTTTTTTGCCATTACCTCATGCATAAACATATGCTACATATGCAAATTTGTCATGTGGAAAGAGTAACTCATGAGATATGTGTTACACTACCCTTTGTTTGTTAATCCTTCATTCCAAGGACAGTTGTAATGTTGACATGCCCAGAGGGGATTATTTTGGAAGCAGCTATTTACTTCTTTGAAAATGTCCACATCACACACCAAACTAGAAACCAACTTGTAAGTAATTAACAGGTAAGTTATAAAAGATTAAAAGAAATTCAGACCCTGTTGCACCACTCCACATCACAATTCTTGCACAGCTAATGAGAAACTTTAGAAATGTTCAGAGTTTGAAGAGGTTTATCTTGAGAACGGGAAAAGATATTTCAATAATTCCAACAGATTTTTCATCAGGGGATCTTAATCTATCATTGTTGAGTAAAACAGCTGTTTTGGTTGCATGCCAACAGACCTTTAAATCCCCACCATACAGTAGTATGATGTGCAGGGACAAAAACATATTGCAAGAAACAATGCAAAACTTCTTTTTCTTCTACAGTTGTAACATCACACCTTGAAAACATTTTTATTTGTGATGCAGGAGACAAGGGTAAGCTGAGAATGATGCGAGATGACAAATGGCTCCAATTCTTGTTTTCTTTCCTTCAGGGAAGATGAATTACACTTTCTTCTCCTCATTTAGTAAGAGCCACATGGGTGAATAATACACAGCAAACCAATAAAACTTTCACTGAAAATGGTTATTTAACTTCCACTTAAGGAGAGGGATGTTGAAGGGGTTGTTTCTTTTCTTTCTTTTTCCTTTCCAATTTTCATACATGGATAGAAACCTACAACTGGTATTGTGACAGGTATGACATCAAGTGTTGTCAAAGTATGCCCTGAGAATGGCATCCTGCACAGAGTCCCAGGGACCACCCAATGGGCAAATTCACTCTACCCGTCTCATGTTTAGGGCTTCTATGTTCCAGAGGACCAAAGGACAGTAAACCATTCGAGACAACGCTACAAATCTGATGATACTCCCATAGCTATGCCTTGTCAAAATTGATTTATATGCAAATGAATCAAAGAGTGAGCCTGAAAGCTGTTTAGTCCTTTTGTTTTTAGGCCAAAATAATTATGAGGCTTCATCCTGAGATCAAAACACAAGGACATAGTTCTTTCTAATCAAATCTAGAAATCATGTTCAAAGAGTAAGAAAGAGGCACTTTTGAAGGGTCAAAACATGTAAGATCCTCACCTCTCCAACCAATGAATCCCGTTTTCTTCCAAATGTTTCTTACGAGAAGTTTGAATTTTTCTCTAAAAGATCAGGAAAACTATGACCTACTTTCTACTTTGTAAAACAGATCGGGAGAGACCCAACTGCCTTTAGGTAAGACCCTTCCAAATGAAACAAGAAGGCAGTCCATCGAGTTGCAAATCTTACTCCCCCATATTCTCTACAACCTTGGGGTCAATGAAATCTCCCAGCATACTGATAAACAAATAACAAAAGACCACTTTTAGGTCATTTAAATTTCAATCTCAAACTTAAGCAACTAGGATGTACACTTTTAAAACAAGTCTCATCACTCTCTACATATCATGTAGTTTTATGATCTTTTCTAAACATACTATACGTCAGGAAATAAATCGGTAAAAGCGATATAAGCTCATTTGAACTTTTGACCTATTAATGCCAACCATTATGCATGCATAAGTTTTATGTCAGGTACCTATCCACCAACGCTGAAAGTGACCAGATGTGGTTGCAGAGGAGTTGACGGTACACTTTTTCACATAAATTTGGCAAAGCTGAACTTTGACCAACATTTACAACTTTGACATCACACCTAATCCACCATAAAGCAAAGTTTAAAATTTTGTTTTATCAGTCTCAACATATCATGTGGTTAAACGTCTTTTTCTAACACACCGATTGGCAAATAAATGTACACACCAATTTTTTGCAAATTTGACCTATGACCTATGAAGCCACCAAGTACACCTGCACAAGTTTTAATGATAAGGTACCTATCCACAAAGTTTGAACTTGATTGGACTTATGGTTTAGGTGGAGTTGCAACACACTTTTTTGCTCATTCACATGCTCAGACCCTCAAATACTTAGATACCCACACACACAGCTTCACATTTCTGATGTCAGGTGAAGTACAATATCTCATCTCCCTACACATTATGTGTAAGGAAATGAGATAAAAGGAGGGTAAGTTCCCTTTAAAACACCAACTCAGAAAAGAGACAGTTTACTTTTTTAAACATTAACTGCAAACCATAGAATGTGGCAATGACTACAGTGAAAGGACACCTCTCATTTGAGGTTTCCCTTTCTATCTAAATGGAAGGCTAAATATGTAGCTCTCTGCCTGTTCATACTGCAGGCTGCTAGAGTCTAACAGAAATGTTAAACCAACATTCTTTTAATCCTTCAATAACAACACAATCATCCAAGCTGTCCACTGCAAAACCTAAAAACCAATAATAGGCAAACTGATTAATTTGTACTTTATTAAACAACATATCATGTGCACTGTGTGGCATCAGACTTCCATGTTGGGGCTAGACATAGGGAATAACTTCATTTTGTAGTTCCTAGAGAATTTTCAAGAGCATTCTGTGTGACCACAACAACAGGATTCACCTGAAAAGGTTGCTTATGTAATTATAATACCTGTTATTAAAGATGATGTTTATTAAAAAAAAAAAAACAGAAAGCTCAAAGAGTTAGCATTTCTTTGCCAAATGGGGATAATTTGTTGCACTGAGGTTATCCCCTCAAATTTATCCTTGTTAACCATATCATTTCCTACAATTTTTTCACAACTGACCTTTGCTGACCTCACATGACCTCTGAACCCCACCAAATGGAATAGAAAATGAAAAAAGAAGTGTCTTGGATGGGATTTGAACAAAGGCCATCTGTGTGAGAAACTGAGCACTTTCCACTACTCTATCAACGAACTCTTTAGATGTATGGTATTTCTAGTCATCCTATATAATCACAGCATCCTTTACAAGTGTTCATAATTAAGTAATCAAAATTTGAATTATTATTGTAACCATTATGCCTGTGAATAATTGTTCTCTATAATTTTATCTTTGGAATGGTACAAAAATTCAGCCCTAAGTTTTTGTTGGTCATGAAACACCAGAACAATTTGGAAGTTCTGTCCACTGTCTATTTAATAGTTTATGAGGTTTTTGTATTTTCACCTCTGATGACCTTTGACTGCCAACAAACCCCTACGATTCTTTCCCTCTTACGGTAACAAATCTATATTCCACTTATGAAAAGTATCCATCATCTTTGTCTTGAAATATTGTTTTTTCAATCTCTTCAGTTTTAACCTCTAATAATCTCAAATGACCCCAAAAATATTAGAGTTCTTCCTCTTAACATGATTAATCTACACACCAAGCATGAAACATGTCCATTGTTGCTATCTTGACATATTGTGTTTACAAGCAGTCTTTAAGAATTCCATATTTTCACCTCCAGTGACCTCAGATAACTTTTGACGTCTACCAAAACCAACAGGGTTCATCTTCTAACAATGCATTCCCATACCAAGTATGAAAAGTGTCAATGCTTCGTACCTAGAAATATTGTGTTCACTATGTTTTTGGCTCATGACCTCTGGTGACCTCACATGACATTTTACCTCCACCAAAACAATACAATTCTTCCTCTCAATATGATCATTCCATACACCAAATATGAGAAGTATCCATCATTTCTACTTTGAGATATCGTGTTTACAAGCCAAGCATCACAAACACACATACATACATGCACTCGCACAGTTGTGCTTCACTTTACATACTGTTTGAGGACCTCATTGTTTTCTCTATTGTGTTTGGTTCCTTAACCCTAACTTTAACAATAGACTCTCTATTGGTAAACTTCTGAGGGCATGAGAAATCTATTTTATTTCCTTCTAAGGGCCTGAAATCCATTGTTTAGGCCCTCAATGTGAATGGAAAGTAAGTGCGCAGTTTACAAGCCAAGCATCACAAACACGCACATACACACACACACACTCGCATGATTGCATACATTCCTTTCACCTTCAGCAAGGAATCAAGTAAGAAATGCACCGACAGTTTTGCAAATTTGACTTGGGAAACAAATGTGCTACCTCCATAAATACCAACCTTTGCTGGCCATCTTTCAGGTGACTGGGATGCATCAGTCGATGTTCCTCCACAGGTAAATCCAACAAGGGTTCGCCATCAAGGCTTATCTCAACATCTGTGTCACATAGATAAGAGACCAGTAAATACTATGTCATTATTTCTGAAAGTAGGAAACTGTATTTGCATGTTGAAACATTTTAACAAGTAAAATGTAATGCTATTTGTTGCTACACAAATTACACATCAACACATTTCCATATCACCAGGAAAAAATGACTTATTGAAAGAAATCTTCTGACCTGAAATTTATCTTGCTACAACCCTTTCTGAGGAAAGGCAAGCCTCTAGCAGAAGGCAGAAAATACCACTATACTGTCAAACAGAAAATATTCAGTTCTTAGCAGAACCTTGGCAACTAATGCTGCTTAAAGAAGGCTGTGCTGAAGTTATAGTCTTAATAAGACAAAACACTAAACCAGAAGTGCCTTCTTAAATGTTTTCAATACTGTTATCAAATATAGCAATGGTTGTTCATTGCCCAGCAATGGCCTCTGCTTTCCCCACCCCCACATCCCAACTCTCCCATGGTTCTAATCACTGTTTACAATAGGATGTGGAATTACTGGAAAAATACATTATCTGCTAGAATCACACAAAATCAGATTCTAATGCAGGGAATTTCAGATTCTGTGTCGGTATCCTCAATTAATTAGTAAATGTGCTCTAAATGTAAAACTTGCATCTACCCAAATGTCAGAAATATCACCCAAATTTGACTGGGGAAATGTCCCCTCCTGATTTCATTTACTTGCAAACACTGTGTCTCATGACAAAATATTATAACTGAAGCTAAGTGATTATTTTCAAATAAAACAGGTTTCCATGTGGCGTCTCATTCTTCCATTCACCTTCTACCACAGACTTTGCTCATACATTTTAATGGGATGCATGAGCCACTCACATAAATACATGGTTATCTGTCATGAACAATACATGAGACAAAGTTCTTTCAAGTCTATTTGCTTGGATATTTTTCACCCTGAATCTTAATTTATGAAATCTATTACGAGTACTGTCACAGAGTACAAAATACAAATATAAATGAAAACAAATACACTAAAATACATTTGGGAACTGACCTCCTGGTGTGCGTATGTGAGGTAATATTGGGGAGGTCCGCAAACAATTTCTTTCCCCAATTACTTGAGATATAGAATCAACTACAAATCTTGTTTCATTCCTCAATTCTAGTGTGTAAGATGATGTACCATGTGGAACTTGCAAGCACTGCTTCCTGATTGTCTGTTCCAACCAAAATAGATATTACGGTGATAAGAGTAAAGTAATTTTACTACTTTAAGGAAGTAAGTAAAGACTTAGTTGTATCAACTAAATGCAAGATGAAATAATATTGTTACAACCATTATGCTGCATGTAAAGCTGAACAGAGACAAGTTGAGTATAACCTTGTAAAAGAAATTAAGAAGTAAAAACTTCAAAAAAGAAGAAACAGAATTTTGAGCAACTTCTGTATATATTTTGAACAATGAGAATACAAAGGGCTCTTTTTTTCTGAAGAGAAAAGAGACAACAGATACCAAGGTGACAGACAGCTGACAGCATGCACCATGAAGGCGGCAAGTGGCAGACAGCACATACTTTAATGACATTCAGAACATACTTAAGTGACAGAGTGTTAATGACGGAAGGTAAATAATTCAGTGACAGGCTGCATATTTATTTGTGTTTCATCTCATTACAGAAGTCCTATCACCAATCTATTAGACGCTTCACAGTTACTTCACTGTAGGCACTGTTTGGCATAGAACATGCACAAGAACATGTGCCTGCATGTAAGGTTTTCTACGTGTAAATGTTGGCGCCATTACACACATGAAGTCTACAAATTAGAATATACTTTTCCTTGTGACGACAGTGTATTAAGTGCATCTTATCAACTCTTTTGCCAACCAGCCATGATGTCATTTAATGGTAAATAAGAATCTGTCTATCTATTATGTGACTCTTAAGGATAAGTCATTCCTTTCATCATTTCGGAAGCATGCAAAATGTACTTTTGGAGGTAGGGGTCGTAAGACCCATGTATGCTCAAAAATTCCAATATTTAATCAGGGACAATTCCTTTTTTTTTTGGCCATAGATTGTCGCACATTCTTCATAGCAAGGTCTGAGGGAAGATGGAGGAGAGAGAAAGGGTATGTTTTGTATGCTTTAACCAGAATGCAAAAATGCATTGAGGTTTCGATGATATATATTCCATTCCAAATAAAGCCAGGATGTCCCATATCTTTCAGTCAATGGTCAAATGCTATCTTAACATGTTGGAAAAATACAGTTTTGTATTCCTATTTAGTCTTAGGTATTCTTGGGGAATTTGCATTTTGAACTCTGGTGACCCCAGATTACGACCTTGGGAATTCTTGGGAATTCTTGGGAAATTTTGCTCTTTGACCTCTGGTGAACCCATGTAAAACTCTTGGGAATTCTTGGGAAATTTTGCTTTTTTACCTCTGGTGACCCCAGATGACCTTTGACTTCCACCAAAAACAATAGGGTCCATCTTTTCACCATAACACATCTACATACTACGTATAAAATCTATCCAAGCTTTCTCCCTTGAGTTATTGCGTTAAAAAGGTCTTCAGTGTTTGACCCCCAGTGAACCGAGATGACCTTTGAACTCCACCAAAAACAATGGGGTACATCTTCTCACTATAATACATCAATTTACCATGTATGAAATCTATCCAAGCTTCCTACCTGGAGATATCGTGTTAACAAGGTTTTCAGACGTTGACCCTGGTGACCCCAGATGACCTTTGACCTCCACCAAGAACAATAGGATTCATCTTCTCACTATAACGCATCTACATACTACGTATGAAATCTATCCAAGCTTCCTACCTAGAGATATCGTGTTAACAAGGTTTTCAGAGTTTAACCACCTGTGACCCCAAATGAACTTTGACCTCCACCAAAAATGATAGGATTCTTCCTCTTACTATAACACATCTACATACAAGGTAGGAAACTTATTCAAGCTTCCTACCTTGAGAAATCATGTTTACAAGTTTTTCAGGGTTTCACTCCAGGAGACCCCAGATGACCTTTGCACCCCACCAAAACAGATAAGGTTCTTTCTCTAACTATAAGGCATCTACATACAAAGTATGAAATTTATCCAAGCTTCCTACCTGGAGATATCAGGTTAACAAGGTTTTCAGGGTTTGACCCCTCGTGACCCCAAATGACCCCTCGTGACACCAAAAATAAAAATAAAAAAATAAAAGGGTTCTTCCTCTTACCATAACGCATCTACATACAAAGTATGAAATTCATTCAAGCTTTGTAACTCAAGTTATTGTGTTAACAAGATTTTCAAGGTTTGACCCCCGGTGACCCCAGATGACCTTTCACCTCCACCAAAAATGATAGGGTTCTTCCTCTTACCATAACACATCTACATACAAAGTATGAAATTCATCCAGGCTTCCTACCTCGAGATATTGTGTTAACAAGGTTTTCAAAGTTTGACCCCAGTGACTCCAGGTGACCTTTGACCCCACCAAAAACAATAGGGTTCTTCCTCTTGTTATGGGGCATCTATGTACCAAGTTTGAGAACTGTCAGGGCTTCCCTTCTTGAGATATTGTGTTAACGAAGTTCTCAGGGTTTGACCCCCGGTGACCCCAGATGACCTTTCACCTCCACCAAAAATGATAGGGTTTTTCCTCATACCATAACGCATCTACATACAAAGTATGAAATTCATCCAAGCTTCCTACATCAAGATATTGTGTTAACAAGGTTTTCAGAGTTTGACCCCCCGGTGACCCCAGGTGACCTTTGACCCCACCAAAAACAATAGGGTTCTTCCTCTCAACATGGGGCATCTATGTACCAAGTTTGAGAAATGTCAGAGTTTCCCTTCTTGAGATATCGTGTTAACGAGCAAAGTGTCACAAACACACATACACACGCACCCATACGCACATTCATTGCCTTACAGGGTACTAGGAAAGGACCTGGTAAGGAATTCACGGGATATCCCCATTAGCCTGGCTGACCTCCAACTAACCCAGCTGACATACGTGTCTGGAGGGCGGGCTGCTTGCCAAGGCAGGCACGTGCAGCCGTGCGAGACTTCTCATTGCAGTGGCCGAATTTTCGGGCAGCTACGCCAGTTACGAGCCGCGCGTGAGCTAGGAAAAACATGTGAGAGCAGAGGTCTCGCCAGCTGCCTATGTACCTGCCAAGGAGGTGTCTGTGAGTGCACCCATGCCCATATCATGGCTTACACAGCTTTGGCTCACCCATACGCACATTCATTGCCTTACGGGGTACTAGGAAAGGACGCGGTAAGGAATTCCCGTGATTTCCCCATTAGCCTGGCTGACCTCCAACTAACCCAGCAGACATATGTGTCTGGAGGGCGGGCTGCTTGCCAAGGCAGGCACGTGCAGGCGCGCGAGACTTCTCATTGCAGTGGCCGAATTTTCGGGCAGCTACGCCAGTTACAAGCCGTGCGTGAGCTAGGAAAGACGTGCGAGAGCAGAGGTCTCACCAGCTGCCTATGTACCCGCGAAGGAGGTGTCTGTGAGTGCACTCACACATGCACATACACGCATACATACACACACACGCCATCATGATTGCATAGGTTTCTCTTATCATCGAAACCAAAAAGGTTCAAAATGGATGACTCCATTCATGGATAATTTTCAATAACCCAAATTTAATTGTTATTCTACCCTCACAGAATATTTTTTGCATAAACAATTTTAATGCAAGTTAAAACTGAAAAATTCAAACATGGTTATTAAACCTGTGGTAGTCTGTTGCCTTGGTAGTCTGGTCTCTCTATTTCAACAGAGTTATCCAGGATGATTAAATGCTTGAATACATCTGGAACAGAACATTCTGACAAATGAAAGAAAATATGAAGTCATTAAAGTCATGGTATAAAAGTATATGTACCTGTTCATTTTGGCAATGAAAACAACATATTTTCTGCTGGTTTTTGAGTTATCGCATCACATACCTCAAATTCCAATGGCGTCACATACACACACACACACACACACACACACACACACATACACACGCCAACTTGAAAACATAGGTTCCTTTGTCACACAAGGAACCAAAAAACCAGAAAGCCAAAGGCTTAGTGATTCCTTGCCATGTGGATGGTAGTACTGTGGGTTTCAAGTTGACACAGTTCATTGTGAATTTACTGTAGCTGTGCTTAAATTTAGGTATCAAAAGTTAAAATTCCATGGGTAAAGATCAAACAGATTAATTCATGTTAACATGGTCATACATGTGTTTCTTGCTTTAAATTTTGGGCATTACATGCCAGATATAGGGTCCAGACATGTTTCATATATAAACTTGACAAATCTTTTTAAGGAACTTTTCACAGATTAACTTCTGGTAACCTCAACTAACCTAGGACCACCACCATAAATGATGCAGATATCACTCAATAGGGACCCATATGCAAAGTAGGAGAGTAATACATGTATTCCTTTACGAAATACCTGCATCATTGTACCAGGTTTTCACAGTTTGACCAGTGGGGACCTCAAATGAGCTTTTACCTACACCAAAGACCCTAGTGGTTATGCAATCAATATGAGGCACCTAAATATCAAGTATGACATTCATACAGTTTTCTTCCATGAGATTATCATGTTTACTGTACAATGTTCTGTCAGTCTGACCTCTAGTCACCTCAAATGACCTTTGGCCACCACTAAAAGTTATAAAGATCATCTTCTTATTGCGGGGCACTTAACTGCCATACGTGACATTAAAACAAGTTTCCCTTCTTGATAAATCATATTACATACATGCATGCACACATACATACACCCTCATGCACACACATACATACACACGTGACATCGCCATTGTATAGATTCCTTTCGCCTCCAGCTCCTTTTGCCTCCAGCAAGGAATAAAAAATGTCTGAAGATAAAATCTTCCAGTGGCAAACTTGTATCTCTGACAGACCCAGGGGGGCTGTTTCCTGTTGCCATTAAACTGAAAGGACAGTCTGTCACTTTGATGTCAGGTGTTGATCTCTCTCTGTTGTTCCATTTATCAAGCAGTTGACTACAGCACTAAATTTAACAGGTGAGATTTTACATGCACTTCATTTGATGTTTTTTAACAACACACAATATTCACAATGGCAGAAATATGACAGAATTCCAAAGTCATTACTGTGAAAGGATGTACCATGAACATCTGTTTAGGGCTTTGAAAATGATGACAGCTTTTAGAAGGGCCCCAAACAAAATCCAGCAAACTGCAGGTTTACAAAAGGGAAAACTACATAACTCCTACCATTCACCCATATTAGCCCCATAAACTGTTTTACTTTCATCAACCCATTTGTTACTTTAAGCCTCACCATCTCACACTATACTTTGCTGCAGTGATACTGACTTCATTATTAGCCAGTTCAACACATAACATTCAACTCTTTATTGAACAACATCTTCCATTTGTACATTTCACCCCATTGCTCCAACTTGGACCTACCACTTACTCTGCCTTTGGCAAGCCCCCTAGTCTGTTCATTTTCACCTATTGATCCTCTTTGTACACCTACATAGGTCTCATAGGTTTGACTGGAAAACAGCTTGAACTGCAGCTTTCCTTCTTATGAAAAAGATACTTAAGTGATGAATTTTCAACTTTGAGAAAATGGGGTGCAAGACACAAAATGCTGGAACTCAAAACACCTACGGTATGACTGCATGATAGAGTAGTATACCTGACATTAGAATGTCCTGTCTGAAAGTGACAACTTGCATATTCACTGTTTCAATGGAGACATAAACTGGAAAAAAAAATTGCTCAAGCAGTGATAACTCTAGGAAGTAAATAAATGTGTTTCAGTGTCATATGCTTCATAAGCAGGTGCAACTACTTCTAATTGGGGACTGCATCACCTTTGCCTGAAATTTTAGGGCATGCTTGCCCAAAAATACCACATTTTCTGCCCCATACACCTATGATTAACTGTTTTTCAATCATCGGCTTCATTTTTTTCAGTTTCTTTTCCTTTTTCCTTCCTCAATATTTAGCAATCAGTAATAAAGGTAACTGTTTCTTGTAATTCGTAACTCCTTTGTATATTGCTATGAAGTATTAAAGGAATATTCCAGTGATAAAATATGAGTATTTCATAAAACCACAACAAATTTTGTGTCTACAGTTAAGATCACATCTCAACAGTTTCTTTGGAAGTCAAACATTTTCAACCAGATATTCACTTCAGGGCAGAACATCTGTGGTGTCATACAGGCAACCTGATTTCACACAGCTTTTTTATTTCTTTATTATCTCTGCATATCTTTGAACATGCAGATACTTTTTCAGTTGTGACCTTCATTTTCACAAGTTCTAAAATTAGCACTATTCAATGCTTTCACCACTGTTAAGTTTTGAGGTCAAGTAAACACCTAAATTTAGAATGACAGAAGACTTTTAAAAGCAATCTGTAAAAAGTGCATAACAGTCTGTAACCATTAAGCAACTAGACACTTCTTTACACCAATAACAACCTTCAAACAAGAATCTTCACTTGTAAACGAGATATCAATGTGGAATTGGAAAGACACATGATGAAATAATATTTCCTTTTATTAAGGGTCCACTCAAATGGTCACTGTTGCCTTAAATTCCCAGGGAAGTAGTGTAACATATTACTTTAGATGCCCTATGAAATGTGGCAATGACAGTAAAGATGAGGTTAAGCTTACATTAACAACCCTTGTATTAAGCTCCACACCTAAACTGGAAATAACCAGAAAGCCCAAAGGCTTAGTGATTCCTTGCCGAATGGGGATGCTTTGTTGCACTGAGCCTTATCCCTCAAATTTATCTTTCTTGACTACATCCTTTTATGATGTTTTAACAATTTGACCTCTGCTGACCTCACATGACCTCTGAACACCACCAAATATAACAAAACAGGAAAAAGGAAGGAAGTGTCAAAAGGGATTCAACTCCAATGGATCTTGGATCTTGTAAATTCTTGGCAAATTTTGCTTTTTGACCTCTGGTTACCCCAGATGACGATCTTAGGAATACTTGGGAAATTTTGATTTTTGACCTCTGGTGACCCCAGATGTTGATCTTGGGAATTCTTTGGAAATTTTGCTTTTTGACCTCTGGTGACCTCATATAACAATCTTGGGAATTGTTGGAAAATTTTGCTTTTTGAACTCTGGTAACCCCAGATTACCTTTGACCTCCACCAAAAACAACAGGGTTCTTCCTTACATCATGAAAAATCTATACACTAAATATCAAAAGTGTCCTTCATTCCCATCCTGAGATATTGTTATTACAAGCTTTTCGGTTTTTTAGCTCCTGTGACCCTAAATGACCTTTAACCTTCACCAACAACAGGGTTCTTTCTCTCAATATGGCAAATCTATATACCAAATATGAAAAGTGTCTGTCATCGCTATCTTGAGATATAGTGATTACAAGCCATTTACATGATTTTTGCAGTTTAACTTCTGGTAACCTCAGATGACCTTCAACCTCTACCAAAAATAGCATTCTTCCTCTCAACATGACAAATCCATATCAGCCATTCCTATCTTGACATATTGCGATTTCAAGGTTTTCAGTCTTTGACCTCTGGTGACCTCAAATGACCTTTGACCTTCATCAAATACAATAGGGTTCTTTCTCTCAACATGACAAATCCATATACCAAATATGAAAAGTGTCAGTCATTCCTATCTTGACATATCCTGATTACCAGCTTTTCAGCTTTTTACCTCTGGTGACGTCAAATGACCTTTAGCCTTCACCAAAAGCACTAGGGTTCTTCTTCTCAACATGACGAATCTATATTCCAAATATGAAAGTGTCGGTCACTGCTATCTTGAGATATCCTGTTTACAAGCCGTTTTGGAGATTTTCGCAGTTTTACCTCCGGTGACCTCGGATGGCCTTTGACCTCTATCAAAAACAATAGGGTTCTTCCTCTTGACATGAAAAATCTATATACCACATATGAAAAGTGTCGGTCATTCCTATCTTGAGATATCGTGATTACGAGCTTTTCAGTTTTTTACCTCCGGTGACCTCATATGACCTTTGACCTTCACCAAAAACAATAGGGTTCTTCCTCTCAACATGACAAATCTATATACCAAATATGAAAAGTGTCTGTCATTCCTATCTTGAGACATTGTGATTACGAGCTTTTCAGCTTTTTACCTCCGGTGACCTCAAATGACCTTTGACCTTCACCAAAAACAATAGGGTTCTTCCTCTCAACATGACGAGTCTGTATACCAAATATGAAAAGTTTCGGTCTTTGCTATCTTGAGATATCGTGTTTACAAGCTGTTTAGGAGGTTTTCGCAGTTTTACCTCCGGTGGCCTCGGATGACCCTTGACCTCTACCAAAAACAATAGGGTTCTTCCTCTTGACATGACAAAGCTATATATCAAATATGAAAAGTGTCGGTCATTGCTAACTTGAGATATCGTGTTTACAAAGTTTTTGGTTTTTGACCTCTGGTGACCTCAAATGAACTTTGACCGCCACCAAAAACAATAGGGTTCTTCCTCTAAACATGACAAATCTATATACCAAATATGAAAAGTGTCGGTCATTGCTATCTTGAGATATCGTGTTTACAAGCTAGGCGTCACATACACACACACATACACACCCACCGACGCACATACACACACACACACGACATCACCATCCCATAGATTCCTTGCCTGCCTTCGGCAAGGAATCAAAAATGTGTTTACATTCAATGATGCCCCCCTTCAAACCCCACGCCCATAGCTTGTTCATAACACGAGATATTCCTGTTTAAACATTCTTGTCAAAAATAAACTGCCAGTTGCTTCAAGGTTACAACATGTTATGTTATACGTGCAGACTGCTTCCAAAATCTTTTTTGTTCTTTTAAAATTGAAGTGTTTGATTTGACCTTCAAACTTGACATCAGGGAAACATTGAATAACATTCCTTAGATTGGCCTTTACATTTTGTGAGGATAAAGGTTTCTACTCTAAAAGTGTCTGCATATTTCATTTACATGTGTAAAGATCATAAAATACAAAAAAGTCCAATAAGTCTGCCTGTATGACGTCACAGATTTCCTATAATGCAATGCACTGTCATGAATTGGATATTTTTTAACCAGAAAGTCAAACAGCTTAGTGATTCCTTGCCATATGGATGTATTATAACAAACATGAATCACCCACATGATAAGCAAGAGATCTGTTACAGTTATCTTATTGACATATCATATTAACAAGATCAAAACCTTTTAAATCTTGTGACCCAAAATGACCTTTCACCTCCACTTAAAACAATAGGGATCACCTACCCGATATGGCCATCTACATGCTAAATATGAACAATCCACAGGCCAAGTATGAGATCCCTCACAGTTACCCTTCTTGAGATATTGTGTTCACAAGCTTTTGACCTTTTGACCTCTTGTGGCCCCAAATGACCTTAGATGTCCTTCAAACCAAAAAGAAGTATCTCAACACAAACAAGCCACATGCCAAGTGTGAGATCTCTCACAGTTACCTTTCTGCAGATATCGTGTTTACAAGGTTTTGACCTTTTGGCCTCTGGTGACCCATACTGACCCTTGGCCTCCACCAAAAACAATTGGGATCATCTACTCAATATGGGCAATCCACATGGTAAGTATGAGATCCTCACAGTCACCCTCCTTGAGATATATTGTTAACACTGTTTTAACCTTTTGACCTCTGGTTACCCCAAATGACCTTTGACTTCCACCAAAAACATTAGGGATCATCTACTCAATATGGGCAATCCACATGGTAAGTATGAGATCCCTTACAGTTACTCTTCTGTGGGCATTGTGTCTACAAAGTTTGACATTTGACTTCCAGTGACCCCAAATGACCTTTGATCTCAACTAACTAGAACAGCAGTAGAACAGCAACGCTGTTGTGTAGCTCACACAATTTCTCTTGTCTGTTAAAAATAGAAACTCACAAAACCAAATTTTATTTTTACCATCTATTCAACTGCTTCCAAAAAACCTCCTTTCCTTACAAAGGCAAATGGGAGGGCAGAGAGGAGTGTAATAATTAACAGAAATCCAAACCCATCTGTAAAATCACAAATGTGTTAAGGAATGTAAACCTGCATCTGACATAGTTTTATGACAGATAGCTACAAATATCATTGCATATTTTCTCATATCGGGCAAACCTGCAAAGGCTGTATATACTTTTATTAGCAGCAAGACTTGAAAAAAACAAAGTTTGTATGATGTACCAAACTGTTCAAGTATTGCAAAGTACATTTTATTGCTTCAATTCCACAAGTAAACACTACATGGGTTTGCACTGATCAAAATAAAACAGACACTCAAAAGACTCCTACTGCACTGCACAACTCCGTTGTGCATGATGCTCCGCATAAACAATGGAGTAAGGGAAACAAGCCAGTGAGCCACAACTGGAAAAAAGGCCATGGCCGGCTCGACTTGAACCAATTGGTTGGAAACTGGGCCATTAAACCTCATCTAACTAACTGCACTTGAACTCCAAACACTTAAATTGCAATTACTTGACTTGACTAACTCAATTGAACTGAATATGATGGGAGATATCCCCACTGTTAATAAGTTAAGCCTATTTCCTTTCATGTGTTAAGCCACACTGACCACAGAGTTGCTTCAGTTGTAGAGGACACATGATGAACAAACATGTGTGTTGATGGGTTGAATTTCAAACAGCCTGCATATCTGTTTGCAAGATAACAACTGAACACACAACCAAGCACACTGCTATCAGTACAATGGATAAACAGCTAACTGTTCAGCAGGCACAGTGAACTCAGCTTTACAAAAATAGCTTTAAAACCCAACTTAACGTTCCTATAATGGAATGCAAATAGGTAGGTATTAATGCTCTGCTGACAAACAACCATATCCCAAAATTTCGGCCCAAAATCTCCTCACATCAAAAAGAAGACTTTTGTTGAAAAGTTGATGCCAGCTGCCCCATTTTATAACCTCACACATGTACTGTGTACATGTGTGAGCTAAAAATTATAGAGATCATATACTCAATACGGGCAATCCACATGCGAAGTATGGCGTTCCTCACTGTTACCCTTCTTGAGATATACTGTTTACAAGGTTTTGACCTTTTGACCACTGGTGACCCCAAATGACCTTTGACTTCCACCAAAAACAATAGGATTCATCTACTTAATATGAGGAATCTACAGGTAAGTATGAGATCAATTACATTTATCCTTCTGGAGATATCATGTTCACAAGCAATTTCCTGGGTATTTACCATTTGACCTCTGGTGACCCCAAATGACCTTTGACCTCCACCACAAACAATAGCAATCATCTATTCAATATGGGCAATCCACATGCTTTGTGTAAGCTCCCTAAGAGTTACCCTTCTTGAGATATCATTTTACAAGGTTTAGACCTTTTGACTTCTTGTGACTCTATATGACCACTGACCTCCACCAAAAACTGTAGGAATCATCTACTCAATATGGGCAATCTATATGCCACGTATGAGATCCCTCAGAGTTACACTTCTTGAGATACTGTGTTTACAAGCAAAGTGTCATACACACATATACACATGACATCAGCATCGCACAGACTCCTTCCGCCTTTGGTAAGGAATCAAAAATTCAAATCATGCTATTGAGATGGGATTCACACCAAGAAAGAGACAAAAAGTTCCCTGATTTATGAAATTCTCATATTCTGTCACCAGAATATCCCTTTAATGTGAGCTCTGCATGGGTAGGGCCATTGATTACATCTTTTCCAAAATTCTTTTTTACTTAATACCAAAAAGCTCAGAGGCTTAGTGATCATTCCTTGCCTAATGGCGATGCTTTGTTGTACTGAGGTTTATCCCTCAAATTTATCTTTCTTGACTATATCATTTTACAATGTTTCAACATTTTGACCTCTGCTGACCTCACATGACCTTAGAACCCCAGCCAGGGCCATCTGTATGAAAACCGAGCACTTTCCACAACGCCATCAACAAACTCGTTATATGAATGGTATTCTAATTATGCTATATTACATCATCCTTTACACCTGTTCATAATTAGGTACTTAGAATTAATACTGTAACAGTTATGCTTGTGACAAATGATGGACTCTATGATTATATCTTTGGAATGGTACAACAAAAATTCAGCACTAACTTTTCGTTGGTAACAAAATGCCGGGTACTGCCCACTGCCTATTAGTTTACAAGGTTTTCAGGTTTTACTGCGGATGACCACAGATGACCTTCAACCACCAGGAAACCCGTGGGTTCTCTCTCTTTTAATGTGAAACCAGAATGCAACCAGAATGCAAAAATGCATTCAGGTTTTGATGATATGTTTTATTCCAAATAATACCATGTCCCATTTCTTTCAGTCACTGGTTAAATGCTATCTTAACAAATTGGAAAAATACTATTTTGTGTTCATGTTTGATCTTGAGAATTCTTGGAAAATTTTGCACTCTGACCTTTGGTGACCCAGATGACAATCTTGGTTTTTAAGAGTTTGACCTCTAGTGACCCTAGATGACCTTTGAACCTCACCACAAACAAGAATTTTTAGTCGCACCATACGGCATCTACATAACCAGAAAGCCAAAAGGCTTAGTGATTCCTTGCCGAAAGGGAGTGCTTTGTTACACTGAGGTTCATCCATCAAATTTATACTTCTCTTCTACATCATTTTTTATGATGTGGTCACAATTTGACCCCTGCTCACATCAGCTCATGTCACATGACCTTTAAACCGAAACTTGAATAACCACAAAAAAAAATGAAAAAAAAAAAATAAATAAAACGTATGAGAAGGGATTTATCTGTGCTTCCTCCCTTGTAATGACATGTTTACAAAGTTTCAGTTTTTGACCTCTGGTGACCTCAAATGGCTTGTGACCTCCACAAAAAAACAATAGGGTTTTTCCTCGCACCATAACACATCCACATACTTAGTATGAAATCTATCCAAGCTTCCTACCTTGAGATACTGTGTAAACAAGGTTTTCAGACTTTGACCCCTGGTGACCCCAAATGACCTTTGACCTCCATCAAAAACTATACGCTTCTTCCTCGCACCATAACGCATCCACAAACTTAATATGAAATCAATCCAAGCTTCCTACCTTGCGATATGGTATAAAAAAGGTTTTCAGTTTGACCCCTGGTGATCCCAGACGACCTTTGACCTCCACCAAAAATAACAGAAATCTTCCTCTCACCATACCACATCCACATACTTGGTATGAAATCTATCCAAGCTTCCTACCTTGAAATATCATGTAAACAAGGTTTTCAGACTTTGACCCCCGGTGACCTCAGATGACCTTTGACCTCCACCAAAAACAATAGGGCTCTTCCTCTTACCATAACACATCTACATACCAAGCATGAAATCTATCCGAGCTTTCTAACTTGAGATATTGTGTAAACAAGGTTTTCAGATTCTGACCCCCGGTGCCCCAGATGACCTTTGACCTCCACCAAAAACAATAGGGTTCTTCCTCTCACCACAACGTATCTACATACCAAGCATGAAATCTATCCAAGCTTTCTAACTTGAGATATTGTGTAAACAAGGTTTTCAGATTTTGACCCCCGGTGACCCCAGATGACCTTTGACCTCCACCAAAAATGATAGGGTTCTTCCTCTCACCACAACGCATCTACATACCAAGCATGAAATCTATCCAAGCTTTCTAACTTGAGATATTGTGTAAACAGTTTTCAGATTTTGACCACCGGTGACCTCAGATGACCTTTGACCTCCACCAAAAACAATAGGGTTCTTCCTCTCACCACAACGCATCTACATACCAAGCATGAAATCTATCCAAGCTTTCTAACTTGAGATATTGTGTAAACAAGGTTTTCAGATTTTGACCACCGGTGACCTCAGATGACCTTTGACCTCCACCAAAAACAATAGGGTTCTTCCTCTCACCACAACGCATCTACATACCAAGCATGACATCTATCCAAGCTTTCTAACTTGAGATATCGTGTAAACAAGGTTTTCAGATTTTGACCCCCGGTGACCCTAGATGACCTTTGACCTCCACCAAAAACGATAGGGTTCTTCCTCTCACCACAACGCATCTACATACCAAGCATGAAATCTATCCAAGCTTTCTAACTTGAGATATTGTGTAAACAATGTTTTCAGATTTTGACCCCCGGTGACCCTAGATGACCTTTGACCTCCACCAAAAACGATAGGGTTCTTCCTCTCACCACAACGCATCTACATACCAAGCATGAAATCTATCCAAGCTTTCTAACTTGAGATATTGTGTAAACAATGTTTTCAGATTTTGACCCCCGGTGACCCCAGATGACCTTTGACCTCCACCAAAAACAATAGGGTTCTTCCTCTCACCACAATGCATCTACATACCAAGCATGAAATCTATCCAAGCTTTCTAACTTGAGATATCGTGTAAACAAGGTTTTCAGATTTTGACCCCCGGTGACCCCAGATGACCTTTGACCTTCACCAAAAATGATAGGGTTCTTCCTCTCACCACAACGCATCTACATACCAAGCATGAAATCTATCCAAGCTTTCTAACTCGAGATATTGTGTAAACAAGGTTTTCAGATTTTGACCCCCAGTGACCCCAGATGACCTTTGACCTCCACCAAAAACAATAGGGTTCTTCCTCTCAATATGGGTCATCTATGTACCAAGTTTGAGAACTGTCCAACTTTCCCTTCTTGAGATATCGTGTAAACAAGCTAAGCCGTCACATACGCGCGCGCACACACACACACACACTACATTACCATCGCATAGATTCCTTGCCTGCCTTCGGCAAGGAATCAAAAAGTATGAAATTTATCCAAGTTTCCTACCTTAAGATATTGTGTTAACAAAGTTTTCATGGTCTGACCCCCAGTGACCCCATATGACCTTTGACCTCCACTAAAAACAAGAGGGTTCTTTCTCTTACCACAATGCATCTACAAAATAAGCATGAAGAAATTTATCCAAGCTTCCTGCCTTGAGATATCATGTTAACAAGGTTTTTAGAGTTTGACCCTGGTGACCCCATGTGACCTTTGACCCCACCAAAAACAGAAGGGTTCTTTCTCTCAATATGGGGCATCTATGTACCAAGTTTGATAACTGTCAGTTTCCCTTCTTGAGATACCATATTAACAAGCAGTGTCACAAACACACATACACACACAATACGCACACACCCATACACACAAACGCACAGTTGTGCTTTACATACTGTTTGAGGACCTCATTGTTTCTCTATTGTGTTTGATTCCTTAACCCTAACTTTAACAATAGACTCTCCATTGTTTAACTTCTGAGGACATGAGAAATCTATTGTATTTCCTTCTAAGGACCTGAAAGCCATTGTTTAGGTCCTCAATCTGAATGGAAAGTAAGTGTGCACACACACACAAACATACACACACGACATCATGAATTCATAGGTTTCTCTTATCATGGAAGCCAAAAATGCATTGTGATTTTGATGAACAGCACATATATGGGTAATCCCAAATAATGCCAAGATGTCCCATTTCTTTCAGTCTGTGGTTGAATGTGATTTTAATGTGCTGGAAAATTAGTTTTGTGTTCATATTTGACCTTGGGAATTTTCACTTTTTGGCCTCTGGTGATTTCAGCTGACCTCTGACATCTCACAAAACTAATGGGGGTTTTCAGATGGTTTAAGTGCAACACCATGTGAAGTATCCAAGCTTCCTTAATTGGCATATCTTGTAAACAAGGTTTTCAGAGTTTGACCCAGTGACCCCAGATGACCTTTGACCTCCACCATAAACAACAGGGTTCTTTCTCTCACCATAAGTCATCCACATACTATGTATGAAATCTCTAAAAGCTTCCTACCTTGCAATATCATGTTAACAAGTTCTTCAGAGTTTGACCACAGTGAACCAAGATGGACCTATGACCTCCACCAAAACGACATGGTTCCACCTCTGACCATGAGGTATATACCTACTACCTACGAAATCTATTCAAGCGATATTGCGTTAACAAGGTTTTCAGACTTCGACCCCTGGGGATCCCAGATGACCTTTGACCTCCACCAAAACCAATGGGGTTCTTTTTGTCACCATAATGTGTCCACATGCCGTGTTTGAAATCTATCCAAGCTTCCTAACTTGAGATATCATGTTAGCAAGGTTTTCAGAGTTTGATGCCTGGTAAGTCCAGATGACATTTAACCTCCAACAATCTTTTACCTCTGACCATAATGCATCCACATGCCAAATATGAAATCTATCCAAGCTTCCTACCATGAGATATCTTGTTAATATGGTTTGCAGTCTTTGACCCCTGGTGAGCCCTGATGACATCTGACCTCCACCAAAAACAACAGGGTTCTAACCTCTGACCCTAAGGCATTCACATACTAGTATGAAATCTATCCAAGCTTCCTACCTTGAGATATCGTGTAAACAATTGGTTTTCAGACTTCGACCCGTAAACCCAAATGACCTTTAACCTCCATTTAAAAACAGTAAGGTTCTTCTCACCATATCGCATCCACAAACTAAGTTTGAAATTTATCCAACCTTCCTACCTTGAGATGCCCCCCTGTGGGCTGGGGATTGTAGAATATGCCCACGGTATTCCCCGCCTATCAAAAGAGGCGACAAAAGGGGAGGACTTGAACCATATTTGAACTTTATTTCAAACCAAACTTGAACTGTATTTGAACTTTGCCTTTTTGTCTGGCTGACACTGTATAATACATTCATGTTGGTGTGTCATTAAATCCCATCTACCTACCTTGAGTTATCATGTAAACAAAGTTTTCAGAGTTTGACCTCCGGTGACCCCAAATGACTGTTGACTTCCTCTTATTACAACAGGGCTCTTCCTCTCACCATAATGCATACACTTACTAAGTATGAAAATTATCCAATCTTCCTAACTTGAGATATAGTGTAAACAACATTTTCAGAGTATGACCGCTGGTGACACCAAATAACCTTTGAACTCCACCAAAAATGACAGGGTCCTTCCTCTCAATATGGGACATCTACCTACCAAGTTTGAGAACTGTTAGAGATATCTTGCAAACAAGAAAAGTGTCACAAATACACACACATACACACACCCATACATGTGTAACAGGGCAGGCCTGTTTATAAATTATCGTAAAGTCAGACACTGTTAATTCAAGTTTTATGTATTATAATGTAGCACTGGATTTGCCTGGGGGGGACACTGTGTTACTAGGCCTAACGTTGGACTTGTTAGTACATACATGCAGCAAATCACGTAGGACTAGGCTAAATTAATGTTAGTAACATTGGTACTTGCAATGTGATGCAGTTGGAAGATGGAATACTTGATTTTATTGAACAGTTGTAGGTACTTACTAACTAGTAATTCATACCGTTATTACTTTAACGATGCAATAACGTTAATATATATTATTATGACGCAGACAGTTAGCTATGATTATGAGCGCGCGGTACTAGTAATTTTACAGTTCCTAACGAAACGATCTTTTATTGTGTGCTGCGTGTCGAGACGGCCGCTGTACTGTTGTATGAATGGTGCATGTGCGCCTAGCCTAGATGCTCCTAGTTTCTACGCTAGATAGCTGTCTACGTCCTTGACGTCACAATCATTCCAAGAATCCCCTTATGTTTAGTTCAAACAAGGAATGCGTAGAATTACACTGTTTTCTGCGCGGTGTAAGCTATTATTTTCAGAGTAAGATTCATTGATAAATTGAGGGAGAGTTAGAGAGAGGGTGGAATGTTTAGCGAGGGTTGGTGCAGTTGCAACTGCAGAAAGTAAGTGTTGTGTTATAATAAACTGGCCAGATTAGGTAGTAGTAAACAAATAAGATTTAAGTAAAGCACAATTTAAACATTATATCCCTTGGATTATTTTGTCTCTTTCATTGAGTCTCTCAGCCACATAACTTAGAATTCAATCCTGGAGAAAGATCTTCATATCACTCCAGGAGAAACAAGTTGCCCAATTTGAAAGACGTGCAGCCGACCCGTTACACATGCACACACATGCACACGCACATATACAAACACACACACACCATCATGACTGCATAGGTTTCTCTTTTCATTGAAACCAAAAACTATATTCCAAGTATTAAAAGTATCCATCACCCCTGTCTCAAATTAAAATGTTCTATGCTTGATCTTGGGAATTCTTGAGAAATTTTACTTTTTGACCTCTGGTGACCCCAGATGATGATCTGGGGAATTCTTGGGAAATTTTGATTTTTGACTGCTGGTGACCCCAGATGATGATCTGGGGAATTCTGGGGAAATTTTGCTTTTTCACCTCTGGTGACCTCATATGATGATCTGTGGAATACTTGAGAAATTTTGTTCTTTGACTTCTAGTAACAATAGGGTTCTTCCTCTCAACATGACAAATCTATATACCAAATATGAAAAGTGTCTGTCATTGCGCTCTTGAAATATCGTGTTTACAAGGTGTTCAGTTTTTTTACCTCTGGTGACCTTAGATGACCTTTGACCTCTATAAAAAACACTAGGGTTTTCCCCCTCAACATTGCAAATCTATGTACCAAATACAAAGTGTTCATCATTGCTATCTTGAGATATCATGTTAACAAGCTAAGTGTCACATACACACACATACACACACACAACACCATCACATAGATGCCTTGCCTGCCTTCTGCATGGAATCAAAAAGTGAACTAGATGGTGGTGTCACTGGTTTTGATACACTGTTTGTCACAGAAAATTATGGAGAAGTTTAAAATTAACAACTGCATCCAAAACTTGGCTTTAGCCTTTTACGCTACTTCTTTTAAAATTTGAAACAAGATGCTAAATGTTAGGGACACATCCCCCCTTCCCTTGTCTCCTCTCCCTCTTTCTGTGACAGAATACTTTTCAGCTTTCCTTTCTAACTATCATTTGAACAGCTACAGGTATGACAATATGCTGCTAGCACCTTTTTAATTGAGCTAGCAGGCTAAATATCAGAAATAGTTGAGAGTTCAGTTATCACATTAAAGGACGTTTCTTAGCAACAAAGATTCCTCTAACAATCAGAGCTGTTGTTCAGTACTTCAAATTATATTCCTCTTCTGCCAGATTTGTTTACAACAGATTCTGACCCATCACAAACAAAAGAGTGATGTTGAAGAGAGAGATTCTAGATCTATTTTCACAATAGAGGTGTAGGACTATGAGTAAAAAGACAAAGACCCTCCTTCACAGTGATAAACAACGAAAGACGATCCAGTAAACAAAACACCACTTGTTTGTCTGCTGATGATGACATTGTCTTGTTTCTCTGAAAGCATACCTCTACACCTGCAGAGCCTCATAGGTGAACCATTCCAACCTCCTTTTCTTGAAGCAACATGTCTTGCCAAGGAATGGCGAAGAGTACAGGCTACCCTCGGAAGGCAGTTATGAGTTATGACAATGTACTAATGGCACAAAGACAAGCTACAGTATCCACTCTGAAATGGGTAAATAAAATGTACAGCCAAGCACTATAAGGAGTCTCTGGTTGCATTTTAAGGGTGTCACATCAATTACAAAAGAGGTCAAGTTAATATTCTCAGTAGTTAATACTTTGCTGCCCATATCTCCAATAGTAAAAAACCATTTAGCAGCCACTTTTAGGCTTCAATTCAATTGACAGGTATGATGGGGTACAGCTGGGGTAGAAAATTAGAGTTGGAAGAACCATGGGTGAGGTGGATCAAACATGCATGGTGTGACAACTGCCATTAACTGTTCAGCATGTAATGAGAAAATCCATTTCAAGTGAGTTGATATGTTTTTATGGGATGAGAGAGACAGGGGTGGGGTGGGAAGGGTGGGGAAAAGAGAAGATAGATATAACCTAGAAGATGGTCTTTTTTGAACACACAATATGTCCTCTCTAAATTAAAGACAACCTTCAACTGTATAACTGTATAAAATATGATACTACACATTTGCATACATGGCAAGTACAATGAACACATATCTGTCTCAACAGAATGATTTCTTGACCTTGAATCAACAAGAAATGTCACACAACTTCTGTCATGTGTAGCTGGGTTCACAAGGAGAACAAGAGACAACTTTGCAATGGTCCCAATGGGCCACAAAGTAATGTTGTTTTATGTATATTCATGCAATTGGTCATGGTACCTTCAGTATAGTTTCAAGCGATTTTCAAGCCCAAAGAACCATTTGAACTGAAAGTTTGCAAATCTTGTGTAAACAAACACACTCAAGCATAAATACACTGCCCTGAAGAAGTACAAAGGCTAGGCCTCTGCTGTTTTGGTCAAGTGAGCAATTTTTGACCACACAAGATTACCTGGGATCTTCACACAAACAATAAACAGTTACAATTTGTTTTATTCAATCAAGCAATCATCATTCATGCACGCTCAAGGGTAATTGATCCAAATGGTCAGTAATTTAGTTTCTTTTTCAAAACTAATGACCTGTGGTAGCATTTAATTAAACATTTCCAATTTCCAATCCATGCACCCTCACGTGTCCTTATCCAGGACAGTAGCACACTACTGTTTGTCAAATAGCAATCTCACTCAGTAACAGTATCTAATGTTGTCCTCATATTTTCTCAAAGTTTACTGAAGAGACAATGTTCCTATCTCCAAACAGAAATTCTTGTGCACTACACAAGGAACTGTGTTCAAAGATTACACTAGTGAACTTCAACATCACTACTTTTCTTTGTGGGCTGAGAAAACCTTCTGCAAGATTTTCAAATTATGTCCCCAAATGACCCTCACACAGCCTTTGCTTGACCTCAAACATTCTAGACACAGCAAAGAATAAAGCCAACATTTTTGTGCGTTATGGAAAACAAACAGAATTCACGGAAACGGTAATAGAACACAGAATTCGCAGTTTTGACCAGCAGTGAAAAAAAAAATTAAAAACATGAGTAGAAGCTGTAAGCTTTCAGATTTAGAACAAACAAAGCGGAGAACACTGGATACTGTTACTGTTTATCAAGGTCTACTAGACTCTACTCTACTACAGCTTAGCAACATGAAAAATGCACACACATACGCAGGGCTAACGAGACCGTCTACAGAAAACCGTGCACAATTCATAGTAAAAATTCCTTATTTACTGAGAAATGGACAAAACGCAAAAAAAAAAAAGTCGCGAAAATGGGAAGATCACGGAAAAACAAAAATTGACAAAACAGAATCCCGAATTTAGAAAATGGAAAAATTTTGGCTTTAAACAAAAAACTTCAATTTAACAGCTGCCACCCTGGTAAATGTGCCCACTGAGAATTGTAAACAGCAATACTTTTGGACAATGGGTTTGCTTGTACACATGGAGTTTCAGCCATTTTCAAAATTAACCCACCCACTCATGAATATTAATGAAGGAGGCATTCTGTTCCAAAAAAACTATTATGTCTGTGTAATACATTACCCACACCAAATGTGGAGGTAATCTGCCATCCTGACTGAAAGATATTGCCATTTTATGTTTTTCAGGTTTAGCCCTGCCCACTCATTATTATGCATAATATCCTAACAAAAAGCAACAGCACAGCTTCAAACCCCAGTCATCATCCCTGCCATATATCAAGCACAGTAGACTTTTCTTACAATGCGTTTGCTTGTACACGAGCATTTTCAGCCATTTTCATAATTTACCCTGCCCACTCATGAATATTAATGAAGGTGATATTTTGTTCCAGGAAAATTATGACCTATGCCTATTAGATTACCCATACCAATATGGAGCTAATCAGCCATTCTAATCGGGAGAGATATTGACATTCTATTAAAGATTTTTAAGTTTAGCCCCATCCACTATTTCCTTATACATCATATTGGCACAAAAAACAATAGAGCACAACTTCACACCCAGATGAACATATCTGCAAAGTTTCATACATGGCAGAAATTTCCTACAATGGGTTTGCTTGTACACAAGCATTTTCAGCCATTTTAAAAGTTTACCCTACCCACTCATGGATATTAATAAAAGTGATGTACTATTCTCAAAAAATTATTACCTCCTCCTATTAGATTGCCCATACCAAATACGAAGCTTATCAGGCACCCTGAAAAAGAGATATCACCATTTTAAGGTTTTAATGTTTAGCCCCACAAACTCATACTATACATGATATTGGCATCAAATGCAATAGGGCACAACTTCACACCCAGGTCAACATACGTGCCAAATATCAAGCTCAGCAGACCTTTCCTACTAGGTGTCTGCTTGTACACAAACTTCGCCCGGACACACACACATGCACACAGACCTAAACACACACATACACCCATACGCACACACACGCCAAGTTGATTGCAATCTGGTAACGATGCTGCCTGTGGTATCGTAACCAAAAACTAGCAGGTCCAAGGGGGGGGGGGGGTTATGGGCGGGTATGGCAGCTACAGTATCCATGACAATCTTCTCTAACCATAAGGAATATCACCCAAGTCCCTTGTTTTGGCCAAAAACAGGGGAGATTACATATATACTCAAGTTTATAACATCTGAACCACTAAATGTTCTACTGCATGAATTGGTTTTAAAATAACTGCCAACTACCTTCCAATAGTAAATGGAGCCTTTGGACACAACAGTACATAACATAGCATACAGAATGCACTATACCTACAATCTTGGACAAAACTGTTGGGACGCCTTGTCATAATATTCTTGAATCTCCCTTCCCAGGTTTACATGAAACTCCCGCTCCCCCTTCCAAAGTTGCACAGAGAAAATGACTGTATGCCTTGAACAGGATAACTATGGTCAACTTTGTGAAGGGGGAGCGGGGGTGTCCCAACGAGTTTTGTCCAAGATTGTCTGAGTTAAGTGAGCAATTTACGAGAACAAATTCAATAGGAAAATGTTTAATTTTTCGAGCAGCTGTATTCAGTACACTTTTTCTGAGGCTTATAGGCCTGAGGATTTTAGCCAAATGAAAGTATAATTTAACATTGTTTTACTTGTGTTGTTTTGTTTATTTGTTTATACTGATTTATTGTTGGTTGGCGAGATCATAATGGAGAGACTGTTTCAGGTATTCGCAGGGAATGCCAGGCAAAAATGTTTACGTTCTGTAACGACGTCTGTGGCAGCCATATGCCTTGCATTTTTAGCAAATTAAAAGGAGGATGACAACTCTTCTTAAGTTGTAAGACGGAAAACAAAACAATTTCTTCCATGGACAGATCGAAGAGTCTCACTCCTAATGCAAACTAGTGGTAAGAAGGCAAGATTTTAACTGAAAGAGTGCCACGATCTACCATGAAATGTTAAAAGCAGAACTGCAAGCCAAGCATTTTATTATAACGATGGTAGATCATTAATTAGGGCTGGCTTTAGACATATTTTGAAGCGAATTTGATGCCTATGACAACATTTTTTCATGTTACATGAAGCTGATGACGTATCTACTGTATTATGCCTTCTTTTAGCCGACTCAATTTCTTTACGTTTTGCTTTCAAATTTGCTCTTGGAACAAATGGTAGACCGTTTGGTTAACTTAGCCTTCACCCCCCGGTCTCGTCAAATTAGCATGTATGGCATATTTTCTGTATAGTTTCAGCTACTCAAATGAAAGTTACTGCATTATAAAGGTGAAATGAATATACATTCAAGTACTTTTTAACATATTTCTGGTAAATTACTTTAATATAAAGTAATAGGCAGGATACAACACGTACTTCTGCTGAATGTTCTTTTCATTTGGTACCTGTTCAGACAGTGTGAGCCAAAAATACGTCCCTATTGAAAATGTCTTCCTGAATGAGAGGACGCTTTGAACTTATTTAGCTACCTTCCCAATGCTTCTAGCTTCAATAGTATATATTAACAAGAACTTCAATATGGACTCAGAATATGCTGATTATTCTCTGTTACTCTTCTCTTACACCTAAAGAAAAGACACCTACACCCTTTTGCGAATCAACGCAGCACACAGAAACACTTTCTACCGTGGGCCGCAAGCAGTTCTAACTTTTCGAATTTCTCAGACAACCTTGGACAAAACTGTTGGGACGCTTTGTCATAATATTCTTGAATCTCTGTTCCCAGGTTTACATGAAACCCCCGCTCCCCCTTCCAAAGTTGCGCAGAGAGAATGACTGTATGCCGTGAACAGGATAACTATGGTCAACTTTGTGAAGGGGTAGGGGGGTGTCCCAACGAGTTTTGTCCAAGACTGTAGCTGGTACAGTTGGTCAGTAGAAGTTGGTTACTAGAAGATGTGTCAACAATCATACAGTGGCTGGGACAATAAATTACAGGTATGTACACTCAGGAGAGAATGCTACTACTGGCTGTGTACTTTTGATATTTAATAGTGCTATCAAGTCACAAATAATTATTCCTCCCGTAAATTTGAGGACTGTTCTCTAAAGGACTGGCCTTCATGCCTCCCAAGCTTTCCTCAACCCCCCACCCCCACCCCCATCCAGCAAGCTAAAAAATTTGCAAACAAGATGGGGGTAAACATTCTTTAAGGACACAGATCAGTAGAAATATTAAACTCAAGTTTGACCACTTGCATACAGGAAATTTGAAATTGCCAGAGGCCTTAAGTACTTAAATGAAATTCAACTTTCAAAAATGTCTCAACATTTGTACAATATGGATAGTTTTAGAATTACACAGGTGTATTACCAAAGAAGGACGAACCTTCACAATATTTTAGGAATGACTCATCAAAGGTCCTATTGATGAGTTCTGTTGGATAGATATCAAGGAAGCAAAGAGCAATAAGAGATTTGACTAGCTGCATTGGGTAACGACTGTTGTTTTTTTCATTTCTTGTCAGCTGATGGATCAGTCCATCAAAAAATTCTTCTTCATTTGGAGGGTAGTAATTCAGCCTGCCAAAAGCCCAAAGTATCATCCAAATGTCTTTCAGTCTGAAAGGAAAACAGCAGCTATTATTACAAAAAAATACAAAAGAAGTAAACTTTTTGGTAACAACACTAAAATGGTCATTGTTATGAATAAAGTAGGAAAAGAGTCAGAACTGAATACTAGAACAGCAATGCTGTTGTGTAGCTCACACAATTTCTCTTGTCTCACAATACTCACAAAACCAAATTTTATCATCTATTCATCTGCTTCCAAAAAATCCTCTTTACCTTACAAAGGCAAATGGGAGGGAAGAAAGGAGTGTAATAATAGAAACCAGAAAGCCCAAAGGCTTAGTGATTCCTTGCCGAATGGGGATGCTTTGTTGCACTGAGGTTTATCCCTCAAATTTACAAGTATTACAAATATCTAACACCCCTGTCTTGAAATATCGTGTTTTTCAATGCATTTGGTATTTAACTTCTGATGACTTCAAATGACCTCTGACCTCCAATGGATCTTGGATCTTGAAAATTCTTGGGAAATTTTGCTTTTTGACCTCTGGTGACCCCAGATGACAATCTTGGGAATTCTTGGGAAATTTTCCTTTTTGACCTTTAGTGACCCCAGACGATGATCTTGGGAAGTCTCAAGGAATTTTGCTTTCTGACCTTTAGTGACCCCAAATGACACTTGGGAATTCTTGCTTTATTACGTCTGGTGACCCCATGACAATCTTGGAAATTGTTGGGAAATTTTGCCTTTTGACTTCTGGTGACCCCATATGATAGTCTTGGGGATTCTTGGGAAATTTTGTTTTTTGACCTCCAGTGACCTCAGATGACCTTTGACCTCTACCAGAAACAATTGGGTTCTTTCTCTCAACATTACAAATCAATATACCACGTATGAAAAGTGTCCTTCATTCCTACCTTGAGATATCGGGATTACAAGGTTTTCAGTCTTTGACCTCCAGACACCTCAAATGCCGTTTGACCTTCACCAAAAACAATAGGGCTCTTCCTCTCCACATGACAAATCAACACACTAAATATGAAGTGTCTATCACTGCTATCTTGAGATATCATGATTACAAGCGATTTACAAGTTTTACGCAGTTTTACCTCCGGTGACCTCAAATGACCTTTGACCTCTACCACAAACAATAGGGTTCTTCTCAACATGACAAATCTATATACCAAATATGAAAAGTGTCGGTCATTGCCATCTTGAGATATCAAGTTTACAAGCGGTTTATGAGGCTTTTGCAGTTTAACCTCCGGTGACCTCAGATGACCATTGACCTCTACCAAAAACAACAGCATTCTTCCTCTTCACATGACAAATCTGTATACCAAATACGAAAAGTGTCCTTCACTCCTATCTTGAGAAATCGGGATTACTAAGTTTTTCAGTCTTTTACTTCTGGTGACCTCAAATGACCTTTGACCTTTACCAAAAACAATAGGATTCCTCCTCTCAACAGGACAAATCTACATACCGAATATGAAAAGTGTCGGTCATTGCTATCTTGAGATATTGTGTTTACAAGCCGTTTATAAGGTTTTCGCAGCTTAACCCCGAGTGACCTCAGATGACCTTTAACCTCAACCAAAATCAATAGGGTTCTTCCTCTTGACATGACAAATCTGCATACCAAATATGAAAAGTGTCCTTCACTCCTAACTTGAGAAATCGTGATTTCTAAGTTTTTAGTCTTTTACTTCTGGCGACCTCAAATGACCTTTGACCTTTACCAAAAACAATAGGGTTCTTCCTCTTAACATGACAAATCTATATACTGAATATGAAAAGTGTCGGTCATTGCTATCTTGAGGTATGTTTACAAGCCATTTACGAGGTTTTCGCAGCTTAACCTCCAGTGACCTCAGATGACCTTTCACCTCTACCAAAATCAATAGGGTTCTTCCTCTTAACATGACAAATCTGTATATCAAATATAAAAAGTGTCGGTCATTGCTATCTCGAGATATTGTGTTTACAAGGTTTTCAGCTTTTGACCTCTGGTGACCTCAAATGACCTTTGACCTCCACCAAAAACAATAGGGTTCTCCCTCTCAACATGACAAATCTATATACTAAATATGAAAAGTGTCAGTCATTGCTATCTTGAGATATCGTGTTTACAAGCCATTTATGAGGTTTTCGCAGCTTAACCTCCAGTGACCTCAGATGACCTTTGGCCTCTACAAAAATCAATAGGGTTCTTCCTCTTGACATGACAAATCTGTACACCAAATATGAAAAGTGTCGATCACTGCTACCTTGAGATATCGTGTTTACAAGGTTTTCGGTTTTTGACCTCTGGTGACCTCAAATGACCTTTGACATCCACCAAAAACAATAGGGTTCTTCCTCTCAACATGACAAATCTATATACCAAATATGAAAAGTGTTGGTCATTGCTAACTAGAGATATCGTGTTTACAAGCTAAGTGTCACATACACACACATACACACACACACACGCACACACACACACACACGACATCACCATCGCATAGATTCCTTGCCTGCCTTGGGCAAGGAATCAATCAAAACCCATCTGTAAAATCACAAATGTGTTAAGGAATGTAAACCTACAACTGACATTGTTTTTTGACAGATGGCTACAAATATCACTGCATATTTTCTCATATCAAGCAAGCCTGCAAAGGCTGCATACACTTTTATTAGCAGCAAGACTGAAAAAAAGTTTGTATGATGTACCTATAAACTGTTCACGTATTGCGAAGTACATTTAATCGCACCTTCGATTCACACCTTCGATTCCACAAGTAAACACTGCATGGGTTTGCACTGATCAAAACAAAACATACTCTCAAAAAGCTCCTACTGCACTTGAACTCAAAACAGTTAAATTGCAATTACTTGACTTGACCAACTCAATTGAACAGAACAGAATGGGAGATATCCCCACAATTAATAAGTTAAGCCTATTTCCTTTCATGTGTCAAGCCACACTGACCACAGAGTTGCTTCAGACTGTAGAGGCCACTTGATGAACAAACACATGTGTGTTGATGGATTGAATTTCAAACAGCCTGCAAATCCATTTGCAAGATAACAACTGAACACAAAACCAAGCACACTGCTATCAGTACAATGGATAAACAGCTAACTGTTCAGCAGGCACAGTGAACTCAGCTCTACAAAAACGGCTTTAAAACCCAACTTAACTTTCCTATAATGGAATGCAAATAGGTAGTGTTAATGCTCTGTTGGCAAACAATCATATCCCAAAATTTCAGCCCAAGATCTCCTCACATCAAAAAGAAGAAGACTTTTTGTTAAAAAGTTGAAGCCATCAGCCCCATTTTATTACCTCACACATGTACTGTGTACATGTGTGAGCTAATAATTGGTAAAAAGGTCTCCAGCATGTTTTCTGGTTACTGTAAAGAAAATCAGGGCTCGAAATTCCCACTGTTCCGCTGTTCCGAGAACAGTGCTTTTAGTGCCGGAACAGTAACTTTTCATAAGCCACTGTTCCGTGGAACAGTGTTTTTCCACAAGTAGCAAAGTGCAGACAGTACTGCATAAATATGCGTATATGCTAATCTCCGATAAAATAATGATGCCCTGAATATAAAAAATCCCAGTAAATTTTGGCTTTAGTATGAAATGCAATCTCGTTCCACCGTTTTCAATTAAAGTTGGTTACACTTGCACGTGTTATTCCCTATGCTGCATGGTACAGTACTGTGTAAACGCACATACTGAAGTTTTACTACCAAACACAGAAGAACTTTTAGTACAGTATGTCATTTATTGCCCTGCAAGCGAAGGTCATCTTGCATCACCCCTTATCTTGCGTGGTATTTTCCAAACGAACTCTTAACTGTTCATTGATATTCCCTCTACTTTATTGTATTTTTAGGGTGTTTTGTATTAATAATCCCTCCAAGCTAGCAACTAAGCACCGAAACTTGAAACGACTAAAAGCAATTCTGACTGCTGATATCTCACAACCAAAGTCAATGGGTCCTAAGTGTTTCCTCACAAAATCTTCCCATTGACTTTAATACTGTGTGGAATGATACTTGAATCAAGGTTATGGCGAAGGATATGACTAGAACGATTTCACATAAATTTGCTGCGAGAAAAAACAACAGTATGTGCACTCATATGTTGGAGAACCCACTCATTGCTTTGCTATAGCCAAAGATATTATAAGCATAGATTCCAAACTCCTATACCTACACTGTTACGCTCAGTGACTCCTCAAGGAGACGCATATATCGGGGCGGAAGTGTTAATTTGACATGCGCGCCGTTATATTCCACGATCTGCGTACAAAAATAAGAATGCGTCACGGAAAATTTCATTGTTAAAAGAGATTAGCGTGCGTGCACTTTTACAACGCGTTCTATACGTGCAGAATACATTTCTCTGTGTATTATCCGGAATACTTGACGCACAGTTCTGCGCGCTCTGGAAACAAACGCGCTAGTTGCTTTCCCCTTTGTGAGCGCGTAAGTAATTGAAGGCGCATATAAAAGTGCGTCACTTGAAGATACCATAGAAACTGACCAATGAATGTCCATTAACTTGCAATACCAGTCATTGTGCGTTCATGTTCAAGTGTAAATACGTGGAATGCCGAGTTGAAGAAATAAGTTATTCTTGTTTAAGTGGAATTTATTGAGACGTAGTACTTCTTCAGTCAACAACATTCCGAAGTAACAAGTATTAATACTTTTGTGAGACATTCATTTGCCTGTTTGTTTTCAAAACGACTGAGCAGTGATCAGCACTTCCGCCCCGATATTTCGGCCTCCATGAGGAGTCAACGCGCCATTTTAAGTTTGGAATCTATGCTTGTAATTATCTTTGGCTATAGCAATAAACCGCAATGCAAAGGATGAATCAAGCAAAAATATTCCTTTACCGTGGAACTTTTTTGCCCTCACTCAAATCCCACTTGCCTTGCTTGCTGTGCCTTCTGCATCAATTTTGAGTGTATTTCATCCTACAGCAGGTTTTGGGACACTACAATGCTAGGTCTCAGGACAATGCAAGATTATTGGTGATAAATTTGTGCTTAAAAAATAAGAACCAAAAGAAAATCAGGATATCCCACTGGCTAATCCCCGCTGCAGGCAAAAATTCACCCTCTCCACATTATGGTCAAGTTATGCAGTCATACCACTCGAATACAGTAGACAGCAATTTGCACCTTCGCAGTTTGCATGTGTGCACGGACTGTACGTATATCGAGGTCGTGTACTCCGGAACAGTAAAATCTGATCCGGAACAGTAATTTTGGAAAAAGCGCTGTTCCGTGGAACAGCAGCAAAAAAATTAAATTTCGACCCCTGGAAAATAGGTTAAGTTTTCCATAGTTTATGGAAAACTTAACCCAACAGTATGTAAGCTTAGTTGACCGCATTCTACCACACAGGCCTCAATGGCTCAGTGGTCAGAGCATCCGCCTTGCATGCGGTAGGTCCCTGGTTCGAATCCTGCTTGAAGCTAAGTTTTCCATTCACAAATAAATATCCTCTTTCAGTATAAGGCAAGTATATATATATATATATATATATATATATGTAACGCTAATTCCCACCTTCAGGGGAAATTCTTTATATCATCCGACGTTAAGGCGAAAAAAAAAATAATAAAATACATAAGCATATATTTCGCCCAACCGTCCTCAAGATATAATCAACGTTATTTCAATGGCCTGCCATACATACATGGTAACAGATAGGTGTCCGTAAATTTGTCAACATTGGAGTAATATTCTTATAGATTGCATGTTAAAGAGGGCACTTTCATACGTTTACGCATTCCTATATAAAAAGTGTGTGAAAACGTTAAGTGCAATCTGTTTTTTCGCCCCATTTTTTTCTTCGCCCTATGGTCGACTTTTCAACAACTTTTTTCCCCTTCAGGTGGGAATTAGTGAAATATATATAGATACCTGAGGTGTTCAGTGACTTGGTCAGCATATATATATATATATATATTACATATACATATTATATATTACTTTTTACCAATTTTACTTAACCTCCATTCGCATTTTACACCATGTTTGTTTTGTATGACGGGTTTGTCCGTGCCTTTCTTCCATGTAATTCTTTTCTATTTCTTCTTCATTGTTGTTCAGTTGCATTTCTTTGTCACCTGATGAAGAGTCTATACTCTAAACATCGTGGAATTTCCCACAAACTTTAGCACTTTTACAACCTTTACAGACCTACATAGTACTATAGTATTCCACAGCATTTCGACCCTATATATATATTGTTACCCTCCTTTTATAGTTTATGTACATTGCTTGGATACATATGGAAAAAGATTCCATTTGTCAAATTACTCACAGACTACTGTATACAGTACAGTACTATACATGCAGCACACAACGTGGCAGATGACATTCATAGTAAAAGCCCAACAAACATTAAAAATTAATTACCCCCACACAGTCTTGTATTTTGACCAACTGATACTTTACCTGAGAGGATGGTTGTTGTTTTCAGCATCTTTGACAGCCAACAATGTTCTCTCTGCAATGGCATTGTACATCCCATGATGAAAGCAGCGTAGCTTTGCAAAGGCAGTTGCAATGTGAGGCACTGCAATAAAGCTAACAGAGGGCACCCTAGGAGTCAAAACACTTGCAACTTCTTGAAGAGACCTGTGATCTCGTTGGTATGACCGTGAGAGATAACGCAACATTATCACTAATGAGTACGGATCTGGTTCTGATGCTATTACATGAATATCTTTCAACACTCTCATTGCTAATGGTTTGGACTGTATTCTACTCCTTGACTTGATAAAAGCTTCACATATAATTGTTAATTCAGAGTGATCAAATTTGGACAGCATGTTTTCCAGCCTTGGGATGAATTTTGAGACAACCGTATAAGGCAAATCCTTGCAGTCACATACACAGTAAAAAATTTGCACCAGGTGATAGGCTTCCAGGTCATCTCGTGACAATAATTCCTCCAAGACACTTGCCAAAAATGTCACCTCTAACTTTCCTAACTGAACCCACCAGTCACAAACTTTCAAAATGTTGTCACTGTCCCACTTTGGAAACTGTTTGTGACAAAAGTTTTGTATCTGCTTTTGTAGATTTCTGTTTGGAACAAGACAGTATCTCAGTAAGTCATTCAAAAGTTTCCAAAATTCAGCTTCTGTAAGGCCCTCAAAGTTGGAGAAACGATCTGTGAGATTCAAAAACTTCATGTTATGTGAATTTTTGTGGGCTTCTATTTTGTTCCTTTTGTTTGCAAATCCTCTCCGGCCATCTCCATATTCATATCCAAGTTCTCCTACTAATTTTTTATTTTTCCCTGATGCTGGTGCCAGTTTAGCCACAAAGGTACTGTTTTTGTATACATTCTTTTGAAGGAAAGATCTCTTTTTCGATTTAACATTAAGGGCTATATTTGGATCAAAAGCAAACAGTGTTATCTCTTGTCCATTTTTTGAAAAAATACTTTGTGTTAACTTTATGTTACGCATAAGGAAATGTAAGTTGGTCTCTGACTGATCATTCTCAGCAGACAAGGATTCTCCTTTCTGGACTGTTGTGTAACTTTCCAGTGACTCTTTGTAGCAAGTTCTCCTGACCTTCTTAAAATCTGCCCATAGCAAAGTTTCCCTTCTTTCAAGTAATCTAGAAATTTCATGACCCACCAATAAAGAGAAATACCTGGTAAATTTGATCATGATTGCAAACTTTCATATGATTCTTGTCAAAACAAGTTCTTCCTAATGTTATTTTTTTTTAAATGTAAAATTTACACACCTTTTTTGTCAAAGACAAGTCATTAAAAAGAAAAGGCATAAACTTTTAAAATTTTTCAAGCTTTGCTATACGGTTATTTCTCTTGATATTTAGTTTGCGTAACTTTCTCCAATACTGGATAGTGTTTGTCTCTAGTTCTTCTAGTTGCTTGGGTGGACCAATGTGAAGATCCCAGAGCCAATCTGGATATTCAGAGTCAGGCTTCAGTTCTATGTCCTTTCCTTCAATGAAATAATTTGAACCAACACAATACTTGACCAAATCTTGAGGGTTCTTGTTTACTTCTTCAACTTCTTCTTCTACTTGGGAGACAGGTTGTGCTTTCCCTGTGGGAGAAATTTTAAAACAGAGGAAACACTATACAGTAAGTTCTGCAGATTGCACAAATACTGCAAAACAGTACAGCTTTTGGTAAATTTCTGCAACTTCTGTCTGTGATTTAAACTGTGTATCAAAATTCAAGTCACTGGCTTGCTACAAAGATGACTGCCTTATTGCATGTCCAAAGGTTTGTGGGGAATACATTTCATAAATAACAAGAGCCCAATGGGCACTATGGTTCCTTGCTGAATGTAATGACACTGAGCCATGAGCACACCAACATAACATTAGCTAATGTGAAGTATGCCTGTGACTCGGTGACTGCTACATAACCTTTAAAGTTGCTGGAAGTGAATGTTGACTTCATCTACCAAGTATCCTCTAGGTCCACAACTCGACCTCAAAATGACCTCTGCTAACCTCCAGTGGCACCCAGTGACCCCAGATGACATTTGACCTCCACCAAAAACAGAATCAATCTTCTCACCATACCACATACCAAGTATGAAATCTATCCAAGCTTTCAACCTTAAATGAGATATTGTGTTAACAAGGTTTTCAGTATTTGACCCCCGTGACCCCACATAACTCTGACCTCCACCGAATACAATAGGACACACCTTCTCACTATGCTGGGTCTATGTACAAAGTATGAAATCTATCCAAGTTTCCTACCTTGAGATATTGTTAACGAGTTTTCAGTGGTTGACTGTTGGTGACCCAAGATGACCTTTGACATCCACCAAAAGCGATAGCATTCACCTTCTCACCATAACACATCCACATACCTAGTATGAAATCTATCCAAGCTTCCTACTTTGAGATACTGTGTTAACAAGGTTTAAGTGTTTGACCCAGTGACCCCAGATGACCTCTGACCTCCACCAAAAACAACAGGGCATACCTTCTCACTATGGTGTACCTATATACTAAGTATGGAACCTATCAAAGCTTCCATGAGATACCTTGTTAATGTTTTCAGTATTTCACCCTTGGTGACCCCAGATGACCTTTGACCTCAACCAAAAGCAATAGAATTCACCTTCTCACCATAACACATCCACATACTTAGTATGAAATCGATCCAAGCTTCCTACTTTGAGATATTGTGTTAACAAGGTTTTAAGTATTTGACCCCGGTGACCCCAAATGACCTTTGACCTCCACCAAAAACAACAGGGCATACCTTCGCACTATGGTGTATCTATATACTAAGTATGGAACCTATCAAAGCTTCCAACCTTGAGATACCTTGTTAATAAGGTTTTCAGTGTTTCACCCTTGGTGACCCCAGATGACCTTTGACCTCAACCAAAAGCAATAGCATTCACTTTCTCACCATAACACATCCACATACTTAGTATGAAATCTATCCCAGCTTCCTACCTTGAGATATTGTGTTAACAACAAGTTTTTGGTTTTCGACCACCTACTGACCCCAGATGACCTTTGACCTCCACCAAAAGTGATAGCATTCATCTTCTTACCATAACGCATATACAAACCAAGTATGAAATCTATCCAAGCTTCCTACCTTGAGATATCATGTTAACAAGGTTTTCCGTTTTTCACCCCTTGTGACCCCAGATGACCTTTGACCTGCACCAAAACGATAGGGCTCACCTTCTCACTGTGGTGGTTCTATATACCAAGTTTCAGTTTCGTCCAACTTTCCCTTATTGAGTTACAGTTTACCTAAGCAAGCGTCACAAACACACACACATATACACACACATACACCAACCTGACTACACAGGTTTTTTTGCTAATGCAAGGAACCAATAAAAACGTGCTCTATTCAAGACACAAATACATACTGCAATCATATTGCAATGCAGTTCCTGAAACTAGTTTACAGGTTTATTGTTCTGTAAAAGAAGTTTGTACAAAAGGTGGGAGTTGAGATCATCAACGCTGAACTAAGACTTTTCCCCTATGGGTGGAAAATTCAATGTAAAAGCTCTTTAGTGAGAAATTTGGGTACCTGAAGGCAAATATTGGACATTTGAAGGAAATTTGGATCTTTTGAACATAAAACATGTTAAACTGTGGGAAATTTGACTTTCTCCTCAGGCAACATTTTTTGCAACCCTGCTATTCACACAGTTTACAGTAGCTAGACCTGTCTTAATCAATACTTTGGAACAAAAAATTTTGATAAATCATACTGTAGTTATGATGGAGAGCATTTCTAAAAGCTGGGGTATGGAACTTTTTCTCAACTTCCCTACAGGGTTGACATTTTTTTACTTTTTCTATTTCATGTCATGGGATAATACATGCACCTTAAGTTTTTCACTATAGACCCTTATTTTTCTTTATTTTATCCTCTTTCTTTCGAACATGTAACTTTCATGCAATGCCAGCTTGTTTGCAAGACAGCCAGAAAAATTTCAAATATCTTAGAGTGTTGAGGCTATATGTTGTGGCATGCTGTGAATGCCAACAATTTTCAGTGTTGTTATTGCAATTGCTATGAAGTTCTCAATGAATAACTTCTAGGAGCACATGTGTGATCACTATTTTCAGCAAAGGATTTTGTACTTTTGTAAGATCCCATGTCCTCTACCTTTATCAATCCATTGATAATCTTGGACGATGGATACTAGTCAGGTGGCTTAGCAAATTTAACGTTACTGGCCGGACAAAAGTACCAAATTTGGCATGCAGTTTCTTTTCGACCTATCTATTGATTTTATCCGTGGAACCCACTTGATAGGCTCCGATTTTCCAAGATGGCCGCCAGAAAAAAGGAAATGTCATATATCTGCCTGTAAAAATCGGAGATGAACAAATGAGGGGTCAATTCAGGTGTTTCTGGGGTCACTGAAACAGATGCTGGTCATGGCATGTTGCTTGGGTAACCCATTTCCAAGATGGCGGTCAGAATTCAAGATGGCACCCAAGTTGAATGAAATATTTCCAAAAATTGTGTAAAAACATTGCAAATTTCACACAATCCCAAATCACAATGATGTAAACTAATGTTTTATATATAAGACGTAACTGTACAATCCTTGGCACAAGAGTACTTGACAGCCAATATGGCGGATAAGCACCGAAGAAGTAAAAACAATACAGTAAAAATTCCCTCAAAAAAAAATGCAGAAAAATCTCACAAAATAATCATAAAAAATATATTTCGGTTAAAAACTCTAAATATCTTTACAGCAGATTGTACATAAAATTCAAAGCATGATTTTTAATATTTTATGCCAGACCCTAAATGAACCAAGATGGCGGAAACCAGAAAATGGTTGCCAATATAACCATCACAATGTATAAAAATAATATGAGAAATAATCATTAAAAATACTTTTGACACAGTTGCCCTCAATATCTGGCCATAGTTCATGACAAATAATCCCAAATGATATTTTAAAGTACTTCTTTTGGATTCCGGTCAAGCAATATGGCGGAAAAAGCAAAAAGGCCGCCTATGCAATAATTATGTCAATATATTATAATAATAGGAAAAATAATCATTAAAAATACTTTTGATACAGGTAGACCTAATCTGTGCCCATAATATTTTATATATATTTCAAAAGTATTTTTCTGGACATTTCTTGCAACATCTGGGTCAACCAAGATGGCAGAAATAGCAAAATGGCCGCCCATGTAATTATCGTAATATATATACATGAGCGGCCATTTTGCTATTTCTGCCATCTTGGTTGACCTGAATTGTAACAAAAATGTGTTGAGAAATATGTTTGACACATATGGCTCAAAATATGGCCAAATATAAAGAGCAACTGTCACAAGTATATTTTTTAAGGATTATTTTCCCTATTATTATAATTTATTGAAATTTTCATATTAGCAGCCATTTTGCTATTTTCGCCATCTTGGTTGACCCAGATGTTGCAAATAATGTCCAGAAAAATACTTTTGAAATATATACTGTATAATATGGGCACTGATTAGGTCTACCTGTGTCAAAAGTATTTTTAATGATTATTTTTCCTATTATTATAATATATTGACATAGTTATTGCATTGGCAGCCATTTTGCTTTTTCCGCCATATTGCTTGACCGGAATCCAAAAGAAGTACTTTAAAATATCATTTGTCATGAAAAATGGCCAGATATTAAGTTCAACTGTGTCAAAAGTATTTTTAACGATTATTTCTCATATTATTTTTATACACTATGATCGTTATATTGGCGGCCATTTTGTTGTTTCCGCCATCTTGGTTGACCTGCATGATGCAAAAAATGTCCAGAAAATACATTTAGAATATTTACGAAATAAAGTGGGCACAGATTAGGCCTACCCATGTCTAAAATATTTTTAATGATTATTTTTCCTATTATTAAAATATCTTGACATAATTGTTGCATTTGAGGCCATTTTGCATTTTCCGCCATATTGGTTGACCTGAATCCACAAGAAGTACTTTGAAAAATCATTTGGGACTATTTGGCATGAAATATGGCCAAATATTCAGAGCAACTGTGTCAAAAGTTTTTTCTAATAATTATTTCTCATATTGTTTTTATACATTGTAATCGTTATATTGACGGTCATTTTGTTGTTTCCGCCATCTTGGTTAACTTGAATCTTGCCAATACAGTCCCAAAAATTAATTTTGGAAATATTGTTATTAAATATGACAAAATTTGAAGAGTTGATGCCTCAAAAATATTTTTAAGAATATTTTCTTTATTATTATAACAAAATATTCATAATTTTTGCAGCCATTTTGTGTTTGGTGGCCATTTTGAATGAGTGGGACCCAATATTTCTACTGTTACCACTTGATTTTGTGTTAAGGGGATCCTAAAGTTTCCAAAAAGTATTGGGTCGGAGAGTTGTGAGGGGGTGGGTGCCCGTGAAGTGCCTCTGGCCCAAGGCCTAATATGAAATTGCCCTTTTTCCAGGCGGCCATCTTGGATTCTGGCCACCATCTTGGAAGTGGGTTACCCGAGCAACATGCCATGACCAGCATCTGTTTCAGTGATCCCGGAAACACTTGAATTGACCCCTAATTTGTTCATCTCCGATTTTGACAGGCAGATATATGACATTTCTTTTCTTTTCTGGCAGCCATCTTGGATTTTGGCAGCCATCTTGGAAAATCGAAGCCGATCAAGTGGGTTCCACAGATAAAATCAATAGATAGGTCGAAAAGAAACTCCATGCCAAATTTGGTACTTTTGTCCGGCCAGTAACGTTATTCCTGAAATTTGTTGCTAAGCCACCTGACTATACCACGTTCACCCAACACCACGATTTGGAAGCAACACAAGACACATCATTCTCACAATGTACACTATGACCTTTAATGGTCAGCACACACTGGTTTGTCTTTGCCACAGGTAGTGTAAAGAAATTACACTCCCAGACTTGTTTTAACTTGACACTGGTGTGGCAAAATTTCCTTTCAGATTGTAGACCTCAACATTGCCCATGGGCTTCTCCAATGTGGTGCTGAACCCCTTCCCTCCCCTTCTTTCAGTTTCTGTAGACCCTAGCTTGACAAACACTTTTAAATGTTTCTTCTAATATGCTTGCCACTTTCCAAAAGGGTGTTGCAAATAGAGAGTTTCTATGGGATAAGGGAATGCAATGTTATAAAGCAACTGGTATAGTTATTGAGCAAGACTTACATATTCTCAGCTGAGTTGACACTTCTAGCTCGAAAGTGCAACCCTAAACCTAACAGTCTGAGTGTAAAGAATACACTAGACTAGGACACAAGTGCAGCACCCATCAGTGACTTTTTTGATACCATGCCTGTAAAACATATGCTTGGCACAGTGTTTAGTATGAGAGAGCACATGACATAGCTTAAAGGCCCTAAAATGGAAGTCTTTGGAAAATCTGGTCCTAAGTGAAGTTAAACAATATTAAATTTTTCAGGTGCTGAAAAGAAGATTTTAAGCAATTTCAGGTTGAGTTTCCTCTTTGTTAAATGCAAATCAAATATGTGATTTAAATCAGTGATTTTTTTAAAACTAAAGCACCAATGGTGCAGAAGCTCAAACCAAACCTAAACAGTGACAGTTACGCTAAAGTTTAAAAAGATCTATCAACTGCTACAGTAGTTCCAAAGCAACAGATGCAGTGAGGTTTCAATGATCATAGTACAAGGAAGTCCTAGTTCTAACCAGAAAGCCCAAAGGCTTAGTGATTCCTTGTCGAATGGGGATGCTTTGTTGCACTGTTTATCGCTCAAATTTATCTTCCTTGGCTACATCATTTTACAATGTCCAGTGGCGCTGCCAGGTTTTGGTGATTGGGGGGGGGGGGATAATGCCACCTCAGGTTTCCCCCAAGTCTGCTTAAATTGTACCATTTTTGCGCATCCTTGCGATCATACACACCACTGTGGAGTCCTTTTTGGCACTACATAAAAATGCCGTCCTGGGGGCGGGGTTTAAGGGGAATTTTTGTTAATTTAAGGTTGCCTAGATGCAAAATGGTGCTATCTTTGGAGTATTTTTGGAAGTGATCTTATATGATTGGAAATATCCTTATTTAGTGAATTCTATTTTTTGGTTAGGAGAAAGAAGAGAGTGTGGGTCCCTGCAATGGTATCCAGCAGTGTGGAATCCTTTTTGTCACTACATACTGTAAAGGTGCCATCCTGGGGGGTCTAAGGGGAGGGGGTTCCCTCCTCTTTGAGAAATTTTGGTAATTTAAAGTTGCTTTGATGCAAAATGGTGCTATCTTTAGGATATTTTTGGAACTGATCATACATGGCTGGAAAATATCTATAATTTAGTGAATTCTAATTTTTGGTTAGGTGAAGGAGGAGAGTGTGTTGTCTTAGAGAAGGGTATGTTGTCAACAAACCTCGCCAAGCCCCCCTTTTGGCTAGGCTTTAATGCCTTCTATTCGGTGAAAGTTTTTACGGCAAAATGCATGGGTGGAGTCCAGAGAAACATTCTTGGACTATTACGAAAATTTTCCTTTGTCTCATTTTGCATTATAAAGGGTATCTAATACTGACAGACAACTGTAGAGTGCCTCCTGGTAGCTCTGGATGAATTATATACCAGAATGCAAAAATGCATTGAGGTTTCGATGATATATGTTCTACTCCAAATAAAGCCATGATGTCCCATATCTTTCAGTCAATGGTCAAATGCTATCTTAACATGTTAGAAAAATACAGTTTTGTATTCCTATTAAGTCTTGGGATTTCTTGGGAAATTTTGCTTTTTTTTACTTCTAGTGACCCCAGATGACCTTTGACCTCCACCAAAAACAATAGGGTCCATCTTTTCACCATAAGACATCCACATACTAAGTATAAAATCTATCCAAGCTTTCTCCCTTGAGAAATTGTGTTAACAAGGTCTTCAGTGTTTGACCCCTGGAGACCCTAGATGACCTTTCAACTCCACCAAAAACAATGGGGTACATCTTCTCACTATAACACATCAATTTACCAAGTATGAAATCTATTCAAGCTTCCTACCTGGAGACATCGTCTTGACAAGGTTTTCAGACATTGACCTCTGGTGAACCCCACATGACCTTTGACCTCCACTAAAAACAATAGGATTCATCTTCTCACTATAATGCATCTACATACTACGTATGAAATCTATCTAAGCTTCCTACCTGGAGATACCCTGTTAACAAGATTTTCAGAGTTTAACCCCCCGTGACCCCAAATGAACTTTGACCTCCACCAAAAATGATAGGATTCTTCCTCTTACTATAACACATCTACATACAAAGTATGAAACTTATTCAAGCTTCCTACCTTGAGATATTGTGTTAACCAGGTTTTCAGGGTTTCACCCCCGGTGACCCCAGATGGCCTTTGAACCCCACCAAAAATAATAGGGTTCTTTCTCTACCTATAAGGCATCTACAAACAAAGTATGAAATTTATCCAAGCTTCCTACCTGGAGATATCAGGTTAACAAGGTTTTCAGGGTCTGACCCCTGGTGACCCCAAATGACCTTTGACTTCCACCAAAAAATAGGGCTCTTCCTCTTACCATAACGCATTTACATACAAAGTATGAAATTCATCCAAGCTTTGTAACTCAAGATATTGTGTTAACAAGATTTTCAGGGTTTGACCCCCAGTGACCCCAGATGACCGTTCACCTCCACCAAAAATAATAGGGTTCTTCCTCATACCATAACGCATCTACGTACAAAGTATGAAACTCATCCAGGCTTCCTACCTCGAGATATTGTGTCAACAAGGTTTTCAAAGTTTGACCCAGGTGACCCCAGGTGACCTTTGACCCCCGCCAAAAACGATCGGTTCTTCCTCTCAATATAGGGCATCTATGTACCAAGTTTGAGAACTGTCAGAGCTTCCTTTCTTGAGATATTGTGCTAACAAAGTTTTCAGGGTTTGACCCCCGGTGACCTCAGATGACCTTTCACCTCCACCAAAAATGATAGGGTTCTTCCTCATACCATATCGCATCTACATACAAAGTATGAAATTCATCCAAGCTTCCCACCTTGAGATATTGTGTTAACAAGGTTTCAGAGTTTGACCCAGGTGACCCCAGGTGACCTTTGACCCCCACCAAAAACGATAGGGTTCTTCCTCTCAATATGGGGCATCTATGTACCAAGTTTGAGAAATGTCAGAGTTTCCCTTCTTGAGATATCGTGTTAACGAGCAAAGTGTCACAAACACACACACACATACACACCCACACACGCACACACATACACACATACACACACACAAGTCGATTTTACATACAATCTGAGGACCTCATTGTTATTTCCTTTGTGTTTACTTCCTTAACCTAACCTTGACAATAGACTCTCTATTGTTCAAACTTTCGAGGACTTGACAAATCTATTGAATTTCCTTCAGAGGACCTCAAATCCATTGTTCATGTCCTCGGTCTGATAGGAAGACAAGTTCACGCACACACACACATACACACACACGCCATCATGAATGCATAGGTTTCTCTTATCATCGAAACCAAAAATGGTGCACTGATATGATATTACCTGACATCCAAATGGTAATATAGAGTATAATGCTGAGCATGTTACAACAATGGTATTTTTACTAAGTTTGAAAGAAAATCCAGACGAACATCTTCCATCAATGGGGAATGAGAGAGTATAGGTGCAGGGAAGTGATATTAGACCCCCCCCCCATAGGTAAAGCAAAAGGGGTTAAGGACTAAAAGGCGCGTTTCAGAATATTATTTTCGTCATAAGTGTATTAACAATCACCATCTATACAGGTAGAGGCTGCACGCAAAGCGATCAGTAAAAAATTTTGAAAAATGTATAACGGCAAATACGCACTTTCAACCTTCCACATCATGCTACAAATTAGACTGAAAGATCCCATAGGCCCCTACAGATGTTGGGGATGTACTTCTGTTTTTCGGAAAAGTGTTGTGACCAGAATAGTTGCATGTGTTATAACCTTAATAATGGTCATGAGTTGGAGTCAAAACAGTGATTGCGAAGCGCGCCGAAAATTTTCATTAAACTAGAGCAGCATCGCTGCAGTTGCTCAACCCTTCTAATGTTATGACCTGTTCAGTCTTTAATTAATTTTGAACACAATCATGGTCCATATTCTCTACATACTGTACCTGAACTATGTTGGACTAACCAAACACTTCACCTAGCAGGTGGAAGTCATCAAGATAAATCTATGCAGCCAGTTCATACCCTATAAACAGTGCTGCCAGTAAGGGTAGGGATCAAAAACTGGAGTCACAGTACACAAACGCGACCAGTTTTGTATCTTCCAAATGCTACATGCAACAGAGATATGGTTTTTACCTCCTTAAACAGGAAAATTTTCTACATTTTTAGAAGTTGTCAAAGGTAGTCCGTGGCAAATCCCTTTAAATGCTACTGCTGTAAGTTGTGCTGATTTTGGTACTTTAAAAATACAAATTTCCAAACATTGATTCCTCAAGGGCCTTAAGTGAACAAAGCTCAAATCTCTTCACTTAAACATTCTTTAATAGACTACCCCTCCAGCTAGACCAGGAAAACAAGTGATGAGCCAAATGTAACAACTCCTGAACAAACAATGACCCCTTTGTATGCAATGTCCTCACACAGCAAGGACAGCTATGTAACAGATACTAAAATTGCTCCTCCATACACTGGACACTGCCAACTTTGAGAAATACAAACAATACCTAAGAGTAGCAGTTAAAACAAAGTAACTGGACAATTGTCTCATGCAGGCTTTTGCCTTCAGGCTGCTCATTTAAGTTGGTGAGCATGCCCCTCCAGATAAAGCTAATTTAAGCTCAGTACCATGAAATATAACTGCATTATCCAAGGAGTGAGACTTCAAAAGGAATGAGGAACCAGGAAAATGAACATGAAAATGAACAAAATGGCCAAAAATGACCACTTTTCTTTGTCCGATCATGTAGCTACGTGATACATGTATTGCCATCCTAATATGGCACCTTTACTGCAAATTTCACAACAATCGACCAGCAATTGCAGGTGATGAAAGTTTTTGAAGAGAGAGACAGACATTTCCACCCCACAGTACCACATAAGCTCTACCCACTTCGTGGGTTGAGCTAATAAGATAACCATGACAAATCCTGCATTCATGCTCTGCATCGAGACACTTTCAATTCCCCAACAAACCTATTTGCCAGTCACAAAGCCAGTCTGAGTTTACCTGAGAATCCGTAAACAGCTTTCAGCTTCTGTTGCTGTGCTTCTGTGGGAGTTACTACAAGAAATTATTGATAATTAGAACAATATTGAGGTAAGGTTTGAAGCACACAGAGCGCGCAAAAATTTAGAAAGTTTGCAAAGGATTTGCGATAATTCTGATAGTTTGAGAACCATTTGTGATGGAAAATGGTTACAATAGATGCATCACTTGGTTGAAAACACACCTTACCCTACCCCATACAGAAATCTATAGCTTAAAAGCCTTTTGGGGTCATTTTAAAATTTTCAAAAAGTCTGAAATCGATTGGGGGGCACGAGCCCCCCATCCCCCCCCCCTTGCCGGCGCCACTGACAATGTTTTAACAATCTGATCTCTACTGACCTCACATGACCTTTGAACCCCACCAAATATAACAAAAAAGAAAATCTGAAGTGTCTTGAAAGGGATTCAATGCCAATGGATCTTGGATCTTGAAAATTCTTGGGAAATTTTGCTTTTTGACCTATGGTGACCCCAGATGACAATCTTGGGAATACTTGGGATATACTGCTGTTTGGCCTCTGGTGACTCCTGATGACTATCTTGGCAATTCTTGGGAGATTTTTCTTTTTGACCTCTGGTGACCCCATATGATATCTTGGGAATTCTTGGGAAATTTTGCTTTTTGAACTTTAGTGACCCCAGACGACAATCTTGGGAATTGTTGGGAAATGTTGCTTTTTGACCTCTGGTGACCCCATATAACACTCTTGGGAATTCTTGGGAAATTTTGCTTTTGACCTCTGATAACCCCAGATGACAATGTGACCCCAGATGAGAATCCTGGAAATTCTGGGAAATTTTGCTTTTTGACCTTTGGTAACCCAAGATGACCTTTGACCTCCACCAAAAACAATAAGGTTCTTCCTTACATCATGACAAATCTATATACCACATATGAAAAGCGTCGGTCATTCCTATCTTCATATATTGTGATTACGAGATTTTCAGCTTCTTACCTCAGAGAGTCACTTCAAATGACCTTTGACCTCCACCAAAAACAATAGGATTCTTTCTCTCAACACGAAAAATCTATACACCAAATTATATGAAAAGTGTCTGTCATTCCTATCTTGAGATATCGTGATTACGAGCTTTTCAGCTTTTTACCTCCAGTGACCTCAAATAACCTTTGACCTTCACCAAAAACAATAGGGTTCTTCCTCTCAACATGACAACAACCAAATATGACCAAATATGACCAAATATGAAAAGTGTCGGTCATTGCTATCTTGAGATATCGTGTTTACAAGCTGTTTACGAGGTTTTCTCAGTTTAACCTCTGGTGACCTCAGATGACCTTTGACCTCCACCAAAAACAATAGGGTTCTTCCTCTCAACATGACAAATCTATATACCAAATATGAAAAGTGTAGGTCATTCATATCTTTGAGATATCGCCATTACAAGCAGCATCACAAACACACACACACATCATGACTGTACACACCACGGGTGCACCCACACACACACACACACACGACATCACCATCGCATAGATTCCTTGCCTGCCTTCGGCAAGGAATCAAAAACTGAAGAATTCACTGGAAAATCAGCAAAATTCCATTCTTCATGTGAGAAGGGCACTGACAGCCAGCACAAATGGGTGAAGGTTAATTTTCAAGGGGCACCGCGGCCATTGGCAAAGGCACGATAGCTATTGTTGTTGGCGCCGTCGGTTATTTTGAGCACTGGGACTGTCTGAGTTTCTTTTTTCTTTTTTTTTTTCCTTGAGGAGTGCAGTCTCATTGCTCTCCTACATGAATTAAGGAGTTTGACTGCATACCAATAGTTTTTTAGGAACGTGATGAATTGCTCTCGCTGGGTTTTACTTTAAGGAGCACTAAGGAGCGTAATCGCGCTGACACTCCTTATACTGTAAATGAAGCCGATTTGACCGCGCAGAGGTCTGTGAATCTGGCCCATGGTCACACATCGACAAGAAATGACGAGTTACTTGCCCGCGCAAAATGGAAACTTTCCAGTCTGGCCCTCTCATAACTTGCCATAAAAATATCTTAACCAGGGAATTCTTACCTCGGGCTGAGTTGGTTTGGGGGCCGACTCTGCCTGGGGCTGAGATGACGTGAGGCCGACCGCGTTGGCCTGGGGTAGTGTTGGGTGATATATCGAAAATAATTGTTATCACGATAATTTCCTTTTATCACATGTGATACGATAACAAGAATTCAAAAATGACGATAATTCCTTGTAAGCAAAAGTGAAATAATTTGCCTTGTAATGTCTTATTTCTCCTTGCTAGCTCCAAAATATGTTTTTTATTTAATACATTCTTTTTTTCCATTGCAAAATCAATGAAATTTTATCACTTCTTTCCAAAGTTTTCCATCGCAGAGAGAGCAAAATGAATTTGCACAGTCATCAATCCTACATTAGATATAGATCTGTAATGTACGCAAACACTGATACTTTAGGTCATGTCCGTGTTCCGTACAGAAGTTTGAGTGAAACATGATGATAGCACAGTAAAGTGCACATGTAGGTCCCTTATTGTATGCAAATATTCATACATTAGGCTATGCACCAGCTCTGTAGAGATGTTTATGTAAATCATAAGAACATGTGACATGGTAAGGGAAGTTCAGTCTACTTGTGCCACATACTGTAATTTCCAGTTGTTGCCTCATATTTTGCAGTAGTAGTGGAGGGGGCTTTTTATGTACAACATGCATGTCAATTTGTGTGGTGTGGATGTATACAACTTGTACAGTACATTTATTGACGGTGACTGCAGGGTTCTCCACTGGTCTGTTTTCTGTCCGGGGGCTCTTGAGATCGCCATCCTGGGGAGGGGTCTAAGGAGAGGGGGACGTCCCGTCCCCTTTGGGAAAATTTTGACAATTTAGGAGGGCTTAGATCGCAAATGGTGCAATCTACGGCCTTGTTCTTAGCCTTCCCTATGAGTTCAAATCTGGGCATTTCGAGGTTGTTTTTTTGCAAATTGCATTTTCTAAATATATTTGACTTGCAGATCTGAAGCTCCAGTTCACTTTAATGGAAATTTCGGGTGAAAATCGGGAAACCTAGGGGACAGTTCAATTGAATGGTTCCATTTAGTGTATGAGTTTGATGGTAACAGATTCCTACTGTGGAAACATATGAAAGAAACCCAGTAGCCTAAGTGCATATTGAACGATATAAGAGCTCAGGTGCAAGTGAGCTGGGTTTGCGTGCACAGCAAACGTCTATCACCATAACATTTGCGTTTAAGTGCCTGACATTTCGCTGTTTTTGTTAGATTTGGCTGAAATTTAGTAGAGATGTTAGTGAAAGTGATATCTGTATGCTGCGACTCTTTCCGATTAATTTGACTGCTATTTGACCTCGGGAGGGGGCTTTGTTTGAAAACGTAAAATTCCCTACTTGTCTTTCAGTTTTGCACCAATCTTGATAATATGTTTCATATAGATAGTTCAATTTGTGCTGAACAAAAGTTAAATTTTTTTTTGTTTCTGCAATCATTGAAGGCATGAAAAAAGCACTTTTTGAAACAAATTCTGGCGAAGTCCTCATGTTCGAGAATACATCGAGAATCCCAGTTGTTATCATTTGAGAGACTGTGTAACAAAACGTGGTACAAAAGTATACTGAACATATATAAATGTACAGGACGTCTCGTGCTTAATCATGTAGAAGTGTTTAGGCAAAGTGCAGTGTATCGATTTTTGAATACCGTACATGGGGCAACTCCCTGGTTTGCTCAGCTCTTCGATTCCCAAACCAGGGATATGACATGAATAAGGAATACACCGTACAGCCTACTATAGAGGTGTTAGGTGAACATGTGGCGCTGATCTCATTCAGGGGTTTGAATAATAGACTAGCTAAATTGGTTGGATGGTTAGGCCTACTCGAAAAGTTGTGCAAGTTCTTGCGAATATGTGGCCTTGTGCGAAACAGTGGTATAAGATAGGCCTACACATTTTTGTGTTGAGGCAGAAACAAGTATTCAACTCAGCCTGATGTCTGAATGGTTTTAGGAGTTTGGCTTAAAGTTTAAAGAGAATATATCCAGTCGTCTTACAGGGCTTTCATTATTTTTTTTCACCAAGGAGTTTTTGACTGCCAGTCATAATATGCAAAGGGTATTTGACTGCTAATAATTATTTCAAAAGCATATTTGACTCCCAGTAAAAATTTCAAAGCTTATTTACATATTGTTTACTTATTAACACACATACATACAGTGCAGTAGGCTACGTACCCCAGCCACAGCATCCATCATATTTCACTATAGGCTTACTGTGTGAAGTGCATGTCTGTATGTAACATACATAATGTTAGGACTACTGTACCTGTGTCTAACGTTAGTCTCCCGATATTGATATTCCGATAAACATTTTCAGAAGTCTTGCACTACAAGAATGTTAGAACTCTCGTCTTCCACTATCATATTCTGTCTCAGTGTCACAACTATTTTATTAATGTTAGCAAAAATACTCACTGTTGAAATAGATCGTAAATTCACTAACAGCGAACTAAGTAAAGTGTTCTCATGCTGTGTTACCGACACCCCTCGAACAAAACGTGCAGATCCAGTCAAAGGTCAATTACTGTTGTACACAGTCCGTTGATTTGGACGATAGAACTATTGGCGTGGGTAACGTGATACGCACATGCTGTTTGATTCAGTATGGTTGCGTACAGTGCATGCATGCTAATACGGCAGTATGTGTGAATGAAAGTGCTAGTGATATTACTAAGTTCTGTGTGGAGTTAGTTGGAATCAAGACCGTACGTAGACTACTGAACGTGTGTGGCATTAGAATAGGCAAGGGATCCCATGAAACTCGTATGGACCGTGAACAGAAATACGGAAAGGGGGTTTATGCAAAGCATATTTGACGTACATTGTAAAAAGTGATACGTAAGTTGACTCTTTGCTTTCATACTTGGATGCGTATTTGACTCCTTATCCCACTTTTTCCACGCGTATTTGGACTTCCCAATACGCGCAATTGCAAATACGCACACTAGTGAAAGCCCTGGTCTTAAGTTTCAAGTTATTTGTAAACATTACCTTAAAGTGTACCTAAAGTCTAAAATTTCAAAAATATATGTTACAAAGCTTGAAAAATGCATCCAAATGGTCCAACTCCCATCTTAACAGGACATTCCTGAGCTGAGATATAAAATGTTGAAGCTTATTCACTTAATTTAAAATGGTGGATTGCGCAATAATTTGTGATGTCATTCTTGTACTACTCAAATTACAGTCTTTGTTGTTCTTTGTTTTTTCGAAAGCCACTGCACCTTATGCCAAAATGTGATAACTGTCTTACTGTTATAGGGTGACTTGGCTATACAAGTCCTCTCCGTACAACATACCATGCAGGGGAACTGTAATTGTTTCAAGGTCCTATAAACATCTCAATATCAAAAGGAAACAAAAGCAGTTCATGTGAGTTGTACAAGAAGGACTTCACAAATTATTGCGCAATCGACTATTTCAAATTAAGTGAATAAATTTCAACATTTTATATCTCAGCATTGGAGTAACCCATGAAAATGGGAGTTGGATGAATGAAATTCATTTTGCAAACTCTAAAATATATATTCTTGTAATTTTAGACTTTAGGTCCACTTTAATCTTTCAAATCTTCTTGTGTCTCTTTTACAAACATTTTTCTTAACATTTCTGGACAAAAACTATTTAGTATGAAAGGTAAACAAATGATTTATGGGCAATTCCACACTAACAAACTGTTGCGGAGGGGACATTTGAACACATTCATATCTACAGTACATACTGTAGTAGTACAATAGGTAAATGTAATGATACGTCTGCTCCAAGGGGAAGTCCTAGTGATGCTTGATCCATCGCCAGTAAGATTTACTTAATTACCTCAGCAGTAATTCCTATTGGTCGAATATTCTGCGCATTGCGGAGGGGACGTGCACAAATCAGTGTCAAGCGACCAGCATGCATCAAAGTAAAAGTTGTCTGATTTGAGGGGAGTGGCAAGGTGAAACTGATACTGGATCTTTAAGCCTATTAATACTCTTTCACCACAAACAGTTAAAATCTCTTCACACTGCTCAGTAATGATGAGAGGGTAAATTAAAATTGGGGGCGCAGTGTTGCGGAGGGGACAGTCAAATGTTGCGGAGGGGACGCGTGCAAATAACTGATATGTTTCCCCATATTTTGAAAATGTTATGAAAATGTTAATCACTGATATAACACAAAAATATAATTTTGTTTTAGTCATGGACCATTCCTGTACTCCTTGCTCCTTTTTTAACTTTAATGAAGACCATGGTCATCTTTACACTATTTTTGCATTACGATAACTACATGTACGTAGCACTTGCTTTTTCTGAGTTGAAATTGTTTTGGTCAAGATTTGTTCTTCTAAACAGTTTATTGAGATAAAGTACTCCTTGTAGTTCCCAAAAGAGTCAAGAAGTTGTATTCATTTGAACTCTTTGTGTGCAAACTACCGTAGCATGTGGTTCAACTGATCAAGGAAAGAATAGTTCATTTAGGAAATTTCATTTTACTGAGCCCCCCCCCCCCCCCAAAAAAAAAAAAACTTACTACTGTAACTGGTCATACAATACTTACAGGGTCAGTCCAGAAAGGAAGCCTTCAAATAATTATCATATTCCGAAGGTAAAGTACAGTATATGCAGGTTTCAGATTTCAATTGTGCCTTTATTCATAGTGAATATATACACAAAATGGACAATGCCTAGAAACTTTGTATTCAAATGCACTGCAATTTGCCCATAATTGGAGAATTACTTAAATCTCATAAAATAGGATTTTCTTCAAGTACATGAATAATTCATATCATTGCCATAAAGCTTTTCCATGCTATTGTACTAACAAGGATTTAATGATAAATATGACTACTGTACTTCACAGCAGAAATTTTCTGGAAACCAAACCTATGGCATCCTTAATAGCTTCTACTATTTGGAGTGTCCCCTCCGCAACACAGTTAGTTTGGACCTTGGGGTCTTTACCAAAGACTTAATCACTAGCAAATTTAACATTGGAGAAAATACCTTTAAATGCTGTCAAACAGCATTAAAAAAATTCACAATGCTATCTCCAGACAGTATGCATGACTAAGAAATAGGAGGTAAATCATTTTGGTGTGTTGCGGAGGGGACAGTCTACTAAGTATCGGAGTGACGACTTACCATACAGCTGTAGCTTGCCTATATCCTTCCTAAAAGCACGAAATTTTCTTAATATGGGTTATAAGGATGAATTTGACCAAACCGAATGCCAAAACCTTCCTTAGAAACTGAACCTTTATCCTCCCAACCCCTTTCATCCTATTCTGAATGTCCCCTCCGCAACAAAAAGTTGACTCGGACCACAGCCCTCATACAGCGCTTCTATATGTTGTGAATGGTATTTAGCCAAAGTAGTCAATCAGCTATAACAGAACCCACAATTTCATTTTGAAACAGTAAGTTACTCAGAAATGACAGAAAAAATTATGTGCAAAATGTTGCGGAGGGGACATTTCACTCGGAATTGTGCAACGTTTTACCTCTGTTCTCCCTTATCCTTCCTCTAGTCATCTTAAATCGAGTACTTACATAAATCCCTTGGCCTTTCCTCCATAGCCATACACAAGTACAATTTCCACCATCTTTAGATAAAACACAGGAGGATGTCAAAATTAGGCAAAATATGTCCCCTCCGCAACAAAGTTTGCAGAGAACTTGCCCATATTTATGACTTTTTTCTGGCAAAAAATGATGCCATATCTATTTTTAACCTTAAGAAAAAAAAATTTAGATGTTCTTGATTTCCAAAACAAAAGAAATTTTTTGGTGAACAGTATTTGCAAATTGAGTGCCTTGGTTGGCATTAGTGTGGAGTTGCCCTTATCCTTCCTTAATAGCAAATTAGTTTATATTGTGACATGAAGGAAAGAAGCGACTCGTCGCGTGAATTGGGATGCCGGTACGGGGTACACTACTTCAAGCTTAAGTGAATGTTGACTAGGAAATGTCGTAAGAGGAAAGAGGAACCCACCCCTTTCTTTTAAACAAAGAACATAGCACGTTGATCGAAAATACAATGCTTCATATGGTTTAAGCTTGACGGTTGTGCTAACATTCCAAAAACAATTTTCCGTTTGAAAAGGAAAACGTGCTTTTTGAAGGCGTGTGCCATATGTCAGTCTTGGTGCCTGCAGGAATTGTGCAGCTCAAGCTTCCAGTCAAGCGGGCCAAGGGGGCGAATCCCTCTTTGAAATTTGTTCCCCCCCTAGCAAGTTTCCAAGTTGCCATTGGCTTAATGGCATTTGTATACATTTGGTCCCCTTAAAAATTTGTAAGCCCCTGGAAGCCATTTCGCCCCCATTCAGCACCTTGTCAGGCTACGAGCCTGGTGCAGTCACATGGGCGTCGACAATGCAGGAACCGCCCCAGTCTTGTTCTCCCTTGCCGAAAGCCCCAAGTTGTTAAGGGGAAGCCATGGGGGATGATATGTCAATAGCCTTAGACTTAGTATAAGTGTGCACATTTTCCCAATGCTTTCTACGAACTGTAACTTTACTCTCCGGCCTGTTACGACACATTCACCGGTCCTAAAAGCGATCGACGATTTATACCTGGTAGATCCCAATCATAAAAATGTTATGCAGTAAAATAATTTTGTAGGGGAAAACGGGACTAAAGAGTACTCAGAATAAGGCACGTAAAGGATTTAATTTAGAAATTATCCCTTTATATTGAGTAACTGAGCAGTTCTGGTTTTTCCAAATCATAGCACTTGACAACACGTATTTGAACTTTTGTCCCTGGACAAGTTCAAGGAATATCTTTGGGGCAAAATATCTTTTTTAAGACCTTTAACCATTCATAAAATTTTTTCATCAGAGTTATTATCTGGTTTTAAGTATGGAAAACAAATGAGGTCTACAAAGCAGCACACTCATAAACATTCATTATTTGTATACTAACATCTGTGCAGTATATAAAGCCGTTGTGTACCACATTTAGTCTTTCAGAGACTTTGGGAGTTCAATACATATTTCATTGCATTCAGTTTATATTTATCTCTTTGTTTTCTAACGTACGTATCAACAACATGAGTTACAGACCCAACCAAAATATTGACTGCAGACTTTTAGGTCAACAGGAAAAGCTGAGCTTCGGCAACATTGTTGCGCTTGTTTTTTAAGCCGATGGCGATTGCCTCATATAACCCTAGGTAGGCCTAAATGTTATATTGACTTGGCCTATTGGCCGCCTATGTACTATGACTTGAGACAGTGACCATTAACTTTCAATTTTCAGTCAGTTAATTGTGACAGGCCCCTGTGGTATGTTAAGGAGGCCTTCAAGGGGTTTGTTTAAATTTCTCCCAAGTATTTATTTCACTCTTGACTTTTCGTGTGCACACTTGAAGTGTGCATTTGACCAGGGTTGCCAGATTTTCTGTGGCGAAACCAGCCAAATTGCCGGCCAAATCACATGAAAAAACGCCAAATCAGAACAAGCTGCTACTTAAGGAAAATTGACCCTGTATATAATTATGTACAGTATAACACTTGTCAACGTTTTCAAAGTTTTTAATGCGATATATATCATCACATACTCAATCTATTATTGCTACAAATGGGGTGTAAATTGTAACCCGTTACGTCCCACTCGGGTGACTATTAAAATCGGGGAAAAATGAAGGGTTTTTCTTGAAATTTGGTGAAAAAAGGTGTTTTATTTTAATTTCCATTAAGCCCCAAAAAACGCCAAAAAACACCATAATGCCGTTTGGTGTGCACTTTCAATTTTTACCAGCCAACAAAGGTAAAAAAACGCCAGATTTGCCTATTTTGCCATTTAAAACGCCAATATAGACGGTGGGCCAATGGTCAAAAAGTGCTCTATTTCTTGACTTCCGTAGTCCCCCCCCCTGGGAAGTACTTACAAATGGCCAAGATACATTGGGAACGATGTCCTAAGACATATTTTACATGTTACCACTTTCCAAAGTTGCACATTTATGAGTTATCACGGAAAATACACTATTTTGGTTGCTAGGGAAATTTTTCCCTAGCAACGGTACTTTATGCGCAGAATAAACACAATATCCAAACTTCTAATGATGGGAATACAGATAAAATGTCATTTGCTTTTCAAAAGAATTCTCATTTACATATATTTTTTTATTTATTACCCCAAAAAACACATTTTTGGTTGCTAAGGACAATTTTCCCTAGCAACAGTAGTCAGAAAGCAGAATAAACACAAAATCTTAACTTCCAATTATGGGAATACAGAAGAAATGTCATTTCCCTTTCAACATGAAAATAATTTATGCACATTTTTTGGGAAATTATCATGAAATGTACACTTTTTCGTTGCTAAGGAGAATTTTCCCTAGCAACAGTACTCAAAAAGCAGAACAAAGACAAAATCTAAACTTACAATTATGAAAAAACAGAAAAAATGTCATTTCCCTTGAAACATGAAAATAATTTATGCACATTTTTTGAAAATTATCATGAAAAGTACACTTTTTCCGTTGCTACGGAAAATTTTGCCTAGCAACAGTAGTCAAAAACTCCCAATTGTTGGAGTGAAAGATAAATGTCTTTACCTTTTCCACAGAAAACTAAGAGAAAACACTTCAAATGACAATGTCTCAATGACAATTCATTAACTAGTTGCTAAGGATAACTTTCCCTAGCAACAAAAGTGGAAGCACTGAATAAAGACAAAGTGAAAGCTTCAGATTGTGAAAACAGGTATTTGGAATAATGAATACAATTTTTCAACACTTTGAAGGAGAAATTTGCCAAAATGTTGAGAATTCAGAGAAACTCAATGTTTTGGTTGGTGGGCATAATTTTCCAAAGCAACTGAAGTTACAGTTCTTACAGGATAAGAACTAGTGATTGGGACTGATGTTGACAAACAGTGTTAGTTCACTGAAATTTGAAAATACGAGTATTTTTTATAATCAGGTAGTATATCAGATGAACTACACAAATGATGGTTAGAGCAAAAAAATTTAACCAATGATCACTTAACAACACTGTTCTATGTCAGTTACCTACTAGCATTTCAGCAGCCCCCTTTTACATACTTCTTAATGAAAAACCTTCAGACAAATGACAATAAGATTTAAGCTTAGTTGTAACCTTCCATTTCCATATGTACATTATTAAAGTGTAGAGGGTATAATACCAGAATGACCTGATTCTACCCCCCCCCCTCCCCCACACACACACACACATAGTCTTACTCAGTGACTGTGCTTGTCCACTCTAGTTTCTTCAGAGGCTGCCTACTTCCATCCTAATGCTGACTCTACCTTAAACATAAAAAGCAGTTTCAAGCAGAAATGACAGCTCACCTATGATTAACATTACACTTCACCCTCCCCATGCCATGAAAATTGATTAAGTGTAGTGTCTGGATTTATGGTGTACTCCTACAGATATATTACCTCAACTCCACACACCCTTTACTCATAAAAAGGCTGCCCGTAGAGTTAATAACTTACATACATACGATAGCATACTGTAATGTTCATATTTGACTACCCACATTACAGTAGGTTTGTCAGATACCACAATGATGGAAACCAACATGATGGTCGACCATGTGTCTTTTTAAACAAGGTCATAGAGTTTAAAAAGATCATATAACAATAAATTGTTGACTGTTGCCTAATATTTTCCAGTCTAGCAAGTTTTGCCGAAAGATACTCTCCTGTTTTGTACAAACAGTTTTTTTTCACAGATAAATGAGTGCCTGTCCTGTGAGTGCCATTTCACAGAAGTTGGTGGATTCTTGGTGTAATCCACATCAATTGAAATGCACCACCAATCTTGAGAGGGTTTTCATTATTTCTTGCACTGCTTCATATTTCACGAATTGAAAGCATCACATCTTCAAATCATCTCCAGAAGTATATGACTATATCATGGCATCTTTGAGTCCCTAGAGTCCCCAATATTTGAAGGAAATTTGTTCCTCTTCAAATCTCAAAGTGGGTGGATATAAAAGGGTGAAATGTAGGAGTATTTAAATAGATCATGACTACCCCTCCTTCTTAAACTCTCAGCTGGTTGCTCTCTTGCTACAGTGGGCATCTCACTCCCAGCAGGTGTCTTGGCTTCTGAGGCTGCAATTAAAAAAATTGCCAAAGGTCAATCTCCAAACTGCAGTTACTTGCAGACAAGACTTGTTTTGACATTTTATGTGTACTACTCCTGAATATCAAAATCAAAAAGAATCTGCAGCTTTGAGGAATTGTTACAATCATATGTGACACATCAGAGGGAAGGGGGGTGGACACTGTGCCCTAAAAGTTTTTCAAAAATCCCAAAATTTAGGCAGACTTTGTAGTACTTCAGGCACAATTCTGCTTTAAAGGCCCAGAGATTTAGGCAAAAGAAACTGTGCCCCCTTCTCCCAAATCAAATGGGCCCATAAGCTTATGATTAAAATTTATTTGACTCTTGATATACCACATTTCTGGAACTGCAACAGTTAAAGGTACACCTATTTGAATTGGTATCTGTCAGAAAGCAGCTGGTGAGTATTAAACTGCTTGAGCTAGGTGCACAGCAAAGGGGGCTGTGTCCCATGCAAGTCTTATGCCCTTCCCACAAGGAGCCTCCCAAATGGAAAATTCAATGGTGAACCAAAATATTTTTGAATCCTCCTAGTGGAATGTTAGACATCTCCCCACTTAACAATCCCCAGCCCCCCCCACCCCCCCCAAAAAAAAAATATTTTCTGACAATGCTACTATCTTTGTTGTTCATAGCATGGAAACAGTCAAGGGCTAGTTTGCACACTCTGCTTTATATTGTTCTAATGGTATATACAGCATGCCTATGAATCCATGTAACACTTCAGTATGACCTGTCACATTAAGGCACAAGCCTTGCGAGCTGGGGGCATCCAGCAATCAGCTATCATGGCACTGTCCTTTCAAACTGGCTTAGTACAGCCTATCCTCAAGCAGTTTTGTATACTTAATCATACATTTGAAAAAAAATTACAGAATACCCTGTAAGATGTAAGTTCTGTTTTTCCACTGGCTATATATGCAGTCAGTGTGCATCCCCATAGCCCTGTGAGACAGTTTTGAATCCTGACTGTGTATTTATAATCTATGTAGTCTCTTAAAGGAACCACAATTCTGACTATGTATCTTTGTGCCTCTCAAAGACAAGTTAACCTTCATAGGCTACACAATATGAAGGTACTTCAATTTTTTTTAACGGTGTATCCCTGTAGCCTCTCTAAGATATAATAGTGAGAGAACTGATTATTTACTGACTACTTGTAGCCTCACACAAAAACAAATTGACTACTGACTGTGTATTATCATAGGGTCTTATAGTAAGTTACTTAGATGCCTCATTCATAGCTAAAGAATAGTGGTGTAAGAATCTAGTCAGAAACATAGGTAAGTCATTTTCAAATTACAATTTTGCCTAGAATCCATCATCTTACCTTATCCCAAAGTTTCATATGCTGTATGCAGGGGTATTCTGCAATTACTTCCATGTAAATACACTGACAAAGTCAAATTATGTGTCTCTGCCTTCCTCTCCGCTGCACTCTGAGTCTGAATGTTACACTGTATAGTGAAGAGTGTATCGCACTCACTGTAGACTGCAGGCTGTAGTAAACAAAGCATGTCTTAGCAATAGGTGTAACATTACGTACTGGTTTAGCGAAATGACTGGCGAACATGATTATTGCTGCATCATGTTCTTAGCTGCTACGGTCTCACTGCTCGTCAGATCCTTCCAAACAGAAATGTAATGCTCAACTTTTTCCAGCAGGCTTGGAAATAGGCACAGCTAACCTTCAAAAGTAAGCTCCATGCATCCAATTTTTAATGATTTTACGCACAGAATCTTGCGAACTAGGAGAGTTCAGCAACTATGTAATTGAGGGTGTATATACATAATTCCGTAATGTTTACATTCCATCAAGGTCATGTGGTACTCTAGTTGATCTGCTATTGGTTGCTGACTCGAATCCTTGCGCAATCTTATGGCACGTTCGTGAACAGCAATGTTTAAAAATTTTGGGTGATATTTCACTGAATATCTACAAAATGTGCAACTTTTGCACGTGGTAACATGTAATTTCATCTTAGTTATATATTTTTACGATTTTTGAGCAATTTTACAAGTACTTCCCTGAGAGGGATCACGAAACAAGCGAATTTTGGGCTTCGGCCCACCGTCTAATATGGCAACCGTGCATTTGACACCTTGTTGCACACTGCACACTTCAATTTCTTTTCGTGCACACCCGTGATCTCGGCGAAAAGTAGGCCTACCATACTTTCCAATCTGGTGTACAGTAAGGCATGAATTGCGCTGTGTTCCATTCAGGTCGTAAAGTGGTGAATTCACCGCGTCTTTTTTTTTCTGCAACACGTATAGCTCAACACTTTGTTTGCTACTCCGTACTGCAGAAAAAAAAAACAACGCGGTGAATTTACCACTTTACAACCTAAATGGAACGCGGCATTAGGCCTAACGTTACGTACTAACGGAGTAACGGTTAGGCAATAGTAAAACGCAGTCAGCGGACAATTTCTTACCTGTTTTTTTAGCGTATGACACTGCACACGGGACAAAAGTCGGTCTAATGGAATTGAGACTGGTAGAAGGTGATAAAAATATTTTGATGAAGTTATTTTTCATGCAAAACACCGAGTTGATCGAAGATAAATTCATGTAGCGTGTAGCGAAGTAATTTGACAAGGCGGCAGCCATTTTGATTTTGTTGTATACTAAGTGAAATAACGCTGTACCACGTGCACAACTTCGTGGAGCATCGCTTACATTAGGACTCAGTAGCTAGGTGCGATGTTCACTCTGGTGATTGTTCAGCCTCTTCGGTACAGTGGCGTAGCCGGGATTTTTTTGAGTAGGCCGGGGGGGGGGGGGGGTCACGAACCTTTCCTGGGGGGTACAGTTTCTGAAATTTCTCTCCCCTTTATAGGGCTTATATACAGAACTGTGCATTCCAAAATTTTCCACGGGGGGCACCTGGGGTGGCACGGCTTTGTCGTAGGGGCATGTGCCCCTCATGCCCCTCGTAGCTACACCACGTACTGCTTCAGTATGAAGCCACATGTTACACCTGGAATGTCTGGGCTGCGATGGGGATCCTTCCATAGACCCTTTTCTAAATAGTGATTACAAAGGATTGTGGGATAGAGTTTTGGTGTGCGTCGTTTTTCGACACAGTAGACTGCCACTGACAAAACTACGTATAGCAAAACTCTATACCACAATCCTTTGTAATTGCTGTTTGGAAAAGGGTCCATTGTCACTCCGTGCAGGTGGCACTCGTCCTGGTCCCTGGGAGAGAGATCTTTGTTTACAGCTTGAATGCATCATGTTGCTGTCTTTGTGATAGTGACTTTGAACCGGATGTTTAGAAATTCACATGTGAAGTTTCCTCATTTTGGTTGGGTGTAAGGCCGGAAGGGGTGTCATTTAAGGGGAGGGAAAACCCGATCCTTTTGACGAAATTGTCAGTGTTTATGTAAGCCTAAGTTGCTTTCATGGTCGCAGATCCGTCTTGGATAATGGTGGGGACGCGTGTCTGTTCCCTATCTAGCGGAACGCGACCAATGGGTTCGCCAATAAAGTACAAGAAAGTGGCAAATATACCGTAAGGGTTGTTCCCGTTACACTTTGAAAGTAACTCGTTATAGTTACAGTTATTTCCATAAAATTATAACTCGATACAGTTACTAGTTACAATGTTGAAAAAGTAACTAGTTACAGTTACTTTTGACTACAAAGTAACTAGTTACATTTCAAAAGTAACTGGTTTCTTCAAGGTGAATATAAGGTACCTCGGTATCTGAAATGGATGGGGCCTAATTAGATAGTAAGAAGGGGGCACATGACAGGACCGACACCTTATTTGTGCCGGTTATCCTCAGGTGTTCCCCAAAGAAAGACAATGATGCCTGCTGATCTTCCCTGTGGATCAGGCTCGTAACGCTCATCGTGAAGCAGCGAATCATGATACTGTGTCGGGGCTTACGCAAACCATTTATTAGACGAACTTTGGTTATCACCAAAACTTTTTTCCAGTTACGACAGTACTACTTTGAGGATGGAAATCTTTATACTCCCATCACACAGTCGGTTAATTAGAGAGGTTAGCGGCTATTAAAGGGGGAGAGCGTTGTTTTAGCAATAAAGTCTTCACCCCAGGCGCAAGGGCATAAATATGGTAATACGATGCTCTGTATTTTTTAACTGTAAAATTTTAAAGCTCACCGCTAAGGTCAGGCTAAGTGATATTTCCGCATAAATTTCAAGTTTCACATTGTGTCGATAGCCTATGAAACAATGCAGAGAAATTGTGAGGCTATGTAGTTTAGACTTGCAGACCATGTTCCCATTAATTCACTTCCCTTTACAGTAGGTGAGACTTTAAGTCGGAAACTTCTCTCCTCTTTCAATTAGCTTTGTTAGAATACTTTTAACGCCATTTGACCATTTCAATATTATGCTGTTTTTTTTTAATTTTTTAATTAACCTTACTATTATTCCAGCGTAAGGAGTTACGGACATTGAAAAGAATATGATATAGCCTAAATCCATACATTTGATTCATTAAATAATGATATCGTACATGTTAAATTAAATACATAAATGGATGGACAGTGTTTATCGAAGATTGACACCGTATAATTTACTGGGCTCCACTGCACTTGAGTCCGGATTCGGCTAGCTCAATGCCGGTCTCAAGAGCGTTTTTCCAGATTAGGAGTTTGCCCGGAATAGAACTCTCTGAAATCGAATTTTTCCGGAATGTAATGTAAATGGACTCGGAGTTTATTCCAGCCGAGTTCTCAAATGTGAAAGTTACATTAAAAGTGTTAAAAGTCCAATTGTTATTTGTGCACAATGTACAGGTGTAGAGTATTGCCACACACAATCAACTTAATTACTGAGGAGGCCGGGCTAAGGAAGTGACTCAAGTGAGTACAAACGTTGACCTTATTATACGGTGGACATGTACAATAGACTTAAAACATAGGTATATTTGATATGCTACACATTGACAAAAAGACTGGTCTCGAAATTGGTGTCATTGGAATCAGAACGTACTGGCCGGAACTTGAGGGTACGTACCATACTCGGACAATAGCCAAGATTCAAGAATCAAGAATCGGAGTTAGCTCCCACTCGGATATGGTAGACTCGGGTCCAGCTCTAACGTCTAAAGAGTCAATGATTAAAACTTTCAAAGTAAGCCTAGTATTTGAATGCCTATATAGGCCAAGCCGTTTCTCACAGTGCACTATCGCCACTGTGTCCTCTAAAGGACAATATGAGTAGACTAAGGCCCAGCTGACTGTACTTAGTATACTAAATATAGTCAGCTGGGCCGTAGGTCACAAAGATTTGGTTTCATGGATAATAAACATTGATCTGTTTAATAAGTAATTTGACCCACAAATCAATTTTTAAACTTACTTTAATCGACAATGAAGTGACCTGTAAGCCTGCAGCATGTGCATCTAGTATCAACTTCTGATTCTCATCGTGAATAAAATTTGATATTGGTGAGGGCGAAGTCGATAGTAGAGATGAATGATAAATATCGAAAATAATATTACTACCAAAGTGTCATCAATTTGAAAATTTTCTGTTACTACTTCGAGTAAAATGTAATTTGTGGTCATTTTGACTACTTGTAACGGAAAAGTAACGGGAACCAAATGTAACGCCGTTACAATTACTTTTACATAGAATTGTAACTAGTTACTTACTCCGTTACTGAAATGCAAATGTAACTCGTTACCGGGTTCCGTTACACAAAATGTAACTCGTTACAATAACGGCGTTACTTGTAACTCGTTACTTCCCAACCCTGCAAATATACCTCCCAGATTGCCGAATATAACACTTCCAAGACCCGATGATGCTCCCAAACCTCCTTAATTTTTAGATCTCATGGCTTAGAAATTAAGTTTGGGGACTGCATCTGCAGAAAAAAAAACAGGGACAACTACAGGGCCGTAGCGAGCGGGGTGTGGGGGTGACACACCCCCCCCCCCATATTTGGTCGCCGTCGGCAAATTTTCGGCCTAGCGGCAAAAAGGGGAGAGGGACAGGAACAGAAGAGGAGGAGAGGAGGAAAAGAAGCGAGAAGAAGGGAGGAAGGGAGTGAAAGAGAAGACGGAGAATGAAAAGAATAAAAGAGAAAGAGAGAACGGGAGCGCGTGGCCAGTCTGTTATTGACTATTTCGATTTTCGGCTCTTCATCTAATAGGCCCATTCAAGTCAAAGGCCCGTTGGCAGGGGCGGCGCCACAGGGGGGCAGGGCAGGCATTTGCCCCCCCTATGGCTTTTGAACCAAAAAATAAAATCGTCTAAATAACGTTTTAAGACACATAATTTTGTAGGGGTGGGGTGAGGTGTAACAGTATCATGGAATAAAGTATTGTGATACATTATCCGTCGCATATAGGACATCTTCGGTGTAAATCCTCGAAAATTTTGCGCATTCTCCCGTTACTGCATCGACCGCAGAGGCTTACACTTAGGCCCCTCCTACATCCCAGAAGTCCCATGATTGAATTTCCCTCTGAGTTTTTTTTTTTTTTTTTTTTTTTTTTTTGTCGTTTAAGGGTTAATACCTAGTAGCGTAAACAATAGGGGGGGGGGGCGAAAATACAGTATATCCCCTAACGAGATTCTGTGAAAATTGCTGTCTATTTGAAAACAAGCAAAACGTAGTATTCAAAACTAAACTGACGGATTTGAGTGATTAAAAGTTAATTCAAATCCGTATTTGACCGACGTATTTATCAATATTCTGTAAATTCTCGGACTACGTGTGAATGTGGTATCTATTTTGAATTCCATGGCTACCTTCACGACCGTGGCTCCCGGAGAAGTAGGCCTACATCATATTTTTGTGTGTAAATCCAGTACGCATGGACCTACCAGCTCTAGTTGTACACTTGCCCTACACATGCAGTGACATGTCTGTAGTGCAGTATCGTATCCAATCAGTGGAGGAGGGGGGGGTAGGATTTTCACTTCCGTGTACATTGTTCAATCATGTCACAACAATCACAAAAAGGTTAAATTGGTACGCAGGGAAGGTTATACCAGAGGGAGCAGTTCCGTGAAAGTGGGAAAATATATATGAGGCGTTTAACATATCTAGATGTCTTCAGTGTAATTTGAAAGATCTGGGAAGGGCCATTTCTTGCGATATGGGAGCTGTTTTGGCAAAAATTTTATCGGCGCAGTCCGCGCCAGCCAATAGAAATCATGCCACATATCAAGATGGCTTCAGTGCAATTTGAAAGGTCTGAGAAGGACCATTTAACTGCGATATAGAAGCAATTTTGGCAACATTTTAAAAACGTTAGTGGAGCTCCCCTTCTATACCAACGCAACCAAACCCGTTCACACGCTCATGCCTGTCAGTCGTCACTTGTCAAGTATCATACGGTTCAAAACTGCCTCCAAGATCCCGAGAAGTGCCATTTCATGCAGTCTGGGGGGTCTGTAGGGCGAAAATTCTCTTGTACGCTTCGCACAAAACTATGATGGCTCCGCTTCGACTGCAACTTCCATTCTGCGCCCCTCCCCCAATAGCCAACACAAATAGCCGCCCTTGCCCGTTTGTTATGTAATCGTCGACAGTAAGTGCAACAAAGTTAGAAAACTGTAGTCGGCCAAAAGTAAAGAACGTTGGATTACTTACCTAGAAACTAGATTTCTCGAGAAAAAATATGACTTCAAAAGATGCAAAATATTGTACCATACTGCGTCTAAGGCTTCCCGGTAGTCGAAAAATCTTTCACTCCCCCTCCCCTTAACCCCTCCCTCAGAACCGCGATCACTCATCTCATGCCTGGGGCGGATGCAGGGGGAAGGAATCAGTCGCACCCAAAAAATGCAAGAAAAAACGGCAAAAACGTTCGTTAAGCTATAGTATGAGGAGGGGACAGGATGCAAGTACGCTGCATCTTCGGTCTATGTCCGTCCCCTATACGTTTCTTTGCCTGTGTTTTTTAGTTTCTTCAGTTAAACGTACGTTACCTATCCGTTCATTGCCAGTTCTATTCCTTTACTTACGCTTCCGTTACTTATGCGTTAGTATCCGTCGAACATTCGGTACAGGTACTGTACCTTTACGTTTCATCCGTTTGTTGTCCGGCAATGATCCGGTGAGCAATAGCAATCACTGGAGACGAACGGAATCTAACGGAGAAGTCCAGTATGAGAAACGCACGAGAAAATGATAAAACGGAAGCTTAGCGGATAAGTAACGAATACGTAAGGGGGACCTTTTACGGTCGACGTCTGGTCCAAGTTTTGTGCATGTTCAAAATCTCTCGCCGTTCATACCGGACGTTCCCGGTCATGAAACGAAGTCGGCGGAGAACAGGAGACTAAACGGATACTAACGTACATCAAAGGAGTTACATTTTGGGTCTTCGTTTCCTCTCCGTTATTGCAATCCGGTGAGGTGTGACAGGCGCTTAAAGACTGACGTGTGCTATGGTACGGTATCTCCCTCCCTCCTCCCTCTCCCTCCCTGGTGACGCCATCCCAACCAATTATTTATACCTCTGCCTGTGAATTCATTCTTAAGATTTAAGTCCAAATTTTACATAAATAATACTGCAATAAAACAAATTGCAATCAGTTTTGTCTCTTATCCCATACATGCACGTTTCATTTTAGGAGTTTAAAGTGGACCTAAAGTGTAGAATTATAAGAATATATATTTTAGACGTTGGAAACGAATTTTACTCATCCAACTCTCATTTTCGTAGCTCACCCTGTTGCTGAGATATGAAAAGTTAAAATTTATTCATTTTATTTGAAATAGTCGATTGCGCAATAATTTGTGATGATCTTCTTGTAAAAATCACATTACTTGCTTTTGTTTCCTTTTGAAATTGAAATGTTCATATAACCTTGCAAAAATAACTGTTGTACGGTGAGGTTTTGTAAAGTCAAGTCACCCTATAACAGTGAGAAAGTGATCACATTTTGGCACAAGGTGCAGAGGCTTTCGAAAAAATAAAGAAAACAAAGAATGTAATTTGAGTAGTACAAGAAATGACATTACAAATTATTGCGCCATCTACCATTTTAAATTGAATAAGCACCAATATTTTATATATCTCAGTTCTCAGGAATTCCTGTAAAGATGGCAGTTAGACCATTTGGATTCATTTTTCAAGCTTTGTAACATATGTTTTTGAATTTTTAGCCTTTAGGTACACTTTAAATTTAGCTAAAATTTGGCAGTTCTTTGTAGACCACAAAAATGCATTTTCTATGTGCGTTTCTTTCAACATAAAAAGCTGATTTAACTGTATTTTCAAAGCAAAGTGAACTCAAAGCAAGCCGGAGTGATTTCACATTCTCACATTGATGAGCAGTTCTCCCTATCCTGTGCCTTTCAATCGTTTTGGCTAACAGACCCTTAAGGGTGCAATTTGCAAAATTTGAATATCTCCTATGCATATTACGTAATGATACCATACGATTATGAAGGACACTAAATCGGATTTAAATTTAACGATACACATAATTCAGTCTATTAATGTGAGGAAATGACGTCACTCCTGTATGCGTAAAGTTTACTTTAGCTTGCAAATTTGGTTACATCATTGGTTCAAAAACTCGAAAACTATAGGTAAAAGTTTAATGTTATCTCATAAGAGTTATGGTTCCTCTCCCTTTTATAAAATTCAATTTTGCGTATAACTCTTCCTCAGTGATTCGGCTTTTCTATTAGCAAGAAAAAAATCACATAATGAGTATTAATTTTTTCTCATTAATTAAGAAATTGCAGGCATGAGATCCATATTTCAAGGATGAATACATACAGTTTAGAACACTCGGGAAGTGCCGTTTCTGGCCATCTGGAGAGTTTGCAAAGTCAAAAACTTTCTTGAACGCTCCGCGCCAACTGATGGTGGCGCTCCGCTTAGAAATATGTATTACCATTTTTCATAGATTTATTTTTTCTCCTTAATTGAGAAATTGCAGACATATGATCCATATTTCAAGGCTGGGTACATGCAGCTTAGAACACTCGGGAAGTGCCATTTCCGGCCATCTGGAGGGTTTGTAAAGCCCAAAATTTTCTTGTACGCTCCGCGCCACCCGATGGTGGCGCTCCGCTTAGATAGTCTTCCTGCACTCAGCCCCCCCCCCCTTCAATATTTTTTCGTTCCGCCGCGCTTGCTGCATAGTTGAAAGCGTCTCATTCAGTGAGGGGCCGACTTTTCACTGACAGACAAACGACCCTTCTCACAGTTCGTATTTATTTCAGACAAAAAAGTTTCTTTTTTGGGAAAAATAAAGTCCAAGAAAATGAAAACGCCAAAAACGCAGGTTCTGACACGGGGAGGGGGGGGGGTAGGGTGAGGCTCGGAAGTCTTCAGTGCCTGCACCCCTCCAAACAATAAAGCTGGGTCCGACCCAGCATGCTTTGCCACCCCTATCGAAAAACCCTGGCGCCGCCCCTGCCCGTTGGTAAATTGATTATGCATGTGACGGCCGTATACGGCAGTATCAACGGCCGTCGGTGCAATTGGACGAGTGACTGAGTCAGTCGGCAACTCGGAGAAAGAAAGGGAATTAAAGGCTTCCGCATAGGCGCACTATTTCGGGTCATATGACATTCTTGAAAAACCACTTTCTGCACATTATTCCTCACTTTTATCATCACTGTGGGGAGCATCACCTGATTACCCATGGAGAGGGTATCCTTAGTCCGTTTTCTAAACCCTAGTCTTGACTTCAAACACATTTTGCAAACTCCTGAGGATCCGGTGTACACACAAACATCCGGAAAAAATGCCTGCCGCTCGTGTCTTCCTTTCACTTCAATCCCAGGCTTTTAAAATGAAACAGATACAGAACCAACGGCGGATCCAGAGGGGGGGCGGAGGGGCGACTGCTCCCCCCTTAGGTTGACTAAGAAAAAATTTAAAAAATACATAATTAAAAAAAAATTAAATAAAAACATATAACTCACACATTTTTAGGGACATTTCCGGTATATGGGGTATAGTAAGGCATGTATATTTCAGTTCAATACAAACAATCATCCCTGGCGTACTGACTGCAAGAACTGGACGCTCTTTTAAATGTCAGAATTCTTAGTTTACAAAATACCTTACATACCCTCAATTAAAATTCCAGTCGCCGCAGAGGCTAGGCCTAGGTGGCTGACTTGAGACGAAATTAGGGTATTTAAGGATACTATGCCCCAAAGATGTCCTCGCTCTGGCGAAATTTCATGGCGAATTACATGTCTGGTGTTAACTTGAGATGTTAAGGTTGAGGACAGACCGTCGTCTGCCATTGATGCAGGCGCGATTCTACTAGGGAAAGGGGGTTAAGTCCGCAATCCCCCCCCCCCCAAATGTGCAAAATTTTATATTATAGTAATGGTGAAGACATAGATATGCTCAATATGTATTCCTCGTGGCTCTTTATCAGACCCGTGGGCAATAAGTTCTGTAACAATTCTTTCTATAGCTACAAAAAAATTTCGCGCGCCACGCGCGCTTTCATGTTCAGTTTCATCAAGCGGTAATATCCTACATTTCACTCCATATATTCGACGTTAAAGGTTCCACAAATACTGTTCTTGCATGCAGTTGCGATTCCATAGAAAAAACAAAAATGCATCGCTGCAAATTTCTAACCTCTTTTTCCTATCTTTTGGAAGATTCTTTCTTCAGCCTCATCATCGTGACAAACATATTTTGTGATGAAAATATATTTTACAGTTTAGTCGGGAAGGAATAATTAATGGGTAAGATAAAGAACGTAATCCACGACGACGACCATGCAGGCCCCCGTAAATTTCTTGGCTTGCTCTAACAGTAAGTAGGGCAGATTCTTCAATAAAAACCAAACTTTTTCAACTTTTATTAATAAAAGCAAAAATATGAAACCTTTTCAATTTCACCCAAACTTTTTCGGCGCTATTCGCCCCCCTTATTCTTCGAGTATGGCATCCTTTTGGCAACCCAATGCATCTGTCAGGGCTTAGAGTAGCTGGTCCCAGTCGGAGCGTTTGACCCCCATAAAGGCAAATCCAAGGACCACGCTTGGCTGAGCCTGCAAACTGCCATCATTCGGTGGCATCCCTAGCTACACATATGATCTTCTTTGGTGGCAACCTTTGCGGCACCGGTGACCTCTATGTCAGAATTCATGGCCACGGGCTTCCTCTTTATGTGGTCTCACCAGGGTCAATGACAACATAGCCCCCAAAATATGTCCCTACAACCGCACCTGCATGCATTTTTGCCCGTGATGAAAACCCGTACCCATTACTGAAACGCTTGCTCAGCAGTTCTCAACTCACCCAGTAAAAGTGGCAACAGGAGAAACTTTTTCTGGATTAAAATAGTTGAAGACATGGCTAAGGAGTAGGATGAGTGGAGAACGCTTAAACCGGCTATGCTGATACATGTGAAAAGAGGTGTTGCAATTTGTAATCTGCAAGTCATAGATCGATACGACAAACGTGGGAATCGTTGCCTAGGATTTTTATTGTGACTGTACGTTCGTGATCCAGAGTCACGCAGGTGGCTGGAAAACACTCCCTGAGCCAGGAAAAGAAACGTGCCAGCAGCTTTACTGTACGGCTCAAGTAGCTTGGGTCGTCAGTGCTTTTTTTTTCTTCATGGAATGAAAATGTATCAAGCTATAGTTTTCAAAAGAGGTAACTGGGCCATGGCGAATTGTTTTTTTTTTTTTGGTACCCAACAAACTAACGATCAGAAAAGCATGGGACAGAGGTGATCACATTTTGACAATCTCCAATAATGTTAAGAAGGGTCTTTCATCCAACAAAATACTGACAAAACCATAAGTTCCAGGAGCTCACTTGCTAAGCCTGGGAAGGGCGATTTCCGGCGACGGGGGGGGGGGGGGATATTTTTATAGAAAAATTTCGGGTACGCTCCGCTCCGCTTAGAAAGTCTTCCCACAAATTTCAGCCCCATCTAGTCCAAAATCCTGGGCGGGCCACTGCGTGCGGTTTTGAATATGGAACAACAAAAGTAAAAAAGGTGGCGATGTAAGATCTTGTTCCAAACTTTGGCGAAAAAGAAAAAGGGTGATTATTTCTTGTCCAGAGCAGGGACATATAATTAATCATGTAACATACATCATTAACCCACTTGGTAAAAACAAATTTTGAAATATTTCTATTACGAAGATCTCTTTAGCGGAGGGAAATGAACAGCAAAATTATAATTACAAATAGATTTGTTTGTGTTTTACCTTAATGTCCCTTAGATGTTTGAAACAGATAAATTTTTCTTTTCATTTTTCACAACAGTGACATTTTCATATGATTCTGTTGATAACTTTCGTATAAATTCGAGTACCATCCTTCCCTTCAGTTGGGTTGTCAATATTCGTAAACTTCTACCACTGACTGGAAATGCCTTTTTCTGAATCCGGATCATTAAAAGATAGAACTGATGGAATCACCGCTAAGTTCTTCTCGACTCCTGGAGCAATTTAAAGGTCAAGAGCAGTCGCCCCAAAATTATTTTGAAGCAACAGCTAAATCTCACAATTGTCTTCTTATTTCTCTTCAAAGTATCTTTCATAATATGTTAGGACTCTAATATTGAATATTCAAGGTAAACCAATCAGTTACTTCTTGTAAATTTCACATTTGAGGAGAAAAAATATTGTCACATGACTCTCAAGAGCCAATCATGAAACAGGACAGTCTACTACACTACTTCAAGTTGGGGTGACTGCATTTCCCCTTTAAACTAATTTTCTGTGTTCAAATTGTCTCACATTGCGAGAGCTTCCGAGGGCTTCGCCCCCTGGACCCCCACCGGGGCTCCGCCCCTGTACCCCGCCAGGGTCCCTAATGCGGGCCCCTGGACCCCACGCAGAGATACTCGAGCTTCGCGCTCGTGGTGCACCTTCGGTGCGCTTCATCCGCCCCCACTTACAGTTGTTCCTGGATCCGCCCTTGTACAGAACCCACCCTGGTGTTCACAGCATACTTTGAACGCTTGTGTTAGGATTCTGAACACTTTTTCTCCCTTTTTGAACACCGGACGCCTATTTAAAACTCTTACCGTATTTGACCACCTGGCACATCTAGTGTTCAAATTCTGAACGCATAGTGATCCAGTTTTGAACGACAGGTTCAGCTCCTGAAGTATAGTGGCACGAGGGGAGGAATAGCCTAATACATTAAAATTATCCGGAATCTTTGCATTGGATGTTGTATTATGAACCAAAATATACCTATCCTGCATGAGACTTAATTTTTTACCCAGAGATTATGCTTAAATCTCAGAACTTCCGGGGCAAAGCCCCCTGGACCCTCACCTAAGGTGGTCTCAGTGTTTTAGCCAGCCCTCACAAAAAATCTGACAAGCAAATTCTACCCGGGTGTAAATTTTACATTTCCTCTTTTGGGCAGAAATCCACTCAAATATTGCACCATTTGCGATCTAGACATCTTTCAAATTCAAAAAAAATTTCCAAACGGGAGGGGAACATCCCCTCCCTTTAGACCCCTCCCCCCAGACCACAGGTCTGTAAATGTCGCATTAAGAAAACGTCCTAGCTAAAACACTGGCGGGGCTCTGGATCCCAACCACTTCAAATTCTAACCGGGTGTAAATTTTACATTTCCTCATTAGGGCAGAAATCCACTCAAATATTGCACCATTTGCGATCTAGACACCTTTCAAATTCCAAAAATTTCCAAACGGGAGGGGAACATCCACTCCGCTTAGACCCCTCCCCCCAGACCACAGATATGTAAATGTCGCATTAAGAAAACGTCCTAGCTAAAACACTGGCGGGGCTCTGGATCCCAACCGCTTCAAACTATAGCGGCGTGACGCATGGGCGTCAATCCTGGGGGGACGGGGGGACAAGTCCCCCACATTTCGATGGGTGGGGGACACAATATCAAATGTCCCCCCCCCCCCACATTTGCGTAAAAGAGTAGTGTCGTGGCTCTATTTGACTGGCTTTTTGAGTGGTACGTAGGTTTGATGGGCAATTGTTAAGTGTCTCGATGCAGACAGATTCTGAATGCAGATTTCGTCAAGCATATCTTAGTTAATGATAAAATTTCGGCGCGCTTCGCGCGCATGCGTCACGGTTTGCACTCCTTCTCATGACCATTAGAAAGGTAAATACATGGAACTATTCTGATCACAACACTCTCCGAAAACAGACATACATCTCCAAACATCTGAAGGGGCCTCTCATCAATATGGGATCATTCAATCCATGGCGTACGCAGAGGGGAGGGCATTCGGCCATGCCCCCTCGCTTATTCGGTTTTTTTAAGTTCCTAAAATTACGTAAATTTTTTAACACAAATTTTACTTCAAAAGGTAGCATATTTGGCACCAGATTGCATGTAAGGACCCTTGAGAGAAATCCTGGGTACGCCACTGCATTCAGTCTAATTTGTAGCATGATGTGGAAGGTTGAAAGTACTTTGTTGCCGTTAAACATTTTTCAAAAATTTTTACAGAGAGCTTCGCCGAAGCCCTTATCGGTATAGATGGTGATTGTTAATACACTTACGACTAAAAAGCATTCTGAAAACTCCCTTGCTAGTCCTTCACACCTTTGCTATACTACGATCAGCTCCAAAAATATCCCAAAGGTAGCTCCATTTTGCATCTAAACAACCTTAAATGAACAAAAATTTCTCAAAGGGGAGGGGGAAGCCCCCTCCCCTTAGACCCTTCCCCTAGGATGACACCTTTATATAGTGACAAATGAAGGATCCCCACTGCTGTATACAAACGCAGGGTGCATAAAAAAGGTGCAATTTACGCCCCCGCCACTGCAGTCAGTAAAAACATCTAGCCAGTCGGGAAAATAGAATTCATTAAATTATGGACATTTTCCAGCCATATACAATCAGTTCCAAAAACATCAAAAAGATAGCACCGTTTTGCACCTAAGCAGCCTTAAATCAACAAAAATTTCACATTTATGTAGTGACAAAGGAAGGATCCCCACTTCTGTATACAAAACGAAGAGCGCTCATAAACAAAGTGCAATTTACACGCTTCCACTCAGTTGGAAAAACAAAACATCCAGCCAGTCGGAATTTGGGACGGTCGCCTTCACACCCCCAAACATGTCACCCAAGCAACGGGCCTGGTCGGGTCCATGATCTCCGACAATGATCCACGCTGAGAAGCGTGGTTTCAGCTATTTTGGGACATGGTAAAATAACACCTTGAAGTAATTCCGTGGACTCCGTGTATTTCACCTGGCAGCTCTCTATGAAATGATAATTCTTATTAGACAGGCCCGTAGCCAGGCCGGGGCACGAGGGGACAGTGCCCCCCCCCGAGGACCACTGTGCCCCCTATATGGAAAATCGATCGAAAATAAAATTTTAGTACATGTAAACTGTGGCCCTGGTATGACACCAAGCGATTTGTAACCAAAAATGATCCCAAAAGGAGTTTAATAATGAACGTATTTTGTTCTCTGTAGCATTTTTGTTCTAAAATCACAAAAAATTTTCGCGCGCTACGCGCGCTTTCATCTTCAGTTACATATAGCTTTAACACCCGTTTCAGATATGTTGGCTTTATTTATAAATGTACAGGTTCCACAATTAGGCTATTGTTCTTTCGTGTAGGTGTGATTCCCGGAAAAACACAAAACTGAATCCATAAAAAGTTCCATCCTCTTTCTCTTACGATCGGGAAGATTCTTAATTTAGACTCAACATCATGTTAATTATTTTTTTTTTATGAAACGCAGTGTCTCAATGTCCAGGGGTGGTGGAAGGGGGCATCCCCTCGCGACCAGTCGCCCGGCGTCTTGGTTTTGTACTTAAAGACAGACACTCATCACCCCAAATACATTTTGGTTGGGAGAAAGCAAAATTCTCAATTGGTCATAGGTGAATGCTCTTTGATTGACATCAAAGCTCACAATATACAGCATGCGCAGAGAATGTTCTGGTTACACATTATAGTCTTGTACGCCCAACAGGATATGTCCTTACGCAATCAACTAGGTTTGTGTCTGCACAAGGAGGGGCTCAACACAGTTTTGGAATGAGTAACTTAGTCGGGAGAATTGGAACTGTCTAGGACAAAGAGGGCAGATTCTTCCACAGAAACCCAAATTTTCTAACTTTCCTTAATAAGAACCAAATATTTTCAATTTTTCTTCAACAGAACCCCAAATTTTTCGCCGGTCGTCCACAATTTCGCGTTCGGTGTCCAGTCTGTAACCCATTGCTTCTGACGGGGCTTCGTGTTGCTGGACCTCTTAGGGGAGCTTGGTCCCTTCGTCGGGCTTATCTTTCCACCACCCCTTGCTGAGTCTGTATGCCGGCAGGTTTTACAGTGGTAAATAATTTTCCTGGAAAATTTCGGCGCGCTTCGCGTGCAATTCTCACAAGCGAAGTAATATCACCCATGAACATTATTAGTACAAAAATTCAAGTGAACTCTTCCAGCCAAAGCTAGGTGAAGTCTCAAAGTTAGATCCCGGACATCAAGGGGCTTTCATGTAGTAATCTAGTACCTTGAGTAACATTCGCTCCGCGACGACTATACGGTTTGAAGCTAAATTTACTCGTACCAAAAACTTATTCCAAAACTTACTTTTCCTGTTTTTATTTCATGTAAAATTTCGTTCAAAGTAGAATACGATAATGACCATCCGAATTGTAAACTGTGAAGACATTAGTGTGCTGTCACTGTCATTCAAAGTCCTGCTCAAAGCTCCATGCTAGTGTTCCCATATTTTTAATTCGCCACATATTCGGGGAATTTCCCTCTGGGTCCTAACAAAATCACACTGGATCACACCAAGCCTGCCTAATGGCAGCCCCTGGTCCCACCTCGTCGTTCGCAAAGTACTTAACCGGCGTCACCTGCGCTTGTTGAGCTAAAGATATATCGTGATTATAGTCTTGTTCCCTTCACTTGTGGAGAATTTCTACGTCTCTGTATTGCAAGCAGAGGGAAAAATTTTCATCAGAAGAGTGAAATTTTTGCGCGCTTCGGCGCGCGTATGTGCACCCGTAAAATCGATACCTTTAAGCTATGTGTGGTAAGCTTGAGATATAATCCCCTGCAGTTCCTTCAAACTGTAATCCTGTGGTGGTACTACTGACAACAAACATAATCTTCTTCGGTGCCCCTCTATGAGGTGTCGGTGCCCCCCTATATCACAATTCCTGGCTACGGGCCTGTTATTAGAATAGGGCGTCAGTCGTCATGAGGGGGGGGAGGAAAGGGCCTATAGGAAGACACCCCTCTTCAAAACCAAAGGGACTAGTTTGTGCTAAGTCATGAATGTCCCCCGTCCCCCCCCCCCACATTTGAATACGGATTGACGCCCCTGGCCTGACGAGAGGAATAGCTTAATACATTAAAATTGTTGGGAATCTTTGCATTTGACGATGCATTATGAAACAAAATATATCCATCCTGAGACTTAATTTTTCACCCAAAGATATACTTAAACCTCAAAGCTTCCGGGGGTTTCGCTCCTTCGGCCCAAAGAGGGGCTATGCCCCTGGACCCACCCCAGCTGAAGCTCGTTTTAGCCCTATGCATTACCAGATCTGTCGGCAAAACATAATCTCTACACCCCAAAAGGTAGCACTTTCGCTACGCCCCTGGACAAATAATCCAAGTGGACTTTTGTATACGATGGGTCTGAGGTCCTCTCCCCAAAAACAATTACAGACGGCCGAAAATGCGATTTTCGCCCTATATTTAACAACTCTGAATAAATATTATAAAATGAAAACTGGTGATAATTTAAGTTACATGGACTTACATGAATGTTTTACCAGTCTCGTGTATAGATTATGTTTCACATGATTGAATGTATTAATTCAGCGGAGAGTCACGCCTAACAGTGTCAATATCAATAATTCTCGTCTTTTATAGCATGTCATTTGTCCAGTGCTGGATCAAACTGCGCCAAAGTAGTCAGTCCAGGGGAATTCGAAATGCAACGTTTGGTCAAAGCAAATTGGTGGGGACACGATATATCATGTCCCCATCACTGAAAAATCCTGGTGGGGACGCGTCCCGCTGTCTCCACCAGGATCTGCGCCCATGGTTGCTTTACATGCAAAATGATACTCTCTTTACCAATGCTTTTAACTGAGTATATTTAAAATAATCTCATTTTTGTGATTTTATCTTTTTGCGGGGTGGAGCCGGGGGTGTACATGGCAGGAGGTGATGGGCTCGATCCGACACATTAGAAGGCTTAGATCGACACGGTGTTTTTTTTTTTTTTCTTGTTTTTTTTTTCTAGGGGGGATTGAGCCAGAAAAATTTCATGAATGGAATTTCTGTACAGGATTTCAATATCAGTGATCAGTGATCCTCCTCCTCCTCCTCCTCCTCATCATCATCATCATCATCATCATCATCATCATCATCATCATCATCATCATCATCATCATCTCATTCACAGCTCTTTCTATTAGCTGGATTCACATGTGCTGACATCGGGATCCTACCCGGATCCTGGGAGGTCAAGCACCCTTCTGAGAATGTGGGCGCTGCCGAGGATTGCTTGCTTCATGAGTTTCCTCATGTCTTGTTCTCCGGGTGCCTTTTGGAGGTGGCCTTCTAGACTGGTACTGACTACATCGAGTGTCCCAATCACCATTGGTATCACCTCTGCTTTGACATGCCACAGTTTCTGTATTTCTATTTTCTTGGGAGGTAGAGTCTGTGCACATCTGCTCTTGAGTGGAGCACTCCCAACATATTCAGGAGTTTCCTTGTCTTGCGGTCGAGGTCCTTCATCTCTGTTTGTGTGCACTCAATTATTCCGGCAGTGTAGCTGACAACTGGCATGGCATATGTATTGATGGCCTGGATCTTGTTCTGTCCACTTAGTTCTGTTTTCATGACTTGCCTGATCCTCTTAGTGTAGGTCTTGATTGTGTTGGCCTTTACTTGTTTCCGGAGGTTTTCCATGCCCTGTAGGATACCGAGGTACTTGTATCCTTTTTCTACTTCCACATCTCTGATTTAGGAGAAGGCCCTGTCTAGGAGAAGGCCCTGCGTAACTTTCACCTTCCCTGTCTTGATGATGAGCCTGCCAGTTTCTTAAGGCCGAACTTCATGCCAATGTCGTCACTGAAGATTCGAACTGTGTTGATCAATGTCCCGTTCATTCTTCCCCTACAACTTTAGATCGTCCATGTACAGGAGGTGGTGTATTGTGTGACCCGATCGTAGTGTGTATCCACATCTAGAGTTCATGATTATGTGGCTGAGAGGGTTGATGGCTACACAGAACAGCAGTGGTGACAAGGCATCTCCTTGGAAGATCACAGATCGGACTGGAATTCTGGCGAGGTGTTCTCCGCTGGCAGTTAGGTCAGTGACCCAGTCTGGCATGGATTCTTCTATGAGAGTGCAGATCTTGTTGTAGTCCGACCGTTTGTCAGCCATTTGGGAAGGGTTGTCGGCTCCTTTATGATCTTCTGCAGCTGTGTCGCCATTCTTTGGTGAAGACCGGTCATCTTTTTCAGCCACATGGGCGTCAATCCTTGGGGTAGGTAGTCCGACCGTTTGTCAGCCATTTGGGAAGGGTTGTTGGCTCCTTTATGATCTTCTGCAGCTGTGTCGCCATTCTTTGGTGAAGACCGGTCATCTTTTTCAGCCACATGGGCGTCAATCCTTGGGGGGACAAGGGGACATGTCCCCCCACATTTCGATGGGTGGGGGACACAATATCCAATGTCCCCTCCACACTTCGTAAAGAGTAGTGTCGTGGCTCTACTTGACTGGCTTTTTGAGTGGCATGTAGGTTTGTTGGAAGTGTCTCGATGCAGATTCTGAATGCAGATTTTGTCAGGGAAATCTTATTTAATGAAAAATTTCAGCGCGCTTCGCGCGCATGCGTCACAGTTTGTACTCCATCTCATGACCATTAAAATGGTGATTATACAAGGAACTATTCTGATCACAACACTTTCCGAAAACAGAGATACATCTCCAAACATCTGTATGGTGGCCCCCACATCAATATGGGATCCTTAAATCTAATTGTAAGTATGATGTGAAAGGTTGAAACTTTAAAGCACGTTGTTATACATTTTTTAAAAACTTTTATCGAGCGCTTCGCGCGAAGCCATTATCGGTATGGATGGTGATTGCTAATACACTTACGAAGAAAAAGCTGAAACGAGCTTGTTAGTCCTTCACACCTTTTGCTACACCTATCAGGGAGGTTTAACATCACCTTACTGCGCCTATTTCCTCCCTCCTGCCGATCCTCCATTGCTGGAAGCTGTTCGTCTGGATTTTCGTTCAAAATTAGTAACAATACGATAGCTGTAAAGTGCTTAGCGTCATAATCTATATTACCATTTTACATGTCAGGTAATAACATTACGCCATTGCCCCATTTATATAATTATCCAGGACTTCTAGGAGGTCCTATACAGGCATTTGCCAGCCTTAGATGCCCTTTTAAAATGCACAACGAAGGAAAGGAAAATTTTCATAATAGTCCAAGAAAGTTTCTGTTGACTCAACGAAGGTATTTTTGTAAAAAAAAATTACAAAAAAGTAGCCACAAGGGGGGCTTCAGGAAGGTTGTTGAAAACGTATTCGATCAGCTCCAAAAATAACCAAAGATAGTACCATTTTGCATCTAAGTAACCTTAAATTTATGAAAATTTCTCAAAGGTGATGGGACACCCCTCCCTTAGACCCCTCCCCCAGGACGACACATTTATGTAGTGACAAAGGAAGGGTCACCACAGCTGTATACAAAACCCAGAACGCATAACAAAGTGCAATTAAAACGCCGCCACTCTGTTGGAAAAACATCCAACCAGTCCGAATTGGGGGACTTCACACCCAACAATATGTGACCATAGCTACGGGCGTGGTTGGGGTCCATGATCTCTGACAATGATCAACGCTGCGGAGCGTGGTTTCAGCTATTTTTGGACATGATTAAAGTAACATCTTGAAGTAATTCCCTGGACCCCGTGTATTTCAACTAGCAGATCATCTATGATGGTCATGTTAACTTTGGAATCATTGGCGTAGCCAGAGGGGAGGCAGGGGGTCATGCCCCCATCGAACTCTGAAAAAAATTTGTTAATGGAACACGAAAATTGGCTGCAAGTGATGCTAAATGTTGCACCAGGTTGCATCTAAGGGGACTTAAATATTCAAAAATTTCTCAAAGGGAGGGGGACACCCCTTCCCCTTAGACCACTCCTCCAGGCCGGCGATCAGGCCCCGCAGTTGGCCCCTCCAAACAAGAATCCTGGCTACGCCAGTGTTTGGAATCCTAACTCTTATTAAAATAGGACAACGTCAGTCATCACAAAGACGGGACACAGGGAAGGGCCTATAGAAGGACACGCCCTTTTCAAAAAGGGCTTGATAGTTTGTGCTTAGTCATGTGCAGGCGCGTAGCCAAGGGGGCGAAGGGAGCGAGTTTATATACAGTAAACAGGCCTGGGAAGTGCCATTTCTAGCGATCTGGGAGGCATTTTGGACCAAAATTTTCTCGCGCTCCGCGCCAACCCATGGGTTGGCGCGGAGCACTGGCAGCATACTTGCCAAATCTATCGATACCGTAAGGGGACAAATTGTAGGCCTACCATATCACGAACACATGGTATCTAGTGGTAAGCTATGTACAAAAGCAACACTTTACACTTGCTTGAAGCTGTTATGTGATTCTGTATACTTGTAGAATGATAAATTATTTGCCAGCATATGTGTGTATTTCTATATGGTTATTCCTACAAAAATTGCATAAAATACATAATAATATGTCTCCTTATGCATACAAAATACCATATACAGTATGCACCAAATCACATATTTTCACATTAAAAACACAAAAGCTTCTCACCGTGGGAGGGGCACCCCCACCCCCACCCTCCAACTTCGCGCGCAAGCGCGCTCGGGCTCGGTCGCTTCGCTCCCTCGCAAAATCTACCGCTTCGCCCCCCTTGAAAAATTTCTGGCTACGCGCCTGGTCGTGTTTGTCCCCCCCCCCCCCCACACACACACACACATACACTTCAATACGGATTGACGCGCCTGTTCAGCCAGAAACCTTGTTCTTGAGCTGGTCCAGGTAACCTCCAATTAGACATCTTCTTCACCTTTGCTCGTACCACCTCTTCCGTTATCTTCCATGGTGTTTGTGGAGAGACGGCCTCGTGGTTGGCATTGAAGTCTTTTATCCATTCGGCCTCGGTTCTGTGGTATTTCTGCTCACCCCATATTATACTCCAAAAATCTGGTACTGGTGGTGATTCTTTACTTCCATTGCCTCTGAGGTTCTGGTATACCCGTCCGGGTTGTTCCTTGAACATTTCGTTCACTCTGAACTGTTCATTCCTGGCATTGTATCGTTTCAGTCTGCGTGCCAGTGCTGTTAGCCGTTGTTTGGCATCCTCTGTAGCGTGGTTGAATCCCCTTTGTTCTAACAAGTACTTTTGTTTCAGGTCGTCTGTCAGTTTGGTTCGGCCTCGTTTTGCATTATCCAGCTTGCTGATCATGTCTTTCCTTGCCTGTGCAATTTTATTCTCTAACCTCCTCTGCTGTGGCGGTGTCTGGGGTTTGGCGGGTTTGTTTGCCCTTTCAGGTTGGATCCTTCTTTTTATTACCTTGGCTATGAAGTACATCAGCAGGTTTGTCTCGGTGATGTTATTTTCGGGATGCTCTGGACAGCTGTGTTTGCCTCTTTCACCAGCAGGTACAGTTGCTGGTCGGACCGTTTGTATATCTGGACAGATGACCTGATCTCCATCATCCTCATTGCTGCCATCTCATCTATTATCTCAGTGGCGAGCGTTCCCTCAGATGGGATTTCCTCATATTGGGCTTCCAAGGGTGGTTCCACGACTAAAGTATGTTGCCTTGCTTCCTGATGATGGTGTAGTTGTTGTCCCTCGCCCGTATGTTCCTCTTGGCAGGATAACTGTCTCTGGATGTTCTCGATCTCCACAGGTGTGAGTGTTCCTGCCCTGTTGATGGCATGTCGTTGATCGGCTAGTCTTTGTTCCGATACAGGTGCACTCGGGTTCCTCTGCTGCCAAATGCTGTGCATGCGTTTACGGTACTCCCGTTTCTTTAGGTCACTCAGGAAGTAGCACCTCATCACTTAAACGTTCTCCTCTTGCGTCCACTTCTTTCGCCTTGTTGTCTCAGTAGCCCACTTTTTACAAGCACACCCTAGAAGACTGGCTGGGGCACACCTTTTTATCCCGGACGACGTCTGAGCCGGTATGGTTAACTAGTCAGGTTCTTTCTCCATCTGGCATGGGTTGGGGAACCAGGATTTGTAAGAACCCCCACGTTCGCTCTTCCAGACTCGGTGATAGAAGTTGAATCAGCAGATGCTGTTTTGCCGGCTGGACAGGTTCTTGAACCGCAGACCTCTGGCGTTGAAGACGGAGCTGTGACAACTGCACCACTGGACCTGGTTATTGTTATTATTGTCATTGTCGTCGTCGTCGTCGTCGTCTCGTCATCATCGTCGTCATCATCGTCGTCGTCGTCGTCGTCGTCGTCGTCGTCGTCGTCGTCGTCGTCGTCGTCGTCGTCGTCGTCGTCATCATCACCATCACCATCACCATCACCATCACCATCACCATCACCATCATTATCATTATCATTATCATTATCATTATCATTATCATTATCATTATCATTATCATTATCATTATCATTATCATTATCATTATCATTATCATTATTATTATTATTATTATTATTATTATTATTATTATTATTATTATTATTATTATTATTATTATTATTATTATTATTATTATTATTATTTATTATTATTATTATTATTATTATTATTATTATTATTATTATTATTATTATTATTATTATTATTATTATTATTATTATTATTATTATTATTATTATTATTATTATTATTGTACGAGCCTGCGATGTCTACATGACAATTATTATAGTTTCATGGGCTCCAGACAATTTGCCTCTAAATCCTGCAAATATTGTTGAAATAACTTGATTGTGCCGAAGACTTTGCTGTAGTGACTTTCTTGATATATTTTCATCCGAAAATGCCAGGAGGAAGACTAAAAGGAAATGTAAATCGAAAAAGGCAGGAGGACTCTAACTCCCAGCGTAAACTTACCTCTAGCCTAACAGGCCTATCCACTAGAAGGTCTAATCGTACACGGGATGGCTCGGAGTCAGACACAGAACAAGACTTTGCTAGTGAAGTCAACCAGAGCGTTGATAGACTTTGTAGAACATTGTTAAGGGAGATCAATACGTTCCAAGACGATTTCAACAAGGCAATACTGGATTTAAGGCATACAATCGACGAGCTGACAACTGAGAACGCTGCCATAAAGCAGAAATGTGCCGTATTAGATCAGAAAGTTGTTAAACTAGAAGAGGCCTCCAAACTCCATGATCAGCAAATTAACAAACAGGAAAGGTTTTCGAGAAGAAACAATGTTAGAATTGTTGGAGATGATTCAAGTGAGAGGAAGATTGCCTTCAGATTGCTGCACAAAATCTTTGAAGAGGCTGTTGTTCCTCAGTTCAAAATTGAAAGGACACACCGAGATGGAAAATCCTTAGAGGGAAGGAACCGGCATATCCTAGTGAAATGTTCCTTCTTCCAAGATAAAATTTCGATCCTTTGAAATGCGAGAAACGCACTCCAATCAAAACCTTATTTTATTATAGACGACCTTACCCAGGTGGACCTGGGGGCTTTTGGAGAGATACCAGTGGAAGACCTTCCAAGTTCGCGTAAGCTCTTTACACATTAATATCATGCAGAGATTGATATTTAAACATCCACGATCGCCCATATCTCTACACTATACGTCATCACTGGGACCCATCGCTACCCCTCATTGTGATTTTCAGGGGGTGATTCCCGAGCCTGCTAGTCACAGTCGTGAATGTTCGAGGTTTTTCCCTCTTGTGGACCCTTTGTTGTGTCTACTGATGTCGTTGTTCCTGTGCTGCGTTTGTAGGGCTAGGCCATGCAGGGACGGATCCAAGGGGGGTTTTAGGGGTTTAACCCCCCTTTGATTTTCAAGGATTTTTTCATTTTGTATAATATATTGTTTATTTTCCCCGGTATGTTTTTAAGGTTATTTTCAGTTACAACAATGCAATTAACATGCCATTATAAGCTTGCTGACAGCGTATTTTCCTTCTATCGTCCTGAATCTCTCTCATTCAAAATCCTTATACAGTCAGTGAGTCCTTCAAAAGGAGGTCCAGCTCTAATTTTGGTTCCCATATGCCACGAAATCGCAACCAGTAGTGCCTAACTCTGTAATAAAAAAATGGGAACGTGACTCCAGCTTTTCATTTGTACTCCCGCTGAAAAATTCAAATATTGTGTTGACTGGTAGTGGTTGTCGTTAAATTGGAATCACTTAATATAATCAGAAATCGAGAAGGCCAATTATACTTTGGATAATCCGTTGGATGTAAAGACGTTCAGGGAAAAATAGACTGTTCAGTGGGATCATACATCTAAAGAAATTACCATTGTTCTGGAAGGTATTATAATCCAAAATTCGCTTATATACTGGGTCCCCTTTCATTACTGGGGAACAGTGAGAGAGCCTTTGGTACCGTGATTGAGTCAGGACTCGAACCCCGGACCTAGCTCTAGCTCGTGGGTACTGTAACCCCTGTGTCACCACCATTGATATTCCTTTTTTATCCAAGAGTACGTTATGACCAAGATCACGTTTAAACATTATTCCATGAAGAACAGTGGGTGTTTGCCTGGAGTTTCTTGCACATGGGAAGTGCCAGTGACCTGTAGGCGGTATTTTAGCATATTTTCCTTCGTGCCTCCAGACGACATGGTTGTATGTACAGCAAGGGAGGGTATCAAAGAAACGTAATGTTTCCATGGAAATGACAAACATACAAAAGGTGGCCTAAGTATAGATTTTAAGGTGTGAGAAGGGTCAATTTTTCTTGGTTCACGCCGCGCAGTGGTGGCGCCAGGTGGGAGGCAGGGGGCCATGCCCCCGTCGGGGAATTTTTACAGTTTCATCTGGGAGTATTAGTCGATACGGTAAAGTAAGTAGTCCCCGACGGCGACAAGTCGCCCGACGGTTTACCTGTTTTTGCTCCCTTAAAAGAACCCAAAATTTTCGGCGCGCTAGGCGCGCGATAGAGTCACTCCAGTTTCTTCAATACTTACATTCTACATTGCTAGATAGCACAAGACCTGTCAAACTTAACAAGTAACATGTAGGCAGAGTACACAGTTTATGTAGAGGTCTTAAATTCCATCTCGTACCGCAAACCCTAATTGCTGTTTTCTTGTGTGTGTCATGCGGTACGGTCAGTTGGTGAGCGACTCACGGAGCAAAGTTTGGCTATTTCATCAGGTAGTTCAGGTGGTTTCGACAAAATGTATGTTATCCCCGATATGGTCTACAACCCCTACAGTTTTCTTTTTTTTTTCTTTCTTTTTGTTCTTAATGATTACATATATACATATATTCTATATAACTACATACATAAATTTCGCGCGCTTCGCCCGCTTTACAATTTCACGTTTTAGATTCAAAAGTACACTATCAGTGCGCAACTCGGCTCATGAAGTATTAAGTGATATTATGCAGAATATGCCCTGCAATGGCTTGGGATATTTAGGCTCCTTCATATCCCATCCTCACCACCCCTCGACATAGGGGCTGTCAGAACTTCGGGTCACTGCACGATCTGGCCCCCTGTCGGGAAAATGCTGTCGCTACAGACCTGGTCGGTTTACTTATTTTTGCTTTCAAAAGGGTCATATTTCTGCGACAAAACCCAAAATTTTCGGTCCACTTTGCCCACTCTTCCTTAGTTCCGTTACTAATAGCTTAATATAGTACAAACCCTTTCCACCTTTTCAAGTAACTTAATATTAGTAGAATACATGGATTTATGTAAATGTCGGTCATTTCAACTCATTTTGCTAGACCTCTCTTGTGTCTGTCGTGAGGTAAGGCTAGTGACTCGAGGAGGGAAGTACAGTATAGGTTTTGCCCAATATGGCCCAACTGCCTTGACAATTGACCTATATAGGGTGTCCTAAAGATGTATACAGTTTCATTACTTTTTCAAGGTACTTTAAACCTTTGAAATTTGTATCTAATGCTTGTTTTGTTCTTCTAGAGACATGGAAGTTTTGTTTAACAGCCATTAATGACTTATGAAAATACCAAGTCTGGTGATTCACTAGGGTATACGAAAGTTTGACAGCCATTAATAATGGCTTATGAAAACGCCAAGGATCGCAAATCTCCCTTCACAAGGACGTTGAATGACCACCATACTCCCCCAGCCTCACTCCTCCAGATTTCTTCTTGTGGGGCTACCTAAAGGACAGGATCTATTGCAATCCAAAGCCACGGACACTAGATCAGCTCAGGGATAATATCAGGAGAGAGATCAACAATATCCCCCACGAAACACTTCCTGCAGTAATTCGAAACATGGCAGTTCGTATGCAATCAGTTACGCGCCATCGTAACGAATCTCAAGCGCCTTCGGTGGCGTCTTGGAGATGGCATTTGCCCCCGCACTGGATGCACAAGGTGGGAGAGTGTGCCCCATGTGTTTTGGCAGTGTGGCTTTGTGGCCCTCCTCTGGGAGTGGTTTTAACCCTGGCTGATCACCTCACGTTTTGTAACACCAGGGCGGTCAGCCAGGACTACGCTCTGTATGGTCTGTCACCCGTGCCATGCAATACAAGTATTCGCAGGATACTTATCTTTGTTTCGGCCTCCATAAAGCTGGCCTTGTGGAGAGACCGGTGTAATATTGTGTTTAGGGGAGAGGGGAAGCCTGCGGACGTCGTTCTGGCGTCGGTGAGGACGGAGATTAAGCTGAGAGTGGAGGCCGACTTCGTCCTATTGCCAATGTCGACGGTCGGCAGTGTTGGGGTCCACTTGTTTCGGTGCGGGCAGGCCGGGTGATAGTTAATTTGTAAATATTGTAAATATTGTGATTGTAAATAGTCCTACGTAATTGGCTTGTGTTTGGGGTGGTTTTGTACATAGTTATCACAGAAATTTTGTTTGCTAGCGCAATGTACAGAATTCTGTAAATAGTTCAGAGTTGTGTTTTTGTCCGGTCAGGTTTAAGTTCTTTGTTTCTTCGTGCCCGTTTCTACGTACGTAAAAAGCACATGAGTTATTGGACGTCGTGGGGGTTATATCCAGCATGTGGTCTGAGGGAGAAGGGTTAATCATGACGGACTGTGCAGGATAACCACAAAATGACATTGCAGACAAAAACTTCCACCCTTTCGTTTTAGAATGATACCAATTTTGTTTCAGGAAATTCAAATTATGACCATGAATTTTGATCTTCAAATGTATACATTTTTTGGGACACCTTGTATATGCTTCAGTACAGATTCTTTTTAGTGTAGGCCTATCCAAAATAATTTCGCGCCCTTCGCACGCTTTGAGATTTCACGGTTTAGATTCTGGGAAAAAACGATAAATCAGGGCGGAAATATGTTTCTCTAGTATATACAAATATTATGAAATATATGCCTCGCAATAGCATAATCTAGTACACAAGTTTTCTTCAAATCCCTCTTCACCAACTCCTCTACGACATCATGGCTGTCGGGGCTTCTGGTCGCTGCCCCCCCCCCCCGTAGGGCAAAACCTGGCGCCACCCCTGACGCCGCGCCAACAGATGGTGCGCTCCGCTTAGATAACGAGACAACCAAAAATCCCATGCATGCGACCAAGCCTACCAGTTGAATTTTGAGGCCCCAATACCAAAATACTTGCAGAAGATTTCAAAAAGAGAAACCAAATTTTCATTATTGAGCACAAGCGAGCAACTTTCAGTCAGCCACTGTGAGGGCCTAGAGAGAGCACAACAAATGACTCAATACTCCGAACTCCTGACGCCCAAGATCGTTATCGGGCTGTAGAGCATGCATCTCTCACAAGAAGGACGACAACTTTCTGACAGGACATTTATCATAAAATTTCTGACACAGGGAATTTCAATGAAAGCTTTTTTTTATACGGATCAAAGACCCTAGGAATGGCGTGGGAAATGCCATTGCCTACAATCTGGGGGTCTTTTGGACCAAACATCTTCTCTGTACGCTTTGCGCCAATTATGGTGGCCCTCCGCTTAGATAGTAACTATATCGCAACCCCCCCCCCCCCCTTTAGTCCAAACCTGCATCCGCCCCTGCCATGTCATCTACTCCGTATGTTACTTTGTGTTCATCGTGTAACGGCTCGTTCAATGATGTCCATTAAGGACCATTTCGGGATCTTATCGCCGGATCTCCTTGTAATCTTCGGGGAATTCGGGATAGACTTTGTCCCGATTGACTGTTTTGTTTCCTGTTGGAATGTGTTGTTTGTTTTGCGTGTTTGTGTTTCTTCCATCTCCGCTACGTGGTTTATCAAGGTTAAAGGTTTAATTTATTTGTTAATTACAACCATAATTTTCTGTAATAGTTATGACCGATCTTGAAATTTGCACCAGTAATGTCAGGGGCATGAGACAATCAATTAAGCGTTGGAAACAATTCGCCTATTTTCATCGTCAAGCTCTTGACATAGTCCTACGCACTGTACTATAGATGTAGAAAATATTTGGAAGAACGAGTGGGGCGGGCAAATTCTATTTTCTCATGGTACTACTCTTAGTAAGGGAGTTGCCATTTTGTTTAATCCAAACCTTAACTTTGTAATTCAGTATGGAAGATATATTATCACAGAGCTTTCTATTGACACCTTTGTACCTACGGGCCAAATTTCGATGACCCTGCCTTCTACAACGATATAGCACACAACCTGCATACCTTTAATTGTAATGCCATTATTTAGGCTGGAGATTTTAACTTCGTGTTTAATCTGTCTTTAGACAAACAAGGCGGTGATGCTCGAACCAGTTTTAAAGCAAGTGATGAATGTTTGCATGCAATTTTCGAGTTTGACCTTATTGATGTATGGAGGGAACGTAATCCCTTGACTAAAGCGTTCTCTTGGCATTCCAACATTGCCGACATTCACTGTAGACTCGGTTTCTTTCTTATCACTAGGTCTCTGGGTCCTAAGGTAAAAGTTTGTGATTTTCAACCCCCAATTCGATCGGACCATTCTTTAGTTACTTTTGGTCTACAACTTTCAGATGAACCGAGAGGAAAGGGGATCTGGAAATTTAACAATTTTCTTTTGACTGACAAAAATCATGTCGATACAATTAATGAATTGATAGAGAGCAAAATTATTAACACTGTTCATCTCGACCTTTCATCCCACTGGGATTTTATTAAATATAAAATCCGGGCCTATACTATTGGTTACAGTAAAAGAAAAGCCCAGTTTCTAAGGAAACGTGAAAACGATATTCTTTTTACAATTTCAACACTGGAGAGGCAACTTATTGATGGTCGACCTTGCTCCAAGGAAACGAGTCGTAAACTTAACAATGCCAAAAATGACCTGAATTTACTTTCCAAGCATAAGTTTGAAGGTATTATCGTCAGATCTAGAGCCCGATTGGTCGAGTCTGGTGAAAAAAAAACTCAAGATATTTTTTTAACCTTAGAAGAAACAAGGTTAACAACACTATTAATAAACTTAATACGGGTACATAACTATATGTTATACTATATGTACATAACTGTATGGTTATATAACTAAAAATGGTGATATTTTGGCTGAATTCCGTAATTTCTACAGCAAATTGTATTCTTCCTGTTATTGTAATTGTTATGATATATTCTTGTTTATCCCTCCATTTATGTCAGATGATTTTAATTTTGAGATGTGTGAAGGCCAACTTACAATCGATGATTTCTTTATGTTCAGTGCCGAATGGAAAAACGCCGGGTTCTGATGGTTTTTCAACAGACTTTTATAAATTTTTCTGGTCTAGAATTAGTCAACTGGTTATAAACTCTCTTTATTACGCATATGAAAATCATTCATTATCTAACGAACAAAGCAGGGGTGTTATCACTATTCTATGTAAACCTAATAAAGACCCTTCTTTTTTAACCATTTATAGACCTATCACACTGTTGAATACAGATTATAAGATAGGGGCAAAGGCTTTATCTTGTAGACTAAAAAGAGTAATTGAACAATGTGTTGGTGATTGTCAAACTGGGTTCATTTCAAATAGATTTATCGGGGAGAATAAAAGGTTCATTTTAGACCTCGTTAGCCATGCTAATGATACAAATTTGCCTGGTCTATTGTTCTTTTTAGATTTTGAAAAAGCTTTTGATTGTATCGAACGGGGTTTTATCGACAGATCATTAGCTTTCTTTACGTTTGGTCAGAGGTTTTTGTCGTTGGGTTTCAACTTTGTATATGAATACTACTGCTTGTGTTTGTAATAACGGTCAATCAACTGTTTTTTTTTTCAGTATTACAAGAGGAGTAAGGCAAGGGTGCAATTTGAGCCCATATTTGTTTATTTTGTGTGCTGATATTCTGTCAAGATCGATAATTTATAACAACATTAATGGTATTAATATTTATGGCTCTGATATAAAAGTGATTCAGTACGCTGACAGTACAGTTACTCTTTTGGATGGAACTGTAGACTCGACCATTGAACTGTTTAATACTCTCAACAAATTTAAGATGTCCTCTGGACTTCAGGTAAATTTTCAGAAAACCCACATTTTTCCCTTAGGTCCCTTCATTACCTCCCAGTTTTCTTGCCGACCTTAACCTGAGCCGTAGCAAATGGTCCCATCGAATTCCTAGGTATTTGTTTTTCTCACGATGGTAATGATCTTTTCCGTTTAAACTACTTGCAGAAATTGACCAGACTCAAAAATCAATTGAATTTGTGGAAAACAAGAGATCTCACCCCTATTGGCCGAAACATTATAGTTAAGTCCTTCGCTATTAGTCAATTGGTCTATATCTTTTTCAGACTCTTCCAAACCCTCCCAAAGATTTTTTGAATAATGTTCAGCGTATAATTTTCGACTTTGTTTGGCATGGAGCTCCTGACAAGACAAAAAGGAAAACTATGATTAACCCTATCGATCAAGATGGGCTTTAAGTTATTCATGTTGAGTGTTTTGCTAATGTCTTGTAAACTGCTTGGGTAAAGCGTCTTCTGGATAAGTCCAGTACGGGTTAGGCCTACTGGAAGTTTTTCTTCCATGCTATTCTTTCCCCATTTGGAAAAGATCTCTTGTTTCATTGCAATTATAGCGAAGTTGACGTTCATAATATTAAGAATACTTTCATTAAGGAGGTTTGCATGGCTTGGGCTAAAGCATCGTTTATCACTCCGTTAAATGATTTTGCACACCAGATTATTTGGAATCACCATTTTTTAAGAATTAATAATTCAATTTTTTATTATAAGACAATTCATGAAGGTGGACTTAGGTATGTTAAGGACTTATTCGATGTCAATGGTTCTCCACTCTCCTACATTCAGTTTTGCGATAAATTTAAAGCAAGATGAACTCCGTTTACTCTATTTTTTGGCCATGGCCCCCCAATATGATTTATGGGGGCCAATGTCATTTTGCCCCCCCCCCCCCCATTATTGCGTCCGTTTACAGTTTCGTTTTACCCGTTTTTGCTCGCAAGAGGACAATTTTTCTAATAAGAACGCAAAATTTTCGGCGAGCAACGCGCGCAGAAGAGCTACTCCACTTTCTTCAACAGTTTCATTCTACATCGCTAGATAGCGCAAGTCCTTTCCACCTTACCAAGTAACATGTAGGCAAAGTACACAGTTTATGTAGAGGTCGCAAATTTCATCCCATATCGCAAAGCCTAGTAACTGTTCTCTTGTGTGTGTCAAGCGGTACGGTCAGTTGGTGAGGGACTCACGGAGCAATATTTGGCTATTTCATCGCATGGGTAAGGTAGTTTCGATACAATGCATATTATCTCCTATACGGTCTAGAACCCCTACAGATTTTCTTTCTTTTTTTTTCGTTCTTAATGTTTACATACTTTTTTGTGTAAACCTACCAAAAATTTTCGAGCTTCGCGCGCTTTGCAATTTTTACAGCTTAGATTATGGGGAAAACATTTAATTAACGCGGAACTATGCTTCTCTAGTATATACAAATTTTAAGCAATATATACCCCGAATGAAATGGTCTAGTACACAGGTTTTCTTCAAATCCCACTTTACCCGACGACATTGAGGCTGTCGGGGCTTCGGGTCGGTGGCCCCCGTCGGGCAAATCTTGGCGCCACCAACTTAATATTAGTAGACTCTGGCTGTGGAAAATCTCCATTCCAATCAATCCACCGAAGTCCATAGAGCTGACTCCACTCTGAATAATTTTAAATAAAGTCGGATAGATTGTGACAAGCTTAATGTGTTTTAGAACAAATTCCAATCAACCTTTAAAAAATTTTCACAACAATTGCACATCTTGATGGTTGCTATCAAGCCTGGCAAATGCCATTTAAGGCGATCTGGGATGTATTCAATCTCAGATTTTCTTGGTACGCTCTGCGCTAACCTATTGTGGCGCTCCGCTTAGATAGTAAACGGGAGTCCCCCCCCCCCAAAAAATAACTCCAGTCCTCCAGAGCCTCCCAAACAAAAAAATCTTAGCTACACCACTGTTGCATGGTGTTGATGTTGTAGTTGTCTCCTTTTTCCTTGAATATTTTTATTTTGCTTAAATTAAAATTATAATGAGCAAGTATGATGTTCTGGTGTGGGAAGGGGGATCAAGGTCGAGAAATCGCATCTGGTCTGCCCCCCCCCCATGTCAAACATCTTCCTAAGCCGCTGATTTCTTCAATCCCTCGTAACTGGAAAATTTCACTTCGAAGTGAAGTTGACACTGTTCCAAACGACCATGTTATTCAAAACATTTTTAATGTTGAAAGTATTTCTGAGTTGATCTAACATTTATTAATAGCTCCTATAACCGTCCCCCTCTTGCCTGTAACAGGTGGAACCGACAATTCAACTTTAACAACGACAAGTGGCGCACTGTTTTTAAAATCCCTTTTACTACCCTTAGCGAAACTAAGACTCAGTTTTTCCTGTATAAATTTCTCCATCGTTTACTCGCCACTAATAGACTCCTATTCTTAATGGGGAAAAAAGACTCCCAGATTTGTACTTTTTGTAATAGGGATCCCGAGACCATTGAACATCTATTCTGGGAATGTCCAATAACGTCTAGTTTCCTTCTGCACACTAAGCAATTGTTTTTTGGTAAAGTTTGTTTTAACAAAACAAGATTATTTCTTTGGATATAATTTACTGGTAGACCACCCAATGAATTTTTTCATTTTGCATTTGAAATATTATATTTATAATTATAAATTAAATGAAAAGTTACCAAGTTGTAAAGAGTTTTTTACAAACTCAAATTTGTGTTGAAAGTGGAAGTCTATATTAATTCAAAACCAAACACCTCCCCAAGGAGGTTAAGTAGATTCAATGCATTAAAGAAGTCTTTTGCTCACGTACCTGCTTTGTTTGCAAGTTAAAATGTTATGGATACGTGAGAACTCTAGTATTCATTGTTTGCAGCATATATATTGATTTTAAGGCAGTGGCAGGTGAATTCATTGGAAATTATGTTGATTTTTGCATGAACAATACAAATATCTACTTTCTTTTGAAAGTTAAGTTGTTACGTTTAGAATTTTGGTATTCATTGTTTGCAGCTTACTAACTTCAATGCAATGATAGGTGAACTGACTGAAGTAATCTTGATTTTGTTAGTACAATGCCAATGAGTGCATTTATTTTCTGCAATGATGTTCATTTCAAAGCCTTATTCTTTTTATATTCTTTTTTACTTATAGAATTGTGGTTGTAGAAGTGCTTTCAAAGCAACTCTAAAATCTTGCCTGTAAGGCATTTACTTTAACCGAACTGTAAATATTCAGAAATAAATGGAGATGAAAAAAATTATTATTAATGTTGTTGTTGTTGTTGTTGTTGTTGTTGTTGTTGTTGTTGTTGTTGTTGTTGTTGTTGTTGTTGTTGTTGTTGTTGTTGATTTCCTCTTATTCACAACTCTTTCTACTGTTCTATAGCTGGATTCATATGTGCTGACATCGGGATCCTACCCGGATCCTGGGAGGTCAAGCAACCTTCTGAGGATGTGGGCGCTGCCGAGGATTGCTTGCTTCATAAGTTTCCTCATGCCATGTTCTCCGGGTGCCTTTTGGAGGTGGCCTTATTCATCTGGCAACAAGATGGCGACTGAGTAGGATTTGTTCTACGTAGGGCTGCTGTGATTTACTCGCATTTGATATATCACCGAGGTTCGAATAATCGTTTTATCGATTATCTGGCATTGCCGTTTCCCGCCGACTTCTTTTAAGTGTTTTTGCAATCTCTTGAGCAATGGAATCTGGTTCTTAAAAGAAGAAACGAGGTAGACCTAAAGGGTCACGAAACAACCAGCCTAGTCTCTCACAAAAAACACTAAGGCAGTATAACACTAGGGCATCCCAGCACAGTCAATACGACGCTCCCTCAGAAGAGCTTTCAGATTTTTGAACGAAGCATCGGACATTGAAAGTATGTCGGGTGTGGAGAATATAATGACTAATCTGAGCAGCTCAATTGAAGTATCTCTTCGTCGCATCACAAAGGAGTTAAAACGAATTGAGCTGAATTTTAATAAAGCGTTACAGTCGTGTTGCGGCACTTGAAAAAAAGGAGAAAGAAAATGAGCGGAAGCTGAAATTGATGGAGCAACGTCAGTGGCGTAGCCAGGGGGGACAGGGGGGGGGCAAGTTGCCCCCTCTGGAAAATCTTGGGGGAAATTTTGAAAGTGAATATATGGTGAAATTTGTGCATGATCTGGTAAAATTTTAAATTTCTCAGCCAGTACACTTTACTTGTTTCAAAGTTTATGCCACACTGGCACAACCAGTCCTCATTATTAAGGTTTTCAGAGATGGAATGATGACACCACGCTTATAGTTGTACTAGTTATGTTCTACTATCTGTTTTATACAGCATGGGATCTCTGGACCTCTGACAAGGGACTCTGTCCTTTCACTGTATACTTCCAATGTTTCTTGATAATTAAAGCAGCAGCATTGTGGTATATGCAGTTGTTAGAATGGGTCAGTGGTCAAGTGCTATACTCTGCTACAAGGGCAGGTCCTCGTAAAATTTGGACTGATTGTGGTGAATGTGGTGAACTGATGAAGGGAAAGGTGTACCAGGGTTCTCTTAATTACTGTATTTCACCCATTGTGATTCTGATCTACCAGTAGGACTCAAGAAAAATTCACCATGACCTGAAGACAAGCAAGATAAAAAAGCTTCCTAAAAAAATAGGAATTCTTGGTGATGTATTCAGTTTACATTTAGCACCAAATGTGGCACCATTTTGCATCTAGCCCACCTTATATGAGAAAAAATTTTCCAAAAGGGAGGGGGACACCCCCTCCCCTTAGACCCCTCCCCCAGGACGGCAATCAGTCACATCAGCCAGGTCAGAGGAAAGCACCCGGACAAAATGTGGACCTGCGGAGAACACTGATTATTAGGAAGCAGATCACTAATTGGGGGAAATCTTGGTGCTCTTGCCCCCCCCCCCCCCCGACAAAAAACCTGGCTACGCCACTGAGCAACGTATTGTGGAGCTTGAATCAATCAACAAGCAAAGTTCTGAGGCTCTAAATAAACAGGAACGGTTCTCTCGAAGGAATAATATTCGGATTGTGGGCTACCCGACTTCTGCTAAAGAAAATTGTTTGGACATTGTCTAAGAAGTACTTAACAAAGTTGGAATTCCAGATGTTAAAGGGAAACAATTGTACAGCTTTCTAAGCAAATACAACATTTAGAACACATTTTTCCAAACATTGTGATACCATTAACAACTAATATAACTCAATATCTTATTTAACACGAATTTTTCAAAAAAAAATTTTGAAACTCACTAAAAGCCACTGCGTAGGCAGTCATGATATTGTGAAATTACCCACAATGCAACGGAACTGTGATGTCACACCTGCACCTCGCCGCGGGTTTTACAACAACTGCTTGTGTAGTTTGTAAGCACACACCTACAGTATTCACGGTAACGTCAAAACTATCTTTAATTTTCAAAAAATGTAGCGGTTAAATTTGCCATTAAAATCCAGAAATCTGTACATTACTATCTAATATCATCATACAGCCTTCTTCTTACTTGTTACGTATGATTTTTAACCAGTTAAAAAGTTCGAGAAAATCCTTCACCCTACACTATAAGTGCAGCTCGAAATCCATATTGACTCTATATGGTGTATCACACACATGCATGGTACGGTACTGACCACTGCACTGCATCGCCGTAGTCCGAAGGGATTCGATCATACTTGTCAAAACGTTATAGATTTTTCTAAACTCTAAACAGCCAATAAAAGTTGTAAAATTCAAAGTAAAATATTCAAACAATACACAGAAGTCTCTTACCAGACAAAATGCGTTTGACTGAAGCTTACTCAACCAAAAAGAAATGCTGTGCCTGTTACCGATAGCTCGAGGCAGCCATGATGGGAACACATCGCGGAGAATGGTTAGGCTTGCTTCCGGCAGACTCAAATACAACTCTCGACTGACATTTCAAGGTGTTGCTGAAAGAATGAGGCCAGTACTCCACCAAATATGCAATAATCGATATCGTACTTCACAGTGTCTACGCAAAATCCTCATTATATGCACTAAATCAGAAAATATCACAAGACTTTCGTCTCGAACGAATGCTTGGCCCTCGCGAACACGTATAGGTGTTTTAAGGAGAATAGTGTTTCCATAAGTTAGACAAAAATTTCCCTTAGTGGATCAGAGTTTCCTTAAGTTTTCATGACTACTACCGAAGAGTTGAATCTCTTAATGTTCTTATGGTAACATAAGAGTAAAAACAGATAATCATCATTTACGTAAAGAAATCTTTATGAAGAACTATCCAAACACCGCATGAACACAGTCCTTCAGCGTGATATCATGGGCTCGGAAAATGGAGCCACTGAAACAGAGTATTCCTTGATAGCATCCTCTTGCAATACTACGAAAAATAAATGGGCAAGAACTATTTAGTATTTTCAGCTGTGGGGCATAAAAATCCCACAGAAGTTTTTGTTATACTTTCTATATTTTTTATGATTTAAAATACATAATTTTGAAATTTTGAACCACCACTCAGAAAAATTAAGAAGGCCTATTTAAATTTATTTGAGCTGGCAACATTTTGCTCTGGAAATCGTGAGGTGCATGTTGTACGTCAGCAATCAGCTGATATCTAGTCGTCTTCTTTCCAATATGTCTGCCCACATGCCAGCAAGCGAGGGAAATTTGAAATATATTATTCTTAATAAAGGTTTCATGTAAGGTCCACCAGGTAGAGATTATCTGTAGTATTTATATGTATACTACACATATGTAAAGGGTCAAATGGCCACTATAGTTCCCCTTTAAGATTGAGAGAGCCCACCGAGATGGTGCCTGAAGAGAGGGACGTAGCCGTCATCTTTTGGTGCGATTATCCTTCTTTCAGGACAAAATCACTGCTTTGAAAAATCAACGAGCTAAACTACAAGATGAAGGATACTTCATTACTGATGATTTGACCTGTGTAGATTTGACCGAAAAAAAGGAAATGGAAGCAACAAGTGGCGGATCTCTATGCCAGAGGTACCTACCTTCGATTTTCTACTGGGAATTGGCGGGGCCAAGGCCAAGACGGAAAGCCGTTCCAGTTTGAATAAGATGTTGTTCGACCAGTACGTTTAACGTAAGCCCTACGGGAGCCGATCGTATCTGTTCCGTCTGAGTTGACCGGATTGTTTGTAGTCGTTTTGTTTTCCGGTGATGTGTTGCTGCTTTTTTGCTGAAATTTGCTGCCAAGTCTTTGGAGTTCTACTGCAGCATGCATGCTTCTCTTTCTTGTGCTATTTTGTTTACTTTTTTGCATTTGTACTTTTCAATGTTTTCAGATCCCATCCACAATATTTATTATTGTTTAGCTTACTTAGTGCTGAGTGGATGCATTTATCCTTCGGATCACTATTTAATTCAACTTCGTATTATTACTTGGAATTTAAACTTTAGAAGATACAAGGTATGTACTTTTGGTCACTTCAAGGATCACCCCTCGCATCTTATTAAAATTGCCTCCATCGATTTTATGTCGCTTGAAATTTTTTCTCGGAAAACTTAAAGTTATATTGTGCTACTTACACTGCATTTATTAAGATCTCTATCGCAAAATGGGTACTTTGATATTTTGCACTTACAACGCAAGGGGTCTTAGGCAACTGTCAAAGAGAAGGCAACTGTTTACTTTTTTGCACAATCAAAAACATGATATTAGCTTTGTTCAGGAGTCTCATAGTACCCCTGAGCGAGAAAACTTGGTCAAACGAGTGGGGTGGGAAAACTTCATTTTCACATGGCAGTAGTGATAGCAGAGGGGTCATGATCCTTTTTAATCCCTCACTTTCGTTTGAAGTCAAAACTGATGCTGCCAATGCTGGACGGTGTATTATTTTCGATGTTAAAATAAATCAAATATTTACAATTGTCAACATCTATGGTCCAAACATTGATGATCCATCGTTCTACAACGCACTTTTTCATAAAATGGGAGAGTTTGAAGGTAACAACAACGTTTTGGGGGAGACTTCAACTTTATATTTATCTTTGATTTTGATAAAAAGAATGGCGTTCGCCACACAAATTTCAAGGCTCGGGATGAATGTTTTAATTTAATGATGCACTTAAACTTAGTGGATATTTGGCGCAACAGACATCCTCTTTCAAAACAGTACACTTGAAAATCAAACGTTAACGATGATGTCTATTGCCGTCTTGATCTTTTTCCCATTTCCAACGCTCTCACGACTAAAGTGACAAATGACGATCTAATTTCAGGTTCAGGTCAAACCATTCGTTTGTTTGTATTACTGTTAGCACTTTAATTTGTAAGAGAGGGCCAGGGTTCTGGAAGTTCAATAACTCCTTGTTAGAAAATAAAGATTATGTTAATCAGATCCAATCATTCCTGAATGTACTAAGCACTGATAGACAATGGGAGAATCCCGCTTTGGAGTGGGATTTTTTAAACATAATATTCGTAAAATTACTATCAAGTTTGGCTCGAAGAAGAAGAAAACGGGAAAGAAATCTCATTAGGTATGTTTATACCTTGGAAAACAGCTTTCTAGCAGTTGGGATGGAGCTACAAATAGTTTACTAGCGGAAGCAAAAAACGAAATTCTACAAATTTATAACTTCAGATTAAAAGGGATTCAAATTAGGTCAAGAGCCAGGTGGGTCGAGGATGAGAACAGCAAGTATTTTCTCAATCTGGAGAAAAGAAACAAAACCCAAAATACTGTTAACTACATTGTACAAAGTGATGGTTCAAATGTTGCTTCAAATGAAGCGATTTTAAGTGAACTTCATAATTCTATAGTAATTTATACTCTTCAAGAGTATAGTAATTTACACTCTTCTACGTTGAATTTATTTAATAATTTTAACTTTAATCGTACATTATCGGATGATGAACCTGACTCTTGCAGTGGTATGTTATCTCTTGATGAATGTCGCTCTGCACTTGAAAGTATGGCCCCTAACAAATCGCCAGGTACTGATGGCCTTACTTCAAACTTTTACCAATTTTTCTTGGATTCAATAGGTCCTTTGGTTGTAGATTTGTTTAATTACGGTTATGCTAAGGGTACATTTTCCCCGGAGCAATACCTAGGTATTGTTAATGTTATTCCTAAACCCAACAAAGATTCTTCGATTATACAAAATCTAAAGCCAATAACACTTCTTATCACCTACTACAAAATTGCAGCCAAGGCCATTCCTAACAGACTAAAACTTGTTCTGCCTCAAATTATTGGCCATAATCAAACAGGTTTTATGAAAGGTAGGTTTATTGGCGAAAATATTAGATTTACTTTAGATTTGATTGATTACTGTATGGAAAATAACATTTCTGGTTTCATCATGTTTGTTGGTTTCAAAAAGACTTTTGACACCCTTGAGTGGAATTTCTACATCACTGTTTAAAGAAATTTAATTTTGGTGACAGCTTCATAAAATGGATTCATACTTCTTTTCAGACCAACAGTTCAGCGTGTCTAATTAATAATGGTTATACTTCTAAATATGTTGAGTTAAAGAGAGGTGTTAGACAAGGGTGTCCCCTTAGTCCGTATTTGTTCATTATCACAGTTGAAATCTTGGCTCACAAAATTAGTTCCAATAATATTATTACAGGTCAGCACATTTTAAATAACGAAGTGAAGATAATGCAGTACGCTGACGACACTAGTATTTATTTAGATAACGGCCCAAATTCTATTTAGGAGGTTCTTCGTGTTTTGAGTGATTTTGGAAATGCTTCTGGGCTAAAAATTAATTTAGATAAAACCATTCTTTTCCCACTTAGTCCGCGTACTACCCGAAACCGTATTTTGTCAGTGTGTTAATGAATTCCCTATCACTTGGTCAAAAGGCCCAGTTACTATGTTGGGAATCACATTTACATGTAATAGAGAAGACCTCTTTCAATTAAATTTTCCACCAAAGCTGTCTCGGCTCAAACGGTCTTTAAATCTATGGACTCAGAGAGACATTACTCCAGTCGGCAGAAATATTTTATTCAAAACATTTGCAATCTGGAAACTTGTCTACCTTTTCAGACTCTCCCAGATCTCCCGAGTAGTTTTATTTTGGAATTTAATTCAATTCTGTACAACTTTATATGGAAAGATAAGCCTAGCAAAGTGAAACGCCAGACAATCATTAACCTTATTTATTTAGGTGGTTTAAGGGTAATTCATTTGGAGAGTTTTATACACAGTTTGAAGATTACATGGATTAAAAGGTATTTAAGCGAGAGTAATGGTGTGTGGAAGATCTTTTTGGATTATTATTTGAGTGATTTTGGAAAAGAATTTTTCTTTAAATGTAATTGTACCGTAGTAAAGACGATATTCCCAAAATAAATAATTTGCTTGTAACTGATATTTGTAAAGCTTGGTCTTTGATGAATTTTAAAGAATCGATAAGTAAGTTTGAAAATGAGATGATCTCGAATAATTCACATATCAAACTTGATAATAAGATTGTGTTTTATCCGTTTCTGCACTCTAAGGGAATTGACTATGTATACAATTTTTTCAATAATGATAAAAAGCCAATGCAGTATAATGAGTTATCTAAGTTTACAACTTAGATAACTTTCCTTTCATCAGGTATAACGGATTAATTTCTGCAATACCAACTTTATGGAAACAAAATATGCAAAATACAGATAACTTCTATAATCATAACGAGGGTTTACTTAATAGGTTGCTCGCTCAAAAGATTATTTCACAGTGGGCATACGGTAATATAGCCAACGAAATTTTTACCCCACCAACAGCTTTACAGAAATGGAATTATCACTTCGAGAAAGATAATGGTCAAATATTTTTTCTAGTGCTTGGTTCTCTGTAAGGGATGTAAAGTTACATTACTTTTAATTTCGTTTTTTACACAGAATTTTAGGGACAAATAGACGCTTACATCTTATGAAACTTATTGAGAGCCCATTATGTTCTTTTTGTAAAATTCATGAAGAGACTATTGAACATTTACTTTGGAACTGCAATATCGTTTCTTCTTTCCTGTTGGATGATGAGACTATGTCTATTGGGTAGATGTTTTGTTTTTTTCGAAGGAAGATTTCTTCTTTGGTTTCAAACAGCTGCTGAAACATCCTTACAACTTCTTAATTTATCACTCGAAATTTTCTATTTTTCAATGTAAGCAAGAAAATAAACTGCCAAATATCTTTGAGTTTGAATATAAATTTAATTTGCATTGGAGGTCGAAAAGCAGGTCTCAATGAGAAAAACCAGTAAAAGATACTTTACATATAATGACTTGGATAATACTTTTCAAAATATTCATTTGTAATCTATGTCAGGGATTTATGCCTTCGAATTTTTCAAACAATACTTAGTCGATTTTTTATCTGTTACCTAAAAGATGATTTGTGATTCGTATTATTGATGTATTTGCACATGAGCAAGAAGTGAAATAAAAAGTGGATGGAAAAGAAAAATTCATCACTCATCATCATCATCAATCATCAATCATCAGCTTCTCCTCATCATCCTCATTCTCATCCTTTCCTCATCCTCATCCTCATCCTCATTCTCATTCTTATTCTTATTATTACCTCTCTGACAACCTCTCGGGTGGTATTCGGTTTTTACTATCTTTTCTCTTGTTCCTTAGACCTCAGGATCCTAACTAGACCCTGGGAGGTCGAGCACTTGTCTTAGTATGGGAGCACTGCCTGGTAGTGCTGTCTTCATCAACGGTCTAACTTCGTGGTAGCCTGGTATTTGTCCCAGGTAGACTCAACGTTATTTGTGACGGATCCCAGTGCTCCCACCACCACCGGGACGACTTTTGCCTTGACGTCCCACGTCCTCTGTATCTCAAGTCGCAGATCCTGGTATTTCTCTCTCTCTCTCTTTCTTTTTTATTTATGTGTGTATCGTCCGGTACGGCCACGCCTACTATTATCACTTGTTTGGCCGTCTTGTCCACTATTACCAGGCCTGGTCTTCTCACAGGGATTACTCTGTCTGTTCGTATCTCGAGGATCTTGGCTTTCTCGGTTTCCTCTGTCGGGTTGGGTTTGTGGAGCCACGTGGTGCTGTGCTCTGTCTTTATTTCATGGTGCTAACACACCGTGATGAATCCGGCAATCTTGGAGCAAGCAGTCGTTATATGGGCGACGGTCTCATCTCTCTGGCCACACATCCTGCACTGTGGGTCTTTAGCTGTGGGGAGTATTTTGGTCTGATGGCACTTGGTATTTAGGGCTTGATCTTGTCCAGCCGTAATTAGTGCCTCGGTTTCAATTTTGGGCCATCGGTAGGTGTTCTCCATGGTCGTGATCTCTGGGACTTGTCTACGGTGCTGTCCGTGCAGCGGCTTTGACGCCCACTTCTCTTCGCATTGTTTCTTCCAATCTGTCATTGCTTCTTTCTTTGGTTTGTACCCAGTCAGTACCTCATTTTGCCATACAGCCTCTGTCAATGGGTCTGAGTCCTTAGCTTCCATAATGTATTCTTCGAGTCCGGCGCACTGGAATGTTACAGTGGCCGCGACTTCTCTCAGACCCCTATCACCGTTCTTTCTCGGAATGTATAGCCGGTGCACATCAGATCGTTGGTGTAGTCCGCCATACATCGTTAGTGTCTTCCTTGTTTTCATGTCTAGTTCTGCCAGCGCATTTTGGGACCAGTTTATTATGCCTGCCGTGTAGGTGATCACGGGTATGGCATATGCATTGATAGCCTCTATCATGTTCCGTCCGTTTAGCCTGGACTTGAGTACCTGTCGCAGCCTTTCCTGTATGCTGCCGAGGCCTTGTCCTCTACCATCCTCAGTTTGTTTTCCGTATTCTGTATTATGCCCAGGTATTTATATCCTTCATTTAGATCGGCATCCCTTATCTTTCCAATGTCTAGGTCAAGGCCGTCGGTCAGCTTGACGCTCCCTCTTACGATGACTTACTAGGCACATTTGTCGAACCCGAACTGCATCTTGATGTCACTGGTGAATATCCGGACTGTTTTGATCAGTGCCGCCAAGTCTTCTTCATTTTTGGCGTAGAGTTTGAGGTCATCCATATACAGCAGATGGTTGATTTTGTGGCCTGCCTTGAGTGTGTACCCTTGCTTGGCCTGGCGTAGTTTGTAGCTAAAGGGATTGAGAGCTACACAGAACAGGAGTGGTGAGAGCGCATCATCCTAGAATATACCACACTTGATCCTGATGTTTGCGAGATGTTCTCCTTTGCAAGTTAGGACGGTGGTCCAGTTTCTCATTGACATCTCTACGATCTTAGAGTCGATCCGATGAGCCTTTATACTGTGGAGTATCCAGAAGTGTGGGACCGAGTCATATGCCTTCTTGTAGTCTATCCGTTCCACTGCTAGGTTGGTGCGTCTCCTTTTTATGTCACCGGTTACGGCCTTGTCGATCAGAAACTGATCTTTAATGCCTCGACATCCGCTTCGTGATCCTTTCTGTTCGTATGCGAGGATGTGGTGTTCGTTTAGGTGGGCAGTTATCCGATCAGCAAGGATCCCTGACAGCAGCTTCCAGGTTGTGGGTAGGCGTTAGTCGTTAATTGCTTGGTTGTGTACCCTTCACTGGGTCTTTCTGGATCAGGACAGTTCTGCCTGTGGTAAGCCAGGCTGAGATGTCGTCGGGGTGGTCGACCACGTCCTGTAATTGCGTTGCCAGTCTACCGTGTAAGCTGATTAGATGTTTAAGCCAGAATCCCTGCTTTTGATCGGGCCCTGGTGACTTCCATTTCTGCATCTTCTTGACTTTCTGCTTGATATCTGCACTTGTGATTCGGTTGGTCCTCTGGAGTAGGTATTTCAAAGTGCTAGTGCCCATTCTGCCTCTTGTCTGTGTGTCTTGCCCCATATCCCTTTCCAGAAGTTGTCACTGTCAGGTATCTTTGATGTTGTGGTATCAGTGTTGTTGCGCAGCTGATAGAACACTCTGCCAGGATGAGTGGCGATCATCCTGTTGATTTTAAATTGCTCAATACGGGCGGTATACCTTTCAAGTCTATGGGATGTTGCCGTCAGCCTCTGCTTGGCATCCTCTATTGCCGCCTTGACACCTCTCTCCTTTACCCAGTTTTTGTTTCATTATATCCTGGGAGGGCTCCCAATGACCTCTTCTGGCGGCCTCCATTCTACTGATATCTCTCCTGAGACCTTTGATGTTAGATAGGAGGCGTCTCTTTCATGGTGGCGTTTGATTGGCACCCTTCTTTCTCATTAGTATTGCTGTTGTTTGTGTTGCTTTGACTCTAGCTGTTGCATATACAACGGCGTTGGTTTCGATGATGTTGTCTGTATGGACATACTCCATGGTGTGGCTTGCAATGGCAACAAGTTGCCGGATCTGTGTGTCATCTTGCTTTTGTCAAGCCTGACTGGTTTACGGGATGTTGGTTGGTCAAGTGCCTCCATGAACTCTCCTCTTAATTTCTTTTCTAAGTGGATTGTCATCATCATCAATTCTCATCTTTTCTCAGCGTGTACTACTTTATGTAAAGGGAGATTTGAAGTAGTACACGTTGAGACTTTTATCAATAGCTTAAAATGTAATTGGGTACGCAGATACTGTGATGATGATTTGCACAGACCATGGAAACTGTTTTTGATCTAGTTTTAAAGAAGTATGGCAATACGTTTTTGTTTTCTTGCAACTGTAAAAAATCTGATGTGTCTATTCCAAATATTTTCATTAGAAATATTGTTCATGCTTGGTGTGATGCCTCCTTTGTGGAACCCCAAAGTCCTTTTAGCAATCAAATACTGTAGAAAAACTGTTACATTAAAATAAATAGTAAAATTTTATTTCACGATCAACTATTTAATTTTGGTTTGGTATATTTAACTGACATTTTTTTATCAAAATGGGAGACTGTTGGATTGGGAAACATTTCGAAATACTTTTCCAACCCCAGGTATTACCTTCGTTTTTATTGGGGATTGCTGTCCAGTATTCCAACTGCTTGGCGAGCAAACACTCTTTTAGGTGGGCATACAAACACACAAAACTCGAACCAGCTATTCTATCATAAAGTCATCCATTCTCCTTCAGTATCTCAATCGGTTTACCGCCTCTTATTGCAAAAATGGTAAAGTGGTCAGTGCTGTAGTGTTCTCGGACTCGAGACCGGTCTCGAGTCATGATTTTAAGAACTCGGACTCGGAAGGCAAGGACTCAGACTCGTTTTCGTATAATCTGGACTCGTGACTCGTCGCTAAATTTCCCGAGACCGGGCTCGAGACCGGCAGAATTTGGGATTCACTTTTAGGAAATTAAGCCATCGTCACATATATAGCATTTGCCTTGTCCTATACAGTTTTTGTAAAGCTCCACACGGCATCTACGTGTTTGCAATATGTGCTGTATTGTGTAGATGATATTCGTAATAGTTCTACTCTAAAATCGTATATGGGTGGGTCCTCAATTATTTTCCTTGGTGGCCCACATTTTTAAAAGGGAAGACGTCACGGACCACAGCCAGACGCAAACCCGTGAGTTTGCCTTTGGGCTTCAGTTTGCCTTTGGGCTTCATTCTGAAATGGTTAGCTATCCACCTAAATTTGTGGTACCTAGGGGTCCGTCGGAAGACCCCGAGTTCAGAGCAGAGCAGGGCAGGGCGAAATGGAATAAATGGGGCGTAGCCCAGGATCGAAGCTCTGGGGGTATTTTCAAACTAGTGGACATAAACTGAACACTTATCTATAAATGACCTTGAATGAGCACTCAATAGATGGTCACAAGTATCGCAATTTGAGAGGCACGGACCAAGTGCTTAGATTCTAAGCACTTGGTCCGTGCCTCTCAACCTCAAGCAGTAGTGCCTAACACCCCAGGAACTTTTCCTTGCAACCGTGGGAGATGCAATACTTGCCCGGTGGTCAGTTATGACAAAAACCTTTCCATTGTAGGTCCCAACAACAACCGGTTTAACGTTCATCAGCACTTTACCTGTACTTCAGCCAATGTTGTTTACGTTCTCGTATGTAAACGCTGTAATATACTGTACGTGGGAGAAACAAAACGTCGTCTTGCTGACCGAGTCACCGAGCACCTGAGGTCAATCAAACAGAACCTCCCAGGGTTCCCGGTAGCCACACACTTCAATCCCCCGTCAACATGCTCGATCCGTGACTTGATGGTTTCGGCCGCCATCTCGTGTCGAGGTTCCGATCATGACCGCCTAGCTGCCGAAAACCGTCTAATCATGAAACTTGGAACCCTGTCCCCACATGGTCTGAACGTTAGACCTGAACTGTTATAACACAGCAATTCCTGCATTGTTTTGACTTGTGGTAACCACTTAACACTGTCTGTTTTCCTAGCCGAGTTTTACCGTGCCCAATTTTATTGTGTATTTTTTAAATTGTACGTTTGGCCGTGTCAACGATCAGTTGCATTTTTGCCACCTGATGAAGGGTTTAAACCCGAAACGTCGTGGAATTTTTCACAAACTTTTAGCACTATTTACTACTTCATTTTTACCTACCTACTTTATAAGTGCTACTCAGTACTTTGACCTTACATATATATATATATATATATATATATATATATATATATATAGATATATATATATATATATATATATATATATATATATATATATATGACTGCGATTCTTTCAATGCTATGTAGCCTACCACTAGACTGCTAGAAGAATTAGGATTCTGCACCTAGTTTGTCTAACGAAACAGTTGGCAAGTCATGTTGTGCATAGGGTTTTAGTAGCAGTATTACGTGAAATATCCAGAAAGTGGTACGTGCAGGATAAATGATGGACACCTTGGACTAAAGCAGGATAAATAAAATGGGAACCATAGGTTAAAAGATTATTAATTACTTTATAAATGATTCTGAATTTATTTTGCATTTTGAATTGCCTTGCGGGCCGGGCAAAATTGTCTCGCGGGTCTGAGGTTCCCCACCCCTGTGCAAGGCCTACATAGTTATCTGCAATCCTATCCTAGGCTCGAAAAGAAAATGTCTGGTAACTGAACTACGAGTACTCCATGGTCATGTTTGGTCCGAAGGAAAGATTGGCACTAACTAGAGTTATGCGACTCATTTTTCTGTGGGTTAGAAAAACTCACCATGATGCATTAATTGGCATCAAGTTCATCAACACTGAACACTTGTAGCACTGACTGACTCCGATTTAAAGAACAAGGGCCGCATTAGAAAAATACATGACTATGTTAAATTAGTAATCATGTTAACTATGTTTGGCATATGATAATAGAAAGCAGGTGTACATATCAATGAGCAGCGCACTCTTGATACTATATGGGTCGTTTGTGGAGCATAAGGTACTAAAGTCAGGTAAAAAACTATTCAGCAAATTGGATAGTTTGTTTCATTTTCCTATACAATATGTACAGTCGGTCTCGACACCCCCTGGTCTCGGTCTCGGATATGCTGGTCTCGACTACAACACTGCTACCAAATTTTGTTTGGGTAGGGTTAAGGGTAAGGTTAGGGTTAGAAAAATTGAAATTTAAGTGTACAACTCAATGTAACTGTCGCTCTAAGGTGCAATCCACGCCAATTATTGTTTATTGTTGTTGTAATTGTTATTGTGATTGTCGTCGTCGTCGTCATCAACATTATCATTATTATTATTCTAGGACCGCTGAAGACCGTCATACCTATTAGCTACACCAAAGTTCATGATTCAGCGACATTTTGCAAAAGAAATTCTCCTGGTAGGCCAGTTATGGCAATAATTCCTTTTTGTCATTTTTCAGTAGGCCTACATTATCTTCCCTTTAAATTTTGTCAGGTTCTTATCCAACAAATGCAGAATGCAATCAGCAATGTGCAGTGAGTTGGTCGGTTGTTGGGTCGATTGGTCGGTAACAGAATCTGACCCTTGATACCGTAATTTAGGTATGTGGGAAGACATTTTACAACGGGAGGAAGGCCTTTTGCCATGTAATTTTTCCTAGTTGGCAAGCAATCATTTCTTTGGCTTGAGGTAAAAATAGCTGAAAATTAGTATCGTAAATGGTCGTCTCTAAAGATACCGACAAGTCGACTTTTTGAAGTTACCAATGAATAGGCCGTGGGAAGGTTTGTGTGATTGGAGAAATGAGACATTTATCTCCTGAATTTTGACATTTTCTAAGATTATAACTGGCACTTGAAAATCAAAAGAAATGCACATGCAAACATCATTTATGTGCTTCACCGGTACTTGCAATTTCGGAATAGCTTTACCAGTCAGCAGGCTTATGATCATTTTACGGTAACGAGGTAAAGACACAGAGGTCTGGGAAATATATTTGAAATCAAAGACTGTTAGATGAGATTTCTTGGCATTTGGCAAAAGAAAATACATAAGCAAACCTACTATCCGTACATCACAGGTGCTATAAAGTGTGACAATGTATGAACTGACTGCATGGTCAAGTGGTCAGAGCATCCGACTTGCAGCCCGAAGCCTGGGGATCGACTCTTAGCCGGGTCATACCGAAGACTTTAAAAATGGAACCTACTGCCAATGTGATTGGTGCTCAGCATAAGCAATGGAGTAGGGAAAACAAGCCAGTGAGCCACAACTGGGAAAAAAGGCCGTGGCCGGCCCGACTTAAACCAATTGGTTGGAAACTGAGCCGTAAATCCTCATTTAACTCTAACTCTAATGTCGAACAGGTATGAAAAAGAATGCATGAAAGGACATTTCTTACTATTCCAATTCATTTTAAATATTTATTTTAGTCATGCACCATTTTGAGCTTTGTATGATTATAATTAGAGTGAGAACTTTATTCCATAATGATACTGAATTTAAAAGAAACATCTTGGAGTGTAATAATCAGTTCTCACGGTTGTTTAAATGTGATGCAGCAATGTCCGTCCATGACACAGCATAAACTGGAGAAATTTGTTCTCTTTCCCTATGGTGAATATTTTTGAAAAAAACAAACCTGCTGAATTATCAAAACTAAATGTGCCCTCCACTCCTTAGCCATTAAATAAAAATTCAATTATACACTGTGTATCAGTGTTGTATGTACAATAGAAATACTGGCATGGACAGACACCGTATCAAAACTTTCAAAGGTCCGTCCACGACAAATTATTTTAACATCCCTGTGACTAAATAAAGAACCAGAGGAGGAAATGAGAGTTTGCAATCACCCCCTGCTCTGAGAAAAGTATGACAACACTGCAATTAAAGAAAACAAGCCAGGATTTAAAAAATGTTCATTGTGCATCTACGACAGGAAATATGTCCTCCCATGACCAGAAATGCGTCCATTCATGACAGAAATATGTCCTTTTATGACAAATCATGCTGGTTTTAAGCCCTCAACTTAGGGAAGAATTCTTTAATTTTCCGCAGTTTTTTGTATGGCATCATATACCTGATAAGCAGCTTTCAGCTTAACTTTTGAATTTTCTCAAAAGAAGTTGACCCCGGCTTGACCTTTTGTTGTCCGTCCATGACCCCTAGAAATGAAAGATTGCTTGACAATAACACATATCTGCTGAACAAGGACTACCAGTGCAGCTTTGTTATCAACATTTATTTATTTGTAAATTTACACAAGTTTAAATAGAAGTCTGACAAGAAACCCAAAAAGTGAAAAACCAGTAAATTTATCTTTTCCGTCCATGACACAGATGGTCTATTGATTCTTTTTTTAGTAACACACCATGGCAACCAACTTTTTTAAGAAACTTGTAGAGTTGATGATATCCTTAAAATAAAACCCCTAACTTTAGTGCAAATATCACCTCATGTTATGTGTAGCCCTTTTCTGTATCAAAATACAGAAAATCTCCGTCTCTGACAAACCGATCAGACTCCAATCTTATTAAAGGGCATGTCTATGTTTAGTTACGTAATGATCTCGAGAACATTAACCACAAACAAGTCCTTTGTCAAAATGCTCCGATCTCCTTAGGTATTCAAAGACCATTTTGTACGGAATTGCACATTATAATGCAATGTGACCACCTAACAAATCGGAATTAGGCGGTGGGCCAATGGTCTAAAAGTGCTCTATTTCTTGACTTCCGTAGTTCCCCCCCCCCCCCCGTACTAAAAATGGCCTAGATACATTGGGAACGATGTCCTAAGATATATTTTACATGTTACCACTTTCCAAAGTTGCACATTTATGAGTAATTACGGAAAATACACTGTTTTGGTTGCTAGGGAAATTTTCCCTAGCAACGGTAGTTTATGCGCAGAACAAACACAATATCCAAACTAATGATGGGAATACAGATAAAATGTCATTTGCCTTTCAAAACAATTCTCATTTCCATATATTTTTCTGTACACAAAGTCTAAACTTCAAATTATGTGAATACAGAAGAAATGTCATATTCCTTTCAACATGAAAATAATTTATGCACATCATTTTGGAAATTATCATGAAATGTAAACTTTTTCGTTGCTAAGGAGTATTTTCCCTAGCAACAGCACTCAAAAAGCAGAAGAAACACAAAATCTAAACTTCCAATTACGAAAATACAGAAGAAATGTCATTTCCCTTTCAACATGAAAATTATTTATGCACATTGTTTTGAAAATTATCATGAAAAGTACACTTTTTTCGTTGCTAAGGAAAATTTTCCCTAACTACTGTACTCAAACACACTGGCGTAGCTATGGGGGGCTTGGGGGCGCACCACCCCCCCCCCCACACCAAAATCCCACGCCCTCCCAGACGCCCCCCCCCCCCACTGGAAATCAGGGGCATGTAAAAAAAAATACAGTTATTGGCAAATGGGGTTAGGCCTACCGGACCAGTTCTGACTGACTGAGTGGCCAGCACCGTGGTACGAAATAGCAATTTGAAAAGGGTAATGTGAAGAATGACCCCCCCCCCCCTCCGCCGTTGCCGGGTTTCCGCGGCGGCGCGGCCTAACTCGGAGTCCTAGCAGACAGTAGCGGCTGTAAAACTGGCAGATTTCTGACTTCGAGACAGTGTTTCCACTTCTCACGACAATCCGTGGATCGAAATTTCCCGCAAGATCATCGAGATGTCTTTTTTCAGTTACGATTTCGATTGAGTCGATAAGGAACAATGAAATACGGGGAAGTTCCCGCGCTAGCGCTGGGAGTGCGATTTTCACAGCTTACCCCTCTCCTCCAGTCCTCCTGCCAATGCAATGCATGTGCTATATTGGCTGAGTTCTTGTGCGGGAATCGGAACAAATGAATGTGGGTGAGAAATTATTGCAATACAAAAATGCCTAATTTCGGGAAATGCCGAGCCGACTTGGCGATTTCAGGAAAATTTGGATTCCAGTACGGGAAAAGTGAAATCACGATCACGGTGTGGAGACACACATGCTTCGACTTCGAGATTCGAGAATTGGTGAAGTCAACCCAGCGTGACTGTCTGCACAGAGCGATGCTGATGCTTTCCACTCGATCAAAAATACGGATTTCTAGTTTCTACGAATCATTTGCAACCTCAGTTCCACTAGTGTGCTCACCTGATGGGTGATAGAAAAGAACTTTACTGGTTTTTGTTCAATGCAGGGAGAATGGGTAAATGTTGGTTCAAATCTTCGTGGTAAAGATTCCTAAATTGGGGCTGGTTAAAATAAACACAGGACAGATTTTGGGATGGTAAAAAAGTTAAACATTGGTACTTTTAATCAACCTTTAACAGATTTTGGGATAAAACATCTGGTCCACTGTTCATAGTGAAACTAGAGTGTATTTTCATTGTGTTCCTTTCATTCGATCTTCTTAGGTGTCTGCAACTTTGGATGTAGTTTGCTTGATAAGATTGAAGTTGCACTGTCCTTTGTTATGGAACTGGAAAGCGGGTACCATGGTTTACATTTATATGTCAGAGCAGGTGCATTTCAGTCTTGAGAAGGCAGATACAAATGCTGAAATTAAGAAAAGAATTGTGGGACAGATTTCCAGTTCTGGTATGAGTGACGGTTTTGAACCTTTCTCAAGATCTTATTCAATGTGTGGTGGGACAGTATTCATCTTCTGGGTGTTATTATTCTCCATCACAAAGGACTAATGGATCATCACTCAAGAGTAAGGGAGGGTTGTAATATATATATACATGTGTGTGTATCCATTCCATTCCAAAATCATGCAGTTGAACGTTATTCATGAAAATGTAATATATGTTTCAGAGTGAGTAAATATTTATGTTTATTTTTATAGAGTAGACTGTATCCATTCCATGTGTAGGCCTATCCATTCCATTATTGTGCAGTTGAAAGTTATTCATGAAAATGTAATTTTTGTTTCACAGTTTCAGACTGAGTAAATATTTATGTTTATTGAGTAGAGTGTATCCATTCCATGTGTAGGCCTATCCATTCCATTATTGTGCAGTTGAACGTTATTCATGAAAATGTAATATATGTTTCAGAGTGAGTACTGTGTAAATTTTTATTTTTATAGAGTGTAGTGTATCCATTCCATGTGTAGGCCTATCCATTTCATTACTGTGCAGTTGAACGTTATTCATGAAAATGTAATATATGTTTCAGAGTGAGTAAATATTTTTTTCTATAGAGTATAGGTTATATATATATATATATATATATATATATATATATATATATCTATATATATATCTAAATATTTTTTGTGTTCCTGTCATGCAATCTTCTGCAACTTTTTTATGTAGTTTGATTTGATTTGTTGGATATGGCGGAGGAATTGGAGTTGCACTGTCATTTCCTATTTCACTGGAAGGTGGGTCTCATACTGTTTACAGAACAGGACTCTCTAGACACTCCGCCTCTAAGTCATGTGATTGCGAATGCTGAAATAAAAGCCGGTGTGAATAATTTCCAGCTCTGGCATGACAGGTTTGAGCGTGATGGATGGATTCTCAAAATGTAGACCGTATTCAAAGAGTGGTGTGGCAGTATCCATCATATCGGTGTGATTATTCTCTATCACATAGGACTAATGAATCATCACTAAAGACTAGTTGTTATAATGTGTATCCATTCCATATCTTGCCAAAATACCTGTATAGGTTGTAGAGGACATGTTTTTATGACATGCGATTTTGAAAATATATTTTTCTAGTATTCCTGTCATTCGGTCTCCTTATACTATATTGAAGCAACTTTGAATCTAGTTTGCTTGATTTGTTTGGTGTATGTTTGGTGTATGATGGAGTTCAGTGTAATCGGTTATTTTCACTGAAAGGTGGGTCATGGATGGCATGGTTTACCATTTTACCATCAGGACAGGACACTGTAAATAAAAAATCTGTGCCCCTGGAAAAAACTGCTGGCAACCCAGCTGCGTTGACTCAATGAGGGTGACCATGTCACAGAGCAGTGAAAGCGGCAGCGTTATTGACCCTTAGCGTACGGCGCTCTCCAGCCGCCGAGGACAGTCCGCATTCGACGTTCAATCTCCCATGCGGCCCTTCATGCATGAGCTGCTGCCCGATTTGGCTCTCCATATAGGCGCCGGGGCACCCGGGCTTGACGGGGCACACAGCGACTGGCTGCGCCTGCGCGGGGGCTCAGGGCGTGACGTCATAGGCGGACGCCCGGGTGTCTGGAAACCATCACCTTCATAACTTACGGGCTAATAAGCTTTGCAACATTTTTGGTCAAGCCCCCCCCATGAATTTTGTTAGCCCCCCAGCCCCCCCCCCATGGAAATTTTCCTGGCTACGCCACTGCTCAAACACTCCCAGTTGTAGGAGTGAAAGATGTCTTTACCTTTTCCACAGAAGTTAGGAGAAAAAACTTCAAATGATAATGTCTCAATCACAATTCATTAACTAGTTGCTAAGGATAACTTTCCCCTGCAACAGAGGTGTAAGCACAGAATTAACTAGTTGCTAAGGATAACTTTCCCTTGCAACAAAAGTGTAAGCACAGAATAAAGACAAAGTGAAAGCTTCAGATTATGCAAACAGGTATTTCAGGGAATAAAGAATAACATTTTTAAGACTCTTAAGGAGAAATCTGACAAAATGTTGAGAATTCAGAGAAACTCAATGTTCTGGTTGGTGGGCATAATTTTCAATAACAACTGAAGTTACAGTACTTACAGGATAAAAACAAATTGGGACTGATGTTGATAAACAGTGTAAGTTCACTGAAATTTGAAAATATCAACATCTCTTATAATCAGGTTGAATACCAGATGCACTACACAAATGATGGTAGGAACATAAAATTTTACCAATAATCACTTTACAACACTTTTCTACAGGTATGTCAGTTACCTACTAGCATTTCAGCAGCCCCTTTTTATTTTACTTCTTACTGAAAATGATGAAGCTTGAAGAACCTTCAGACAATCAGACTGAAGCTTAGTAGTAACCCATTAAGTATAGAGGGTATAATACCAAAATGAGGTTGAATATGCTACTCCCTCCCCCTCCCCCACACATTCTCTTACTCAGTAACTGTGCTATTCCACTCTAGTTTCTTCAAAGGCTGCCTACTTTCATCCTAATGCTGACCTTACCTAAAACATAAAAAGCAGAGCTTCTAGAGGAAATGACAGCTCACCTATGATTAACATTACACTTCACCCTCGCCATGCCATGAAAATTGATTAAGTAGTGTCTGGATTTATGGAGTACTCCTACAGATATCCAACCTCAACTCCACACACCCTTTAATTATAAAAAGACTGCCCAGTGCACATACAATTAATAACTTACATACAAACAGTAGCATTCTGTAATGTTCATATTTAACTAACATCCAAATTACAGTAGATTTTGTAGATACAACAATTCTTATTCATCCAAACCAACATGATGGTCGACCATGTGTCTTTTTAAAAAAGATCATAGAGTTAAAAAGATCATGTAACAATAAACTGTTGATTGTTGCCTAGTAATATTTTCCAGTTTTGCTGAAAGATACTGTCCTGTTTTGTACTAACACTAGTTTTTTCACAGATACATGAGTACTGTAGGTGCCATTTCACATTCGTTGGTGGATTCTAGGTGTAAACCAGATCAGTTGAAATGCACCACCAATCTTGAGAGGGTTTTTTTTTATTGTTTCTTGTATTACTTCATTTTTCAAGAATTGAAAGCATCAAATCTTCACATATCTTCAGAAGTATGTCACTATATCATGGCATCTTTGAGTCCCTAGAATACCCAATATTTGAAGGAAACTTGTTCCTCTTTAAATCTCAAAGTGGATACAAAAGGATGAAATGTAGGAGTATTTAAATAGATCATGACTAGCCCTCTTTCTTAAACTCTCAGCTGGTTGCTCTCTTGTTACACGGGGCATCTCACTCCCAGCAGGTGTCTTGGCTTCTGAGGCTGCAATTAAACTAAAACACCAATGGTGCAGTAGCTCAAACCGGGGCAACTTTGGGATCGGCTCGTCTCCACCCCCCACCCCCCACCCCCCTCAAAACCCTGTGTACATCACTGCATGGTGTGATTGCAGGAAACACATAACCAAAAGAAATACAAGTACTTTCCTGAGAAGGATCACGAAACAAGCAAACAAATTTTGGGCTTCGGCCCACCGTCTAAATAGACTAGTTATTAGTAACTATGTATCCAGGGGCTGTATCTAAATCCATCTAACCCGATTCCGAGCCAATATCTAGTCCAGTAGCCCCCATTCCGGGATAGTTCCCAAGTCCGGTCATTTGACATTGTAGCATATTGTAAAAATAGTTTTCATACTAATTTTCAGTACAGTTAATTTAATAGGTCATTTTAGGAGTCAGTTCCATAGTCTGGTCCACCCTGTAAATTAGTTGATTGTGTGGGATCATTCATATAATGAACTGCATAGCTATAACAATGTAGTTTTAAGTTACGTTATGTGACACTAATTTTGTGGAATTGGCTCCGAGTCCGAGTTCATGATCTTCAGCCCATTCCGGGCCAATTTTAATGCTGGGACCTCCCATTCTGGACCAATTCTGAGTCTAGTCTTATATGGATTCAACTTCGGAACTGAATCCTAGTCCCCACTCGAACGCTACAACCATGCATGCATACTTTTAAAATTTTGAAATTAAGCACTGCTAGAGGCTATTTCCTGGAATCTAACAATCAAAATAAGTATACAAAACCATGGTAGTGCAGACTGGGTTAGTCTCAAAAAGTGGTCCGGATGGGGGGTGGGCTGGAGCCCCCCCCCCCACCGTAAATCCGCTCCTGCTACTACACTAGGCTATTCCTGACGAATGAGCCTCTTCCTATAACACTGGATCACATTGTACGTTTGCGACTGCTGTTGCACTAATTATACCTATATGATGTAACACATCTAAGACCTGTCTGCCTGTAGGCTAAAGCTCTTAGGTAGGGATACTCTTTCTTTTTACGCATGCCGCAGCATGCTGTTATAAAATAGCACATATAACCTTCAGTTCAATGCTTAAATGAATGAACTTGTAAAGTACCTAATTCCCGTACAAAGTGTCTTAACTGAACAACTTTTTAATATTTTCTCTTTTCCCCTGAATTCTAAATTTCAAAAGCATGAAATCGAAAAATAAAGAATATTTAGATACGAGTTGCACGTCCTAGAAAGTACCATTTCTGACAATGTGGGAGATATTTTTGACAAGAATTTCATTAATAGGCCTACTCTGGGCGAAAATGAATGGGGTACCCTCAAGCCATGCCACGGAACAACAGAAGAAAATCATTAATATTAACAATTTCTAAACATAATGAATTCAAAGCTATAAGTTTTATATTGTCAGGTAGCACCATTTTGCATCTAAATCATCATAGATATGCAAAAGTTTTCTCAAAGTTGGCACCTTGGGTGCCCCCAACTTAGCATCCTTCAAAAGAAATTGAAAAATTTACTCAATAATCAGTTCAAAGCTTTAACAAAGATAGAGCCAGTTTCATTTAGACATACATTAACAAAACTTTCTCAAAGGGTCAAAGTGTCGCCCTCTCCCCTAAATCAATAAACAATTTCCGTTAAGCCAGCCAAGAAATGAGAAACATTCACTAAACAATGAGAATTTCTAAACAAAGAATCAGTTAAAACTTTTTCAAAGATAGCATCACTTCGCACCATAGCTGAATTACATAAATGTCACCCCCTCCGCTTAGACTCCCTTAGGACGACCTCTCTGCCGGGGGTGACCAAGGAAGGATTCGTCCGGTGTCACCTATCCTAGGTACGTCAGAGGAGGGGTTCCACTTAGTGTCATTAACTGCCCCCTTGGGATTTTGCCCAGGCTGCGGCCCTGTGTAACCCTCAATCCTTATCCGGCTCCGACGGTCCCCACGAACAGACGAAGGAGAATTAACCAGGTTTTCAAGAGTTTCCCAATCTCTATCAATTGTCACGGCGATCTTTTCTTTTAGTATCTTTCGTAACAGGAACGATTCTACATTTTAGGGTTGTCCACTGAGAAACAGGGGAATTTTACAATTTCTAAATTATAGATAAAGTACAAAATAATGTGTAATGAATTCTATTTTGTAACCATTCTAGATTCATTTCAAAGGAACTGAACAGTCAACTCGGCCATGATCTTTATGGTGACTTCCCGCAAACGAGATCTCGTTACATCACTTACCCCAAGAAAAATTGGCATGACGTATTATTACTGTGGCAAATTTAACACAAAACATATTTTGCTTTACGTACTTAGGGTTCAAATCCTAGCCCGGTCATACCAAAGACTTTAAAAATGGAACCTACTGCCTTTGTGCTTGGTGCTCAGCATAAACAATGGAGTAGGAAAAACAAGCCAGTGAGCCACAACTGGAAAAAAGGCCGTGGTCGTCTCGACTGAACCAATTGGTTGGAAACTGGGACGTTAAACCTCATCTAACCTAACCTACATACTTTGTCTTGTCAGAGACTCCCCTTCCTGGTATAAGTGACGGATGTGAAACCCTTCCCCACCATCAGTGAATAGGCTATAGACCTATTACCTGGTCTGCTGGTGTTTCAATCGGGACTAAGCCATTTACGTGTAAAACATAAGCAGTCACCCCAATTCAAATTAGTACAGTATATACAGGAATTCTAATTTGTTATGTCACTGCTTACATCATACTTGCGTGTGTGAATACTTACCTGGCGCAGGAGTATCCGTGATCACGACGGCGGAGCTCTCAGGGTCAGGTGTATTCGTAGTATCTGTTCTTTTCAGCCAGTCTGGAACGGAACCCCACATGGTCAGTTAAGTTGTCCTTTAGAGGTCTGGGACGTAGCTCCTAAGAGGAGCAGAACTCCTTCGGGATTAATGTTTGGTTTCGCCCCTTGGCTCAATGACAGAGAGTCGAGGGGGCTTGAAAAAGTATAGAATTTGTAACCTATCAGTACAGGAGTTTTCCTTCAGTTTTAATAATTATAATATACTCAACACGAAAATCGGGGTAATGATGCCATGGAGGAGGGGATGTGTCCCCTATGGTCTTCAAGTTAACTCACAAAGGGTGATAAGCTTCAGTATCAGCTTTCCTCGTAAATCCTCGTATGATGTAAACGTATGGAAACACTACAATTACAAAAATTAACAGAAAAAAGTTTGCAAGAGGAGAAATGAAAATGCATATAAAAAGGGTGACTTCTTATTACATAACAAAGTTACCGCCAGACTCAATGAATTGAATTATGTTTTTTTTTTTTCAGTTGGAGCATTCACAAAAATAATTCAGTTAAACCTTTTTGCTCCCAACTTAGCACGATGGGCTGAAGGTCAGAGTTAGGTTATGACATTCGCCTCGTATTTGAACCATATTCCAGGTTCTCTGCCGAGAAAAGTTCTTTTATGAAACCCTACTACAGAGAAACTCTAGTGTTATCAAATATAAACGAACTCGGGAAATGTTAAGCCCATACAGAACGTTAGCTGATCAACAATATAACTCTTAAAAGACTTTTAATTTATCCCGGGCATTATACAGGGATGTCAGGGGCTGTAGCCCCCAATACTGTTTACCCTCAAAATTGTCCACAATTGTATCTTTGTTCTGAAAGTGGGAATTTTTAAACCAATGGCATCTCAAAAAAGATTACTTAAATACATCTAAAAAGGACTGGAAAGTGCCATTTGGGCAATCTGGGAGGCATTTTGGCAAAACTTATTATAGCTTCCAACATTATGACCCTACAACCGACAACCGCGACTGATTTACCCCATCGGTATTCAACCCATACGAGTACTATTATATGCAACAATTCATACACTAACTTCAAGTGGGAACAATAGGTACAAATTCGTTTAGCATATTAAATGTTCTGATAGTTTCAGTTAACTGGAAAATTTATTGTTATAACTAAAGGTAACACCCAAGTAAATGTAATCAGCTTCCACATCAACCCCTGTTCCTGCAACAAATGGTTAAAATTATTACCCTTCTAAAAATATTACAACCTTAATTTTATCCTGATGAGCAGATATGGCGGCCATTTCAATGATCGTCTACCTCTCTTGACGCTAGCTGCAAACAGGGCCGTTGTAACCGTAACCTGGGCGTGGGGTTGTAGTCCCCAGTAATTTTCAGTTTGAAGGGTTTTCTTGAAATATGTTCAAAATTTACTTAGAAAATGTCAAAATTCTGGAATTAAATGATTCAGCCTCCCACTCTTAAAGACGTTCCGACGGCGCTTTGCGAGTCAAAGACTCTTGTATTATAGTGCCTTCCAAATAATAGGGTAAAAATTCACTGCAGGCATCGACACCTTTATTACATAAATATTCCCGCATGCACTGAATGAGATAAATATGGCTAATCCATAATAAAGGGCGTCTAATGAGCTCTCCTACATGATTCATCAGAGCAGGATTATCCTGCCTCTACCTTTCCCTAATCTACTGAATTAACCACATTTCTAACACTTGTTCGGCTTTCTAGATTCTGTGAAATGAAAATTTCGAAAGTTGTCCGGGCCCACAACTTAACATTTTTGTTGCATTTAACCTTAGGGCATGATTCTTACATTTTGAATTTGATCCAGTTCCAAAAATTACATTAAATGAGTGGGATTTTAATACTGTGTTGCAATTAACTACGTCATCATTGATAAAAAAATATTTGTAAGAAAAAAGCCAATGCTGTCTACTAGGGCAAATACATGGCACCCTTGTTCTACCAGACGGATTTCAATTACAAACAGCCTAAAACATGGCAACTCACTGACGATTTGCTGAAACCTAAGAAAAGGTTCGAATGTCAAAATTACATCGTCACTGCAGGCAAACAACTGAATTTTGTTCGTTTGTGGTGGCAAAGGAAAATAATTTTACATTTCCGGGACCACCGGTGAGTGTACTGGATGCTATCGGTTCATCGTAGTCGATCTGGCGCCGAGGGTGATGACGGATATACTGTCTAAGCGAGGCATCGTCTACTCTCCCTATTTTTATTTCTTATGATCCTCAGAGGGTAAAGAGGGACGTAAATTCTTCAAACAAAACAAAATGAGGGGTATTATAAATAAACCGTTCAACAGTAAAATAATATGCAGATTAAGAGCATAAGTGAGCCACTCGGTAGGTATCCTAATATATATTTGATTAAGAAGCAATCGGGAATGGATACCTTTTAAGGTCATCAATAACTAACTTAATAATACTAAATTAAAATAATCACTGCATACATCTTGGTTGTCCCAAAAACTATATGAAAAGTGTGAGAATGGTTTATAGATAAGGTTAAACATTTCTAAACGACGACAAATAGGTTATTTTATCCATCAGCAGCTATAATGTCGTGCGAATGAGAAGAAAGTGGTAAATGTAGCAGTTTCTTGGAAAGACACATTGTTGTATGCTGTCGATATAGGTGGAAGTCGTATCTTCTTTCGGAATCTAGTGCTCTATGCACAGAGAAGGGAAAACGCAAATGAATCTACCCACAGATAAATAAGCCTATGTGAAGGAAATGTTCGTTGATATGTTAGTTTTCTATAACCCAAATACAGGTCTAAGGAGTGTGACAGGTTAAATATCACTCATCAAAACTACTAGTTTTCCAGTTCATGTGGATGGTGAAGTTGTATAAGGTAGTGTGAAATTTCTGTGTTAGGTACATAACTGGATTTTGGCGTAGCCCCGACGAAGTTTTTTGTTCAGCTCATTGCTACGAAAAAACCGGAGGGGTGGTAGCTAGCCACATAAGGGCCGCTACCTAGGCTAGTTTTGACCCCTTCCGAAAATAAGCTTATTCTGTACTTTTCAGTTTGATGTATAACTTTAATAAACATATTTATGAATTAATTAATTGAATGCGTTATTTTTTGCAATGAATGATGAGACTGTTGCAACCGTCAGTACCATTCCTTTCAATAGGCTTACTTACGGACGGTTCTTAAAGAAATTACTCAGCCGAAAAATGTTTGTGACTCATGACTAAAAACCGAAAAACGACTCACCGGGTGCATCTCATATGAAAGTGTAATCTGACGCTGGTAAATTTTTGTAAAAATTTTAAGCCCCAAATTATTCTTTTTCCTCTAGATTTATCATAATATTTTGTGTAGAGGAGAGGTCTTACTACACAGAGCGTCCCACGTCTTCCTCTCTCTTTCACATTTGAATGTTCAAACATCCATTGTATAGAGAGTTCTGTTTTGTGTAAGTAGGAAGTTGTAAGACAACTCCCTGGTGCAAGTATCCTTTACACACCTACTTCGCATGATCTGCGATCATCATCATGGCAATCGGATATACGTGACGTCATGTCATCTGTAGAACTCGTTGTCACCCCGGGGTCCTCTCTATGTTTCGACCTCTCTATATTCCGACCTCTCTATGTTCCGACTTCTCTATATTCCGACAACTCTATGTTCCGACCTCTCTATATTCCGACTTCTCCATGTTCCGACTTATAAACGTTTTGGTCGAAACAAAGAGAAGTTAAACCATAAGGGTCACATTTCTATGTTCCGACCTCTCTATGTTCCGACCTCTCTATGTTCCGACCTCTCTATGTTCCGACACATGCAGAGTACTTTTCAAAGGCTAATTCTACGCTGAATGGTGCGCCGAGAAAAGGGCCTTTCTGAAATCGGCGACCCCGAAAAACCCAGAAACCATATTTCAAATCGCATACGTGTTTGGGAACACGGATTCCCCCACCCCCACCCCCAGGGGAAAATCGAATGTCAGGAAAACGCTTGAAAATAACATATTGGGTATTTTTGATACCGCTGATTACGAAATTGAGGTCTATTTTGGCACAGCTTGTTCGGTTTTTGAGATATGGCGGTTTGAAAATACTCCAAAAATAGAAAAAAGGGAGTATCTCTTAAGGGGAAGGAGATATGCAAATTTTAACTTCGGATTCGTGAAGGGCGTAGTCGAATTGACCTTGCTGCAAAGTTTGATGCAATTCGGTGACGTTCGATGATTTTGGCTAAAAAAACACATGGACTTATTTTACACCTTATGGTTTGGGGGCCCCCTGCAGGGTCATCTCTCAGATCAGCCCAAAACTTTGCACACATATGCATTCGAGGACGCTGATTACGAAACTGGCGCTTTTAATTGCATATCTCACTTCTTTGAGGCGAAAGGGGCGAGAAGGGTGTTTCGGGTGACCTATCGTGATCAGGATGAAAGTGCAAGGGCGGGGTGAACTTGACCCCGAAAATGATAATTATAGCGCCCTCACATGAACGATGGAGATACTGTAATATACACGAATTCCAAGGTGCATTTCGACTAGCCACCATACAATGGCCACAGTGGCAAGGGGGAAGGGGGCACGGGCAGAGTTGATAGATATCTTGTAGAAGACACATGCGCGGATACTTCCAGGGGGGTGGCGGCGTAAGGGTCCTATCCCATAAGATTGAATATGACCAAAATGCATGTTTTCATTTGTGGTCGAAACATAGAGAAGTAGGAACATAGAAATGTGTAAAACGTCTCTATGTTTCGACTTCTCTATGTACCGAATTCTTCACGTTTGAAATTTATGTTGGAATATGGAGTAGTCGGAACATTGAGACGTCCAAAGTCTCTGTGTTTCGACTTCTCTATGTTTCGACTTTTTCAAATTGCGGTCGGAACATAGAGAGGTCGAAACATAGAGACGTCATCACGTCTCTATGTTCCGACCTGTCTATGTTTCGACCAAAACGTGAAAAATCGTTAAAAAGTCGGAACATAGAGAGGTCGGAACACCGGGATTGAACCGTCACCCCCACTGCAATGACTCAGAAAGAAGAAATGATAAGGGGGTGTAAAAAGCTGTCATCTTTCTCTTTGAAGACGTGTACAAGTGCTCCCAATCAGTTCGGTTACTACTTTCATTTATGAGATCACGTTAGGTCAGAACATAAAGGGATCTGCAGTAATCGTTAAAAATTTTACATGTAATAATACTCTGAGAGAAAGTTCGGCCAATCCATCATCCTAAGTATTTCATGCACTTTTTAAGAGAGAACATTTATTCGTAATGTAATAGTGTGAAAGATAAAGACCTAGTGGAGAGCTTTTAACAAACTGGCGAGTTTAGGGATAAATTTTATTTACTAGAAGATTTGAGAGTAAAACATAAGGCACTTATTCGTGTACCCATATTTTCTGCAGGCGAGTAGCTACGGGGGGGGGGCGTCTAACCCCTAGATGTTTGCTAGGCCGGCAGAAATTGTTTGTGTCCTGATAAAATTTGTAAGAATTAAGGACGGCGATCAATGCCGTAACCTCCCATTTGATACCTAGCCCCCCCCCACACACACACACACACTAAAAATTTCATTCTAGCTACGCCCCTGATTTTATGCATACGCTATTGAAATTCTTGATTAAAATAGAGTGTTATCAAAGACTCGATCACACCACGATTGTTTGGAGTCAAGACAGTATGGAAACGATCTCAGAAGTTCAATTTCGTTGAGCAATTTGATAAAATCGACCAGTTATATCCAATCAATTTTCCTGCACATTCTTGCTTTTATATTAAAGAAACAGCTTCAGTCAAAGAAACTTATAACACTCGGGTAAACTAAAATAGCCGAGGCCGGAAATATTCATGTAACATATATGGGCGTAAATCCCGGGGGGATGGGGGATATATCCCTCCCGACATTTGACTAGGGGGGATGGCCCATGTAATCATCCCCCCCCCCCCAATGTTTCAGTCTACAGATACGTGTATGGTGGAAAGTGTATTTTATTCTTCATTTTCGTAAGAATTTTTTTCAATCTCACTTCACTTTCTATCACACATGTTTCTCAAACTATCAGAATTTTAGCAAATCTTTGGCAATCTATCAAAATTTTCGCGCGCTCCGCGCGCTTCCAACCTTACGTCAGTGTCACTTACATTATCATTATCTTCCGATAGCAACTTTCAGAAAAGCACAGCAGCAAAAGTTGAAAGTTTACGAATTAATAGGTAAAAGACTGGCTTATGGCAGTGGCATGGAGGTTTGTTGGGAAATTGAAAGTGTCTCGATGTAGAGTCTGAATGCAGGGTTTGTAATGGAAATATTATTCGTCACTGTTTACACTCCATGTCATGACCATTATTAAGGTAATAATACACGAAACTGTTCTAATCACGGCACTTTCCGAAGAACAGAGATACATCTCCAAACATCTGTGGGGACCTCGCATCAATATGGAATCTTTCAATCTAATATGTAGCATGATGTAGAAGGTTGAAAGTACGTATCTGCCGTTAAACATTTTTCCAAAAATTTTTACCAGAGCTTCGCCAGTTCGCGCTGCCATTATCGGTATACATGGTGATTGATAATAGACTTATGACGGAAACAGCACTCTGTAACGCTCTTATTAGTCCTTCACCCCCGGCTTTTGCTACACCTATCAGGGAGGTCTAATATCACCTCACTGCACCAATACTCCCCCCCCCCCCGTCTCATTTTCCATTGTTGGCAGCTGTTCGTCCGGATTTTAGTTCAAAAGTAGTAAAAAACGATAGTTGTAAAGTGTTCGGGGTCGTACTCTATTATCATTTGGATGTCAGGTAGTATACGCATTATGTCATTGCCCCCCCCCCCAATTATTATGATTAATGCAGAGCTTGCAGGGGGTCCTATTCAGGTATCTGCTAGCCTTAGATGCCCTTTCATAACGCACAATGAAGGAAAGGACATATTTCGTAATAACTCAAGAATGTTTCTGTGGACTCCACGCACATAACAACTTTCCCGAAATAGAAGGCAGTAAAATAGACAGAAGGGAGGGGTCTTCAGGAGATTTGTTTACAACGTATCTGTCTCTTAATAGACAACATATTCTCTTTTACCTAACCAAAATTTAGCATTCACTAAATTATGGACATTTTCCGGCCATATATGATCAGTTCCAAAAACGTCCCAAAGATAGCACCATTTTGCATCTAAAAGACCTTAAATTAAAAAAAAAAATTCTTTAAGGGGAGGGGGAACCTCTTCCCCAGGACAACACCTTTATGTAGTGACAAACCAAAGATCAAAACTGCTGCAGGAACGCATGAAAAATAAACGTGTAATTTACGCAGACTTGGGGGAACAGAGGTATTATTACATCATCTATGGTGCCCCCAATCACAAAAAACCTGGCGACGCCACTGATCTCAAGCCAACTTACAGGTCTTGTAATGATCTCCGAATTCAAAATCCAGTTGTCTGGGATGACCCTATATGTTGATCCCTGCCTTTTTAAGCTTAACAGGACATTGTTGCTCTTATACAATTTCAATCCGGTGCAACTTATCGACGAGTTTTGTGCTCAAAATAGCAGTTCCTAAATGTATGAATATACCAATAGCCTACCAAAGAATATTACCACTGAAATTAACCCCTTAAAACAGTCTTCCTGGCACTTCTGAGACATTAAAACCCAGGAGCTTCCGGGGGCTTCACGCCCTGGACCCAACCGTGGCTTTGCCCCTGGACCCACCAGGGGCCCTAAGGCGGGCCCCTGGACCCCACCTGTCATGGGCTCGCGCTCGCCGTGCACGCTTCGCGTGCACATGTTCCACATTTGCGATAGTTCACCCCATCCCCCCAAAGTTGAAAAGAAATCTACGCCCCTGGTAACATAATATAGCGTTTGTCTTCTCATCAGAGCTTGAACCAAATTATACTAATATTTGACAATTTTTCTATAGACTTAAGATTCATTGCATTTTATTTTCGTCTCAAGAAAGGACCGTAACTGAGGATTATATTGGAATTTTAGGCTGTCGTTTCAGAAACAATCATAGTGTGAATGGAAACAGTGTGCAAGTAATCGGCATCTGAATGTCTAGAATCCATGTATTTTTATCTATCACAAGGAGACGGGGAGCCTCATTGTATGCCATAATCGCAACACATTAAATTCATCTATTTAATTCTTGCACAATAATAATAGTGTGATTAATTAACTAGTAAATTTAACTATTTATTGCACGTCGTGAGTACAATGACAACATTACACACAATACCTAATGATAAGGACTCTTGAAGCTTAAAAGTATCATAATTGGAAGGTGTGGGAAGAGAGAAATCACAAAAAACTCCTCTGAGGTTAATCACATTATCACTTAACAGGTTGAAATGAAAATTCACAAATATATTAGAGACAATTGTTGACTCTTGAGATTATACTCATATAAAGTCTTAAAAGAACCTGTGATCATTTTAGAACTAGTTTCAACCCAAAACCGCACATAAATGTTAATCTGTTGATCATGACTGGTAGAAGAATACACTTTCATATTTCTTGGAGATACAAGTACAGTCAATCTAGAAACAAGTTCAAGTAAAACTTAATTAAGTCCCACGAAGGATAGTTACACGTACCTAAGTAAAGCCATACAGACAGATGAAAAGGAGTAAAATATTAGTAGGATAAATATTACGAAGTAAAGAAGCACAGAGAGACAAAATATTACTAAACTACCACAAAAATAAAATGTTAAGAAAGAATATGATAATAATGATTTATATAGCGCCTTTATATGTAACATCTCAAAGCGCTTCACAATCATTACCCCTGGTCATTGGTAACTTGTCAAACCCAAACTATATAGTGCACATCCCTTGCTGTTCGTACCCGGCACACTGAACAGAATGCCACTTCATCGTGTCCCCTGGGGGTCCCATAGGAGCAACCACAAACAGCACATCATTATACGAGTTACCTCACAGGTACCCATTTAACCCCTGGGTGGAGAGGAACAATCGAGATAGAGCATCTTCCTCAAAGACACAACATAATGACCCAGGTTGGAATCGAACCGTCAATCCTTAGATCACAAGTACAACACCTTTGCCAATAGCAACCTTCACAACATGCATGTCATGACAACTTTAAATTAGTCGCATGGTCAACGTCATTTAGTCAAGATACCATGTTAAGTAAAGTTAGTCAAAATTACTTTCATGTATGACTACTTATCGTCCATTTTCATTATTTTAACATGACAGAAAGGTTAGTTTGATTGCCACTCATTTAAAGCAAGGAGAGCAAAGGTAAATAGCAGTCTTCTGTTTATTCCTAGCATGAGATAAACGCAAACAAACAAGGCACCTCAATATCTGGATCAGTGGCGTAGCTAGATATTTTTTGTGAGGGGGTGGGGGTAAAAGCAGAAAAGATTCCGACAGATTATTATCTTGAAGAATGATTTACTATCTTAGCGTAGCGCCACCATTATCTGGCGTGTAGCGCGCGGAAAAAATTAGATCAAAATATCTCCGAGATTGCCTTAAAATTAAATGACATTTCCAGGCCTTGTCAGTAACCATTTCGATGTGTAATTCTGCTGAAAGACATAAGAAGTGTTGTAGGTATTTCAAATGAATTGTTTTTATTTATTTCCGACAGAGACTAGAAATTTCCGACAGAGGCCTTCCGAGGCTTTGTGGGGGGCGACAGCCCCCTGCCCCCCTCTAGCTACGCCACTGATCTGGATGATGTTCAATATATTTTCTTCGCCCACATTTTTACTTATACTATTGGCCTGAATGTGCATCATTGGTTACAAAGAGTATAAAAACGATGCAAACATATCATCATTACGTAACAAAGAATCTCTAACAACTGATTTTGGCAGCCAAATTTGACCTTTATGTCAGACATAGACACATTGTTTGCATTACCACCTTCTAACCTGCGGCCATTTTGAATCAGATGTTGTCTCTTGACACAGATTGTCAATGAACTCAGTATATGAATTCAACAATCGTACTTTTGCCGAAAAGTGAAGTTTGAAATTTGGAGATAGTTCCATGCTTTGACGGAACGCCTTGAAATGTATACACATGTGTCATCATTCCCTTAGCTCGGATGGGTTTGGTGCCAGCCTATATTTTTCTATTATTCTTCCAGCGCAAATATTTCACGCAACTCCTCTCTTAATGTAATCAAACCCGATCACGACACTGCAGAAGGACTAAACTTTCTTGGGAAATGTCTTCAACACTGTCATCTCTCTCTGTCTGGAATTATTTTGGAAGAACATGCTTAGTTCCTGCCGTTAATTCTACGTTTATATAGTAGTTCACACATACTGTCCAATACTTTAACGTTATAAAATACGTATGATTTCTAGGATTCCAACCTTTAAAGGTGGGAAAAGTTGAAACTTGCGGAACGTATTGAAACTGGATGGGGTTACTTGTCTCCCCTAATTTGTGGGTTACCCATCTAATTTTCGGCCTTTTAACGTTAAGCTTTCCTCAATAATGAATTAAGCACGACCTAAAAGAGGGAAACATATGTAGACTATAAATACCTAAAAGTCCACCTGCTACTTGCATTTTACAGACTTAATTAGTGTAACTTAATTCTAAAATGGTTTGCCAATAGTTCTTAGAGGTAAAAAATCTCCACAATATGTTCTCAACGCGTAGCCCTAATTTTTCTTTTCAGGAAAACCAATACAGTTTGTAGGCCTATCAGCATGCGATCTGTGTCTCACTCTGATAGCGTGAACTGTCGAAGTAAGCTAACTTTCCGCAAACTTTCTGCGAGAATTTCAGCCAAGTTCCAAGGTCATCTAGAATTTTGATTTTAAAGAGAATAAAGCAGGCAATTTCATTCTTCCCTGCATAAAACCACAGCTTTGTGCAATCAGCATTTGCGAAGTTACTAGTCGTCGACTACTAACATTTTACAACCCAGGAATGAAAAAGGTACGGAGTTTAGAGGTGAACCAATTAGTACAATTTAGAGACTTTGTATATACCACATGTTATTCAAATTTCCGACTTTAAAGTTAACCTGCAAGAAATTTGTATACTGTACCAAGAAAGGACTGTTATGATCTTCACTACGTATTGACCTCAACATGACATGCTGGGCACTGGAAGTATAAAAATATCCTCTCATGAATTTCAAATGTACCAAAACCTGAAAGCCCCATTTTATTTCCACTAAGGCAAGGAGGAGCCCCATGATCTAATCTTTCAATCATCTCTTTCTGAATTTTATGGCTCCTCACTCCGAGGATGGATAAATAAGACCCTCGACGTGTTAAACTAACGTTGTAATCGGCATCTGCATTCTTGTCCATCTTTCGGATACCTTGCATGTCTGATTTATCCTATAAACTACAGAGTCCCGATCTTGCCGGGAGGTTATGGTATGTTGAGATAACAACTTACAGAACTTGAAATTTGGAACAATTTCTGACCAAGCTATTTCACCAAAGTGATTTCCCTTGTCGACAGAGTCCATCGGCTTATCTTCACCTTGGAAAAAGGTGGACACAACATTGTCAGATTTTAAGAGGAGTCACAACGCCTACGAGTACCGAAGTGAACTGTAACTAATTTTACATTAACTACAATTACCGTCTGATGGCTTCCAGTTTCAAACTTCATTTAAATTTGAACCACAGAGCAAGAAAATTTTACGCTCTACCTGCAGTTTCACCAGCGACGCAGTCACAATCTGCTTAATCTTAAGAAACTGATGTAAAAATTTAAAATTACCGGGGTAATTTATATATATTGGCCAGAGAAGTGTAAGGAGAGGCAAAGCAGCATCTGGAGCGGACCCTTCCGTTTGCACAGTCGAAAGGTGCATGGGTATGGTCCTGGGAAAGGGTCTATAAGTGTTTAGGCTATTGTGAGATAATTCAACCACTCTTGAATCATGAGCTGAACCTACACCTCTCCGCCCCCAACAGTACTTTTGATTAGGTGCCAACACAATTATTGCCTATATATATACTTTTAACCACTAAGGTACCTTATCTTGGGCAAATGTAAGAATTTGTAGCAAACACTGTCACGTAACCAGAAGAAACAATTGCTCATTTCCATACCCCCCTTACTTATTACTGTATAATACTGCATTGACTGCGTTTGTCGTTTAATCCCTGCTGCAAAATTAAGTGACCGCCCCTCAGCCGGTGATCAGGCAGCAACACACAAAGACAACTTGCTAATATTCGTGGTAAATTTCATCTCGGGGTTCTTAAAGCCTTGAAAGACCAACTTTCGCCATTCAGTTAATTGTCGAGCATAATTTGCCTTCAGCCTGCTACCAACAAATAGTAATACACTCGACGAAAGACTGACTGATACACGGAAAGCGCTTGTTTCAACACCGCAAGAAGTAAGCAAGCCGTTAACAGCCATCTGCTCGCAAGGTCAAGATTAAACAGTAAATGTAATCTCAAAACAGCCCAAACCAACACCTCTAAGAATCTGTTTTTTAACAAAAACTTAGAAACGTCAGTTCTGCAAAGGAAGTAATTCTGGTTTACAACTTTGCTCTTGGTGTTTTAAAGGTTAGACTGGGGGGATTTTCGCCATCGACAAGGGAATTCCCCATCTCACAAAAGCCTTAAAGGTTCACTCATGTCATGACTATCATAGTGAGAAAAGTTCTTCATTACCCAGTCGGGAGAGTCTGCTATTTCAAACTTTTAATTCATTAAAGTCCCACCCTGCAGTTACCCTGCTTCATATAAAGAGTTCATGGGAATACTAGCGACTAGTCTTGTCAATGAATGCTAGTGTGTTAAAGCCTGTTTGGATAACAAAATGCATACCGCGTTTGAGAAGAGTGAGTGTGGCGAGTCTTTGATGTTGCCCATAATATTTTCACGACATTTGTAACGTTGCAGTTATTGAGTGATAAAACGCATTCAACCTTCACTTAACAGGTAAATTGAACACTGTCTGCAAACGAATTGCACGGTAGAGTATTAGACTTCAACTATTTTATATTGTTTACCCTTTGTGATAGAGGAGCGAAGCCGTCAGTGTAACAACATCAAAATAATGACACCACGTCCTGTCGTACTGTGCCTCGTAAATCGTGGATCTAAAATTGAACATAGAATGGTTTTCTTACCTCACAGACAAGGAGAAGGGTGAAGTTTTTTATTATTGGCTTGCCCTTGGCAGTGAAAGTATTTTACAAGCGGGACTAAGATCCACTGTACTGTGTGAGTTGCCGTTAAGGAGTAGACAATTGGATACATGGGAAAGTTATATCTTTTCCATAAAAATTGAATAGCATAAAAATGGGAAAGAAAATATTTATACATAAAGTTAGCCTCTCCATTTAAAAGTCGTAAATTGCAGCAATAACCAACGCCGGTCCAAAGTGTACTTTGGAATCTTCCTACCGTGAATACAGGTCGAAAATCTTATGTTTACGTTGTGTGGCAATTGGAAAAATGTAAGGAATTCATGAACCGTTGAAGACACCCCTATGGACAAAATAGATCGGTCTCATGGTTGTGTTGGCTTGTGCCTATAAAAGTGACATGGCTCTCAGGATCGGACCAAAGAGGTGAACTGTTGGTATTGAGAGAGGTTCAAGGAAAGGTAAATAGCACATACTGCGAAGTAATACTTTTGACCACTGCGTACTAAGCTACAACTGAAGACTCCGGAATAAACAAGCCATCCACGAAAGTGAATGTTGTGATTTTTCAATTGTAACTTGAGTAAGAAAAATATAATAACGATTTCTTTGCAACGAGCTTTTTCAGATAAATTTCCAGCGAGGATTTTGTTGAAAATAAAGACAAAGAATGGAGGTTAAAAAGTTAAGCGGAGATGGTCTTGAGGAAAACCCGGCCGAATTTGCAGACAGGGTAATGAAAACAGTTAATTCGGGAGCGATGGCTTTGGCAATAAGTCTCGGAGTCGATAATGGTCTGTTTGAGGTAATGACTGAACAAAAAGGACCAAAATCCAGTCAAGAAATTGCCAAACTTGCGGGTCTGAAAGAGAGGTAAGTCTTTAATTTCAATTTCATTGGAAACAATGTCCAAGCGATTTTTCCCTAATATGCATTGCAGTTTCTATACTTCAAGTACACTCTAAAGAAAGGCCCTGCATCTGTTCAACCGGGCACTGAAGATGAACGTATATGACTAGATATGGTTGAGAATGAATTGGCTTTATTTTTCACCACATCTTATTAAATATTTTACCAGATTCCTGTTCGCTTGTCGGTTGATCAAGTTCTTTTGAGAGCACGTATTAATAACAGCAAGGCTGAATCACAGTGAACCGAATGTCTGTTTTCTTGGTTATTTTCTCAATAGTTACCCTTTTTGTGTCATCTACACATGAAGAAGTTTGTAGCCCATTAGACATTAGCCAATCTTTTTGGAAGAAAAATCATCTTTATGAGAGTAATTTATTTCTTTCATCGTAGTCCCTCCGTGCATTGTGCTATCCACATGTTCGAAGTAAGCGAAACCGATGCTCAGTCATACTCCATTAAGTCCTGAACAGTTTGATTAGTAACAAATTAAACTACTGAACGTTTTATTTAAATAAACAATTTGACAGTCTGTGGTGGTGCTTAGGCACTAAACTACGTAACTGTATGATTATAAAACAGATAAAATGGCATTGCCTGACGGGGTAGTTGTGGCTCTAATATCTGAATATCTTAAGCATGCAAACGTCTTCATTGTTTGTGACTATTATGACACTTATTTCGGTAAAAGCGTTTACATATTAGTCAAGCAATGGAGTAGGAAAAACAAGACAGTGAGCCACAACTGGAAAAAAGGCCGTGGCCGGCCCAACTTAAACCAATTGGTTAGAAACTGAGCCGTAAAACCTCATCTAACCAACTACATATTAGTAGATCCTTTCGTAGCTCTGTAAGACCATTTAAGGTGGAAACTTCACCGAAAATTCATGAACATGCCCCTTTGTTGGTTACATTATTATTGTGACGAATTTTCCTAGAATTCTGTGTGCAAAATACCAAACTCGAGATGGGAGGTGACATTTAAATACAAATTAACATTGAGATAGGCTTATACTAAACTAATAAGTACAGTATAATCAGAATCGCGGAATCGCTACAAAGCTCTCAAGTAACTGAGGCAGGTTTACATGTCAACAAGAAGGACTGTACATTACTTTGAGAACTTTAGAATATATATAAACTCGGTTAAGTTCAAACATACATGTTCGTAGAATATTTATCGATTCCCATTTTGTCTTGACTGTTACTTCCCCATGAGAAGAAAAGGAAATATATATATATATATATATATATATATATATATATATATATATATATATATATATATATATATATATATATATATATATATATATATATATATATATATATATATATATGGAGTCGTGTACTGCCGAATATAATAAGCAGTTGTCGGCATGGGCGCGGTATTTTTAAGTATTCAATTATTTTGTGTTTACAAACATATTCAAACCTCCAAATTTTACGACCTCAAGATTGAATCATAAACTGATCTTCAAACCAGCTGCATGATTGAGATTATAGCTGCATTCTATCAGTCAACGGGCCACCAAAGTTGAATGACTTGTTTTGAAATCATTTCTAATTTTATTGTTCCGTTTTCGTTTTATTCGCAAAAAGTGTTTTGGACATGCGATTTCCCCTTTTCCGTCATGTGGCGCATTATATCAAAGTTTTGGAAATAAGTCCAAAGAGGCTAGTCTTTCCTGCATTTACGGTAGGCGTCGAGGTGGAAGAGGTCTTTGCACTTTTGTCGAACATTTTCGACCTAACCATTGTCCTTTCGTAACCCTAGTGGGTCGTCAAACATGAACAATTGTCATTTTGACGATGAAACCATAAATTACTGTACCTTCTTAGAGAAAGTCAAATTCTAAAGGAAGAGTAAAGGGAATACTTAAAAATTATTTAAACACTTTGTAGGGGTCTATGAAATGCAGTGGGTGACTCGTGGACGCGTAGGTATTTTAAGCAATAGAATCTGGTGATTGAAAGGTTGCAAATACGAGTCTATGCTTGGTGAAAGTATATCAAGCCCCCTTTCCAGCAGTATAATTTAAGATGTTGCCATCTAACGAAGTTACCTTCAATAGGTCCGTCTATTTTCTCTTCAATTTTACAAGAGTACAAAACGTACGTTGATAGGATCAAAGACCTACAAACGCTTTTGAAAATATAATATATCATTATGATTTTGCCGACAAATAATCAATTTCCACATTATGAAGGCTCTTTCTAGGAGGGATTGAGGTCGGAACAAAGGTACCATTTTGTACTCTTTTAAAACAATGGACCACTCCTGGATGGAAGAGATTCAAATTTGAGCTAAAATGTTCAAATTTTCATTCATACAATATAAATAAGGTATTATAACGCCGGAATATAGGCTATTTTTGGTTTTTGTGGTCATTCTGCGTCGTTAAGAGAGGGTATAAGAAATATGTAAATGTTTTTCTTCCTTCATCCTTTCTCAACGAGGTATGTGCGTGAATGGCTCGGGGCCATGGTTGTCGCAGATATCGTCGAGATGGACTCTGACAAACAGGAATATTTCATACCAGAGAGACGAAGACCCTTCCTTAAAAATGGACCCTACAATATTGTGGCCTTTAGTGGGTTGGTTCCACTTCTGTGCCAGGCATACAACCAAGTTTCGGACTGTTTCAAGGAAGAAGGACCCGAAGGTAAGGGCTTATGCTAACACAGATTCCAAATTCTCATGAGCAAAGTATTAACGTCATCACGTGTCAATTTTTGGCCCCAAGTTTTAGAGAAGTCTTGAGGACAATCTTTATAGATAAAAATGACCTTAAAAGTTAAATATTGACCAGGACTCTCTTTACAAGAAGAAATATGACAGTTTGGAATACTTTCACACAAGCCTATTTTTTAAGAAATGGGGATCTTCAATTTATATGTTTTATTGTCTATTTTTGGTATTTTGTTTTGTTTTTCTGAATTTTCCTAAACTGACATACTTTTCCGTAGGTTTGCGAGGCGGAGAGGGGCCGGAGCTAGGGAGCTGTAGCCCCATTTGGGAACAATATTTCCTTTTCTCGGGGAGAAATGTTATTTTCCTACCAAACGTAAGACAAAAGTGCTAAGCCCCAAGTTTACAGTAGCTCCACACGCTTACGCATTTCGCCAAAATGTCGCTTCATCACCCTGACGGAATAGTCACGAAACACCCTAAAAGGTCGACGCTATTACTAAAAATGCATATAATTTCAATACATAGCGTTTACCATAATTTTACAATCGCAGTTAGATGGAAGTCAAGGCATCTGAAAAAAGACACAGAAACTTTCGATTTGTGTCTCGACATTACTTGAAGTATTAAGACAAAACAGTGTCAAAGGATTTTTTTAATTATCACTACGTTAACGGACGTTTACACTCCTGTTTGAGTGGATTATTTTAGTATTCGTGTTTTAAGTGGTCGCTTCCTAATTCAATAATTATGATAGTGACATGCATGCCAGTCACACATTTGCAATATACAGCACGTGTACAAAAAGGCTGTGGAAATCTTTGATATTACCCATAGGTCTGTCAGGATAAAGATATAACTTCATTTTGAAAATAGAATTTGATATTATCATTTACTTACTTTATGTCGTTAATTGTAATGTTTTACTAAGATAGCGTCTTTCAACGTCTGTGCAGTGTAAGCATCCTCTTGTGAGACAATTTAAACCCTGCACCAAAGACTCAGGGTACCCAGGCCAAAAGAATGCCATATGAGAGAACTTTTGTTTTCGCTTCAGTCAACCGTTCTTGGTTTCCATACCCGTCTTCATATGAACATCTCTCCACAGTCAACACAAAGTAGAGTGAGGAAAACTTGATGCTTTCGAAATTCCCATGTTACCATTGTCCACTTTTAAAAGATAACTAACTCGGGAAAGTTAAAACATGTATTTTCTGCAAATTCCACGAATATATATCATAAAGGAAATAAAGGCTAAACCAATGGTTTCCTTTCAAGTATATGTTTCCATTTGGTTTAGAGGGCATGCATAAGAGGATATAGTCAGACTTGTTTCTGAAAAGTACATTTACCTTCACATTTTCACCCTAGTTTGGAACTGGTCTACCTTAAACTTTCAAAAGAATATAACCATTTAACACATGGGCTAAGGAATGGTGAGATATATCAGATAGAAAATATGAAGAGAACGTCTACTCACGTTATCTTCCATCGTCAATATTGCCACTTGTTACTTCACCACTATGCTTTCGCCATCTCATTGAAACGATTGCCTTCATTCGAAAATAATTCAAACATGCAATGCTACAAGTACCGAAATTTAAGTAGAGCATATCTTAAAACAGGTTTAAAATCATGTTCTCTATGGTTGATTCCAACAGATTATATATATATATATATATATATATATATATATATATATATATATATATATATATATATATATATATATATATATATATATATATATATATATATATATATATATATATATATATATATATATATATATATATAGTCTAAACAACTTACCTGTATTAAATAGTCGCATAGGGACCTTAGGCCATTACACCTCTAACATAGGCACTTGCCATATTAGTCCAGGCCGTTTCGTAGCTTTTTGGGGGTTTGCATTTTTTTTTTTTTTTTTTTTTGCTATATTTGATAAAACTTTGATTTTTTACTCCAAAAAAGTTTTAGACCCCAAATATTAGCTCAGCAGAGGCTATCTTGAGCCAAATCAGCCAAAGTGATCAAAATGGCGGCCATTTTGAATTGGCTGGCTGCCCCCTTGTACATGAGAAACAAAATGCACCACATACTTTTCCGATTGTCTGATGTCTACTCTACATCTTATCAAAGTTTTATCAAATATAGCAAAAAAAATGCAACAAACCAAAACGTCCCTGACTATGTACTGAGAGAAGAATGTATGTATGTATGTATGTATGTATGTATGTATGTATGTATGTATGTATGTATGTATGTATGTATGTATGTATGTATGTATGTATGTATGTATGTATGTATGTATTTATGTATGTATGTATTTATGTATGTATGTATTTATGTATGTATGTATTTATGTATGTATGTATGTATGTATGTATGTGTAATCATCGCACCATATATATATATATATATATATAAAATCATCGCACCATATATCAATTTATTTTGAATGTTTATGTATTTTATCACAAATTTATTGTAACTCTTGAGTTTCCATACTTAGGACAATATACAGCAGGACTACTGCTTCTTTTTCACACGGCTGGGTTGCTTTCCTTTGTGTACGTTGCCCTGACGACAGTTAGAGACATGGTTTATGCTTCATTCCAAAATCTGGTGACAAAAAGTAATAAATAAATTTTTCTTTTTATTTTTAAGAAGTAGGCCGAGAGTTTGGAACAGGCATAATACAAAAGACTGTTCAAAGTTGTTTTAAGTGAACTATTGGAACGGCTAGAACTACACTGAGGTTTGAAATGAACAAAGAAACTGTTACTCGAGTTTCTTTTGGAATGAATTATGACATTGATAGAACGTTTACCTTGTCGTTACACAATTATTACCTTCAGGCCAACTGTACTTTATAGTTGTTTCCTGTCATAAAATAGTTATCAAAAGGCTCGGTGCGATGAGCTCAATCAGCTACAGACTGTACTAAGCAGTCTGTTATAGCCAAATTAGGGCCTAAGCTATACCTAAACCTATCTATAGACTACAGAATATAGACTTTATAGACCTATAGACTATAGACTACAGAATACAGTTAGATTCACTTCAAGTTTTATTCTGTAAGGTTTAAATGATGACGTACTATGAGTCGGGCATCGTAGCGAAAACTAACCTGTAGAATGATAGTCAGTAGAAAACAAAGGTCCGTAGATGCAAAGTGATAGACTTCTAGGAAAAGTTGTTTCATGTTTGGATGGTTTAGTGTTGATATTAAGCCATATAATGTGAAGTCAATAAAAGGAATTTTTGCGTCCCGATAAAGCAAAATACAGGCCTGTATGATCTCAAACCACTCAGTATTAGTCACTCTGTCAAACATCTTAATCCTTGCAGTTGCTCAATTTATATGGAGTTGATAACAAATTGAAACAGTGACATTAACAAAGGATTCTTGGTTTGTAAGCACAGCCAAGGATTAAATTTTCCACTTTTGTAGTCCCAAGAGAGAAATCATTTAAGTCCATTTTGCTGTTCTAAGAAAACAACTTTTGGACCTGCCTCTTGCCACATCATCCCTGTCTTTTTGTGGACGCCTTCTTGTTATATCGGGATCATGTTGCAAACCATAACAAGTTGTCCCTTTTCGCGTTCTGTGTGCAAACCTAAAAATTATAACCGTCAGAAATAAGTTGGAAATGGGTAAATGTGACACTCTGAAAAGAACCGCTTCATAATGAAATCAAATTTGCTGTAGGCTATGGGGATTGCTCGTGACCTCTACTTGAGTGGTTCTAGTCGAAGAACAGAGGTTTCAGCGGAAAAGTTTGCCAGAAGGATTACAGAAAGCCCGAAAATATCGGGAAAAAGATGTATGGTGATAGACCACAACCTCAACGAGCCATACGATGTTATTTTAATGATGGAACACAATTGAACTGTTCCCATTTTTTCTGTACACCACAACACGAAGCTAAGAATGATGCTTCCGTTACCGAGGACAAAACAGACACCTACTTTGGTGCTGGTGACGGATGTGAATGCAATTGTGAGATTAAATTCATGTCAATGTGTATCAAAAAAAAAAAAAAATGCGAAATCCTTTCCCGAAAAAAGAAACTAAAAACGGGAGTCATATGTCCCAGTGAAACAACGAAGGTCACATGTGCTGTAGCTAGGGGAAAGGCGGAGAAATATTAGGCAATTTGAACCCAGTACGCCAATATTTTTTTTTTTGATTAGCAGACACCAAATGCATCGATCTAAACAGAGATAGGAAAGAGTATATGGTATTTCTGTCCTAGTCTTTTTAAACAGGCGTTATATATACTACGTTATGTTGTTAAAGTTTAACACTCGGGTTCCTCAGTTGTTAAATCCGAGATAAGATGTTTCAATACTGTCAAAATTCAATTTTTATAAAAGTGGCTTTGTAAACCCATACACTTATTCAGCTTCACAATATATCACTTAACCCCACCCTTAACTAAGATTGCTTTCTTTAGTTAATCTCCTAAGAAACAGATAACGTGACATTTGATACCTTCTTCTCATATGTTAAATTATGTATGCATGAGTCTTAAGTTCATGATGAATACGAACTCTTGAGTCTCCCTTCTTTAAATGATTTCATCTAACGGCTGTTATAACAATTAAGGTTCACCTGCACCTTCCTCTGATAGGGAGCTGCATTTTACAGCTTCTTCTCTGATCATGAATTTTCATGGTAAATGCTATCAACGATTGTCACCGCTACATATAATACATGCTTTTGCAGAAAGGGTTCGAGGTATTACTTAGAGTTGGTACATATCCGCGCACTGTGGAGTGGAGAATGAAGAGTCGTTCAGTTAGAAATTGTCATAATCTTGCATATGCAATTTTTCTCAGAGCAAAATCGCTCATAAGCAGTGACATTTTATCCAATATCTACAATTAAGCGAACGGCATTCTTACCTCTTTGCTAAGGGACCTTCACCCCACATGAGCACAAATTGAGACTATGCTCCTCTCAGCCTTTAGGCGTTACCTTGGAAGAGTGGGTTCATAATATTTTCTTGAAATTACGTCTTTCGAGCATTACATTTGCAGTCAATCATGCCATCAGCTATAAGAACAAACCGGCACGTTGAAGAAGATCGAGAACTTTCACCTAGGAGGGTATCTTAGTTAGTTTAAATTTGTCGTCCTTTACCCTTGATACTATACCAAAGCTCAGGACCCCTGATAGCCCCTCATTGCTTTAGCTTCATTATTGGCGTACAGAAATTTCATTTTTACATGGTCGAGCTGCCCCTCACAAATGGCATGTGGTAATCCTAGTGTATAATATGTCTAAGTCACTATATAACTTTTGGAAATGGCGGAAATGGCTTATTGGGGCGGAGTTGGCTTGGTGGTTGGGTTTGAGCAGGATTCGAGGGGTCTCCGGATGAAATCCCGGTGGCATCATCTGGGAATGATCTGACGCAAAATTGCTTGCTTGGCATGATTGTTCCCAGTGATACTGTGGGGTTTCAAATTGGTATTTAAAATCATGGGTTTCTTGTTGTCCAACTCAAGAATTGTCCGATTCAGGAAGTCTTCCGATTCAGGTCTTTGCCCGATTCAGCTGTCTGTAGCAGAGCAGAGCGACGCTTCTCCACCCTCACCTGCCTTAAAGAAAGTGGCTAAAGACTCAGGATACTTTCTCGTCCCTCGAAATGTGGACGTTAAGCGGCAGTCCCGGGAGCAGAAGCGTTTAACACACGTTGTCCCTTACCCTCTGGGCACTAGTCGAAAAGAGAAAGCAAATCTCGTCGGTGTTCGTCCACCATCGATCTGTTTTGTGGTCCTCATAACTTCATGTGGCGTCCTGACCGTGGCTATAAAACGATTTGCACTCTTGCGGATCCAAAGACTTACAATATGGTAAATTATCTCTTCCTCAAACGTGCCATAGCAGCTTGACTGACACAAGTTTTCTTTCAGACCTATTCCATCTTCACTACTGGGTAGAAGTGCGGTGTGATCCGTGGCGGAAGGGCAAAATGAACAATTCTGAAATGGGGGGTGGGGTGGGGGTTTCTCCAGGGATCGTTTTCCTTTTGCAGTTTTGATTGCACAATACCGACAGTGCAGTAAACTATGAAGGGAACTCAACCAAAGGAAGGATAGTGTTATGAGGGGTCTTTTGGGAATCTACACAGTGTTCCTTCAATAAGTAGCTTTTGAGTGACTTCCAACTTGATTCAGACCCGCACCTTTTCCAATACTAGCCAATAATTCTTCCAAATAAGTATCTGTATACGTGTAAAGTATTTGGAGCCCACGTGCAATATTAATTTACCCTGGCGTACACCATGTGCGTTTCATTAGTAAAAGCTTCGAATCCCGTTTGAGCTAGGGGAGTTTTCTCCAGGTACTCCGGGTTTTTCTCCAATGACACGGCTTGCTTTCAAAATCGGTTGCCTTCGGACGAATTCGGTTACGGGCATGGCTGTCACTAGAGGGGATGGGGTTGTGAAAGCCCCATCCACGGATCCAGTCGACAAAATTCTGCACTAGTCGGTAAAATTAAGGGAAGACTGAGAGAAAAAAGAGAGGAAAAGAGGGAAGAGAAAAAGGGAAAGGAAATAAAGAAGAAAGCAGTAATTTAAGAAACGGAGAGAGGGAAAAAAGAAAAAAAAAGAAAAAATGGAAAGACTTAAAAGTGCGCGCGTGTGTGTGCACGAGGGGGGCTCAGGGAGGGGAAACGAATGCATTTAGGCTGTAGTCAAATCGTGTCATAATATTCGAGAAGCAAACCTGACAAAAACGCATGAAACTTAAACTTATACTCCAGTGACCTTATTTGAGCTAGAATTAAGTCATTGAATACTCAAAAACTCCTATGAGTCAACTGTATCGTTGGAGATAGCAACTTGAGTCATGACTTGCTACGATCCCGCTGGCTTCCCGTGCGCGCTGGTATAGACGCTGAATCGCAGTGGCCACTTTGTGTTTTAGAGTGCAAGTTTGTGCAATTGACAATGTTTGGGATTAGCAATATCGTCATGTGATGGACAGAGGCAGTGGCGCCGGGCACGAAGGTTGATGTCCCAAGCAGGGATTAGGCGTCTGAAAGTGGGGTGGGGGGGCAAGGTCGAGCGGAATACCAAACGGTGACAAAGGGGTCGCAGGAGCGCCAAGCGCTCCATTAAAGGTATTGGGTCCAGAGGCTAGCCCTAGGGCTCCTGGTGGGGTCCAGGACAACGCCCTGGTAGGGTCCAGAGGGCAACACCCCGGAAGCCCTGAGGTGTTTAAAGAATTAAAACCATTAGAATGAAGCATTTGGCTGTCTTAAAACTCATCGGATGTGCACTAAACAGATCAGAAGAATCTCATTTTGACCATTTTAATAATAGCCTCAATCAGAATAACAGGTCATCTTTACGATACAGGGGATTTTGGTTGTGGGTGGTTACTATAATGATAGAAGAGTTTCTATGAACATGGAACACTCAAGATGTTCTTCATGAAGTAATCACGAAACAATATTTAAACTGGTGCGCGCGAAGCTCGCCGAAGGAAACAACATTTTATTTTATTCTATTTCTTTTCTTTATTTTTTGAATGCAACATTATCCATTACATCAAAAACTCTCCTTCTTTCCCCAGCCATCTTTTCTTTCTTTTATTTTTCATTTTTGTCGATGGTGTGGGACAAGAGATCCCTCCAGTTTTTCCATTACTGTGGAAAATAAGATGGTTTCAAAAATACTGTTTAAAGCATAATTTTGTAAGGACGATAAAGGTTGAGGGTGATGGTGTATAATACTTTCCAAAATAAATGAAAAGTTGTTATGGGTACTTCTTACAGAGACATGACCCCCATGGGGTCCGCAGTAAAAATGTCAGGGAAGCACTTTTTACTGGAGCTGGGCTGCATCTTCGTAAGGTGTGACTTGCAAAGTGCAGAAGGAGCGCAGCCTAAGGAGGGGACTGAGGGTCCTCCACGAGAATTTTTATTAAATTTGATGGCTTTTGCGGGCCATTCTGAACCATTTCCAGAGAGAATACCGCGTCCCCAGGTATAATTTGAAATGCTGATGAAATACTTTTCATCACCATTGCAAATTTCAGATAGAAACCGGCGGTCAATTTTATGAGGGTGGTGGTAGTTGGTGGGGAAACTCAGCAGCAGGAGGGGTTCCAAATGCTTTGAAACAGTAATATACTCAAGCACTTATTCTACAGGAAATAAACAGGAGGCAATTCCACAAAAGTCCTACTACGGATAGCAGTACTATTGACGAGACAACCCCTTCTACTGAACTCACGCCAAGCAAGCCGAAAAATTTATTGAGAATCGTGGTTCCCTATATACACGGGTAGGCCATTAACTGTGCATGCAAGGACCATGCCTGGTGCGTGTAATGACGTAAATTTAATACTCTGAGTGACCCTTACTTCAGGGCTTTACGTCATAAAAGTTTGGTGGGGAGCCAACACCCATGCTTTGGAAGAAATTTTAGTTAAAGGACCTAACAAAGTTTTCAATAACAATTGCCCCTTACCTTTGAGTCAGCCACGGTATCAGTTAGTATTCCCTGCAGGCGCACGCAAAGCGTGCTGAAATAAAAAAAAATTCTGGCATTGTTATGATATTTGAAATTGATGTTTTCCTTCATTTTACATTGCAAATTTACCATAATGTAAAAAAGCCACTTATAATTTCTTTTACCTTTCTTCTTTTCGTTATTATTTTATTATTTTTAAAGGTCTGAAATTGTGGGGGCAAGTGCCTCCCTGTCCTTCGTAATCCCGGCTACGGCCCCAAGCGATATTCGAAATTTTCGATTTTTTTTTTAAAATGAACTCAAATGGCTTTTGAGCTGTAGATTTCTATAGGAGTAGTGAGGTGTGTTTTCGATTGAGTGGCTGATCTACTTTAATCATTTTCTGTCACAAATCGTTGGCAACGAATCAAATATTTCATAAGTTCTTCCCAAACTTTAACAATTTTTGCACGTTCCAAGCCCTCTGACCTTGAATTTCTAATTTTCTTTAGAACCATTTCCATGTATTTGTTCATGCCTGATGACCATTATTATGATGATAATGCACGGAATTATCCTGTATTTAAAGTACAATCTTAGGCTTGCATCAAGAGGCGATTATGTGGCAATCTTATATTAAAAGCAACATTGTAGCGTGATGCGCATGATGTGAAATAACTAACTCATTACACAAGCTTAGTCAAAGGTCATAAAGTTCATTTACAGATAATTATGTACTATGAAAAATGTTTTAATAACCTTCCCCTTCTGTTGTACCATACTCCTCTCTCTGTCATTCCTCATTGGAAGATGTACATTTGGATTCTCGTTCAAAATGAGTAAACAACGATTTTTGATGTACTCCCTTGAAGTGTCATTTAAATTGTTAAGAGCATGACACTAAAGTCCCTATTTTGTAATTATTCCAGAGCTTCCAGGAGCCTGCATGCCGGTCTCATGATATTGTCGTTGGAGGGTTACACAACCAATTTCTTAACATTAAATCAGTTTAAATTTTTGCGAAAGATAACACCATTTTGCATCTAAGCCACCTTACCTAAGCAAAAATTTAACAACGGAAGGAGTTTCAACCCATCCACTTAGACACAATACCCTTCCCTCACACCCAACAAAACTTAGGGCAATTTTCAGCATATAATAAGTTAAAACTTTGCCAAAGACAGCATCACTTTGCATCTTAGCCACCTTAAACTAAACCATTTTTTCAATGAAGAGGGGAAAACTCTCCTTAGACCCTTCCCCATGAACGGCACCTTCGCACTAGTTGACGAAGGAAAGATCCACCCCGGGTGGACCCTGTCGAAGATGCGAATACTCATAATTAACACCCAGTTTCTGATTTTATCTGAATGGGATTTCGACATCATCTTCTGTGGGGCCCCGCAATAATCGAACTCTAGCGACGCCACTGGACAGTGGGCTATAATGGATCCCCTTAAAGGAATAAGTTTGTAATTTTGTCGGAGAGCCTTAGTGTATGTGATAAATTTTCATGTACAGCATTAATAGCATTGCAATGAAAATTCACCCAGCTGCTTTCAAAGTGGTCGGGGTACTTCTCCTCCATACTGCACCTTTCCCTAACAAAACCTGGTACCTCAAATATGGGCTAATCGTTTGTGAAGGCAAAGCCTCTTATGCAATGTATTAGACTGTACTTCTAAACTGTCTTGAAAATGCAGTACGTTTTCAATGCGCTTTGCGCGCATCCGTCAGTACATAATGTGGCATAATTAGGCCTACTTCCCGTATGGCGGCTTGAGTGGTAATACGGTTCCAAAGCCACATACACCCCTACAATCATCCGTTCTCCTCATCACAATTCCCCGCATCAAGAACTTGACCGGTTGTTACTCCCATTTAAGAAATTATAAACCAGAAAGCTCAAAGGCCTTAGTGATTCCTAGACGAAAAGAAATGCTTTGTTGCACTGAGGTTTATCCCCCAATTATCCTCCTTGAGATATCATATTTTACCATGTTTCACAATGTGACCTCTGTTAAAATCACATGACTTGTGAACGACACTAAAAATCGAATAAAAAAAGAGAAAAAGTAAGTGCCTTAAGTGGGATTCGAACCTTCCCAGTGCCTTTAGTGTGAGAAACCGAGCACTTTCCACTACATCATAGACGAAATCGTTATGCCTGTGGTATTTCTAGTAATGTTATAGTCAGAGCATCATTCACACTTGTTCATAAGGAGGTAATTAAAATTAGAATGACCAATTACTGTAACATGTATATGGTTGTGAAAAGTAAATGTTATTCTCCGTAAGTTCTGGAATGGTACAAAAATTCAGCCCTATAACTTTGCGGTGGTCACGAAACGATACAATTCGGAATATGCCGCCCACTGCCTGTCTAGTTTACGAGGTTTTCATACTTTCACCTCTGGTGACCTCAGATGACCTTTGACCTCCAACAAAACCCATAGGTTCTCTCTCTTAAAATGACAAATCTATATACAAAGTATGAAAGTATCCAACACCCCTCTCTTGAAAGATCGTGTTTTTCAAGGTTTTTCAGTTTTTGACCTCTGTGACCTCAAATGACCTCTGATCTTTACCAAAAATAGGGATCTTTCTTTGAATGTGATGAATCTATATACCAAGTATGAAAAGTTTCCATCCTTGTTATCTTGAGATATCGTGTTTACAAGCTACTTTTACGATTTTCGTATTTTCACCTATGATGACTCCAGATACAATTTGACCTCTACCACACACAATAGGGTTCATTTTCTGACTATAACGCATGTACATGCCAAGTATCAAAAGTATCCATGATTGCTACCTAGAGATATCGTGTTTACAATGCTTTTGGTTTATGAACTCTGGTGACCTCACAAGACCTTTGAACTCAACCAAAAAAAAAAAAAATAGAAATCTTTCTCTCAATATGGGGAATTCATATGCCAAGTATGAGAAGTATCCATCATGCTCTCTTAAAAATATCGTGTTTACAAGCCATCCATCCATCCATCCATACATACATACATACGTACGTAAGTACGTGCGTACGTGTACATACATACATACATACATACATACATACATACATACATACATACATACATACATACATACATTCATACATTCATACATACATACATACATACATACATACATACATACATACATACATACATACATACATACATACATACATACATACATACATACATACATACATACATACATACATACATACATACATACATACATACATACATACATACATACATACATACATACATACATACATACATACATACATACATACATACATACATACATACATACATACATACATACATACATACATACATACATACATACATACATACATACATACATACATACATACATACACTCGCCAGCGTGATTGCATAGATTTATTTTGCTTTCGACAAGGAAACAAAATGTGTTCAAATCGCAGTCGGTGGTCTATTTATTGCCCATTAAACGCCTTGCATACAATTAAATGTTTCATTCTAATGCCCACAATTTTGAAAATGGTGCAGAATTTCCTGGGGCTTTGTCCCTTGGCCCCCATCTGGGCGTTGCTTCTCGGCCCGAACTGAGGTGGGTCCCTGGAACCTGCATGAACTTGCTTCGCGCTACGTCATTTTTTCTGTTGGCATTTTCTTCTCTTTAGTCAATAAAACATGGTACCCGCCGCCATGAGAATGCCCTGGCGACGCTCCTGGTTGCGGAAGGTACTGAAGCGTCTTCTGCGGACCAGTTTACTAAACGACTTTGCTCTATTTGCAATGTGTCTGGTGCAAATACATTTCGTTAATTACAGTCATTACCACCCAGCGTACTGAAGATAGGTATGCAATTCCTACCTGACAACGGGGATTTTCATGGTCATAATATCGATGTGGAGTGCGTTGTACTCCAGCTGGGAGTGATAAAAGCAAGGTGAGATTTGTATTTGCTCATACCCACAATTCTCCAAAATGTATAAATTTTTAAAGTTGCAATTGACACTACGCTTTTGTTCATCACACAGCTCGTAGTTCATACACTTGACACCTGACAACATTGTTCTATATGATAGGTCCATAAATAGCTCAAAGTAAAAACCGCCGACAAAGTAATTGGTCTTGATATGATTATAAGACCCACTTGCTAAATTCCTCATAAAAGTTTACACTTCTTCATTGGTTTGTCACGTGTCGTCTCTTTCAGAAATTATTTCTTGTTGCCTAGGAGATATTCATAAACAACAACTGCATGATGTTTTCAAGATCAGAAGATACAGCGATGCTCTATCGATCATTGACACTCTAATTTTATCCGTAAAGCTTGATTAATTTTGAAAGCTTTGTCTGACTAATCTCTTTCATTGTAAAGAGCCAAAATGATTTCGTGCGAATAGAAAAGTTAATTTTCTCTAAGTGCAATCGTTTGGAGATCATAAAAATGATTCATTCTATTTCACTCTCTTTACGACGTCTTGCTCAAAGAATTTACACATAAATTGCCGTATAATGCAGTCTAAGTCGCACATCTTCATGTCAGTGGTAGATTGTACTTTTTAACCTTGGTCAAAATGTTTTCACACTGCCTTGTTATGTATGTCATTTCCAAGTCACAAATTGGAAAAAACACATTACTTGAACGAAGCTTACCACTTTTTGTTACCAAAGTTTTAAGAAATTAATATTCTACGCCAAATATTTATCCCACTGGTTATCGTCACTGCTTGGCAACGCGGAAAATAAAAATAAGTTGTACCTCAAAACTTTCTTGTTGCAAAGAGTACGTCAAAACCAAATATCACAGAAAAGAGGAGATAAAGAAAGAGCTACATGTGTGATAGATTTTCTGTAAATGGCAAGTAGGCGGTAAAACTTTCCCTAACCTTCACAAAGGGACTGGAATGGGTAGTAAACACAGACGTAGTACAGATCCTTGAAATGTTATTGTTTTAATTAATCTTATCAAAGTTCGACCTTTCATCGGTTACAGAATGCTTAATTTAAATGAATTGACATGAAAAATTATTGAGAGTATTTAAGGTGTAAATAAATGACCGTAAAATAAATACTTGCCACGTTAACATTTAAAATACAAGCTATTTGTACAGATCATTTCCCCAACCTTTCCATCATAAAGTGAAAACCAAAGGTTGTAATTGACACCAAACATAATGCAGACGTTCAGATATTCAAATGTTCCTCGGACAGCTAGTGGCGCAATGGGCCGAAGTATTTCGGAAGGGGCAGATCTGATTTTCAAAATAAATTATATTCATTTTTCCACCAAAGCTGTCAAGAAGAATAATTTTTGACATAGGGTTCTGTACTGCCGTAAGAGAGTAAAAGTACGATGTAATGTATAGAACTTTTGGATCAACACTATCTTATGCAAAACCCTGCAGACCCCATTGTCCCTCTCCTTTCCAGTACGCCAGAGCAGACAGCATAGTTGTATTTTCCTTTCCATCGGTGGTCATTATGCTGCGGTAGCCGCCGCATTGTGCTGCAATTGCGGGAAAAAAAAACGTACCAACATTATACCAGTTCAAAGGCGGTAAAAGCGATTACACTCGGCAGTCTAAGTAACGTGGCCAGCTGAGCATGTTTGAAGAAGAATCACTAATAAAGCTTGGATGAGCATAGATTGTGTGTTGATCTGTCATTGAAATTGTGATGGCCAGGTAAAAAATGGCAATGGCGTACTTAAAATGGGGGAAGCCCGTCATCTTCACCTCAGATCCCCCCCCCCCCTGTACTAGGGGCCCGACTGGAAAGCTGTTATAGATCATACTGCATTGAATACGCTAAAAAGCTGTCTTTCCAACCCCCAAAATCTTTTCTGTAAGTTCGATATCTCATGTTACCAACCCCCAAAAATGTAAGACTGTTGCATATGCACGGAGCTCTCAGAAAAGCATTGAAAGATGTTTGTGTTTATCAATTGTACTTCGAGACCACTGCTTCTACTGCACTGTAAACCCAAACGTTAAAAGTAGGAAGGTGGGAATTGACCATATTTACGAAGGACAATCCATCATGTATTGAGTTCCAGAAGTTTTCGTATTCTCAAATAATCAATATGTTCAATGTGTGGGAAATATCTACGATTCAGATTTGTAACGCCTTGCATTCGTCTTGAGCCAAATGTGAAATTAGATGTTACACCCATTGTAGATTTTCATTTCCCACTTAAAGTATCTGTAAGACATTAAGAGGGATGTACACTGGTGCTTAATCGACAGATGTATACTGCTGTGGTATACTATTAAAGCGATAAGGTTGGAGAAAATTGACGTAACCAGAAATTATCTAGATGAGAGCTTACGTCATAACGCGACCACTGATTTGGAGCAAGCCTTAGGTGTAGAGAAAGTAGTAACGCAGCAAAAAAAAAAAATCGATGGGGTAAACAACATTTTAAACTGAAGAGAAGTTAATAATGCGGACGTCATGTTCAGTATTTTTTCTTATTGTTAAAGAATGAACTTAAATAACGCTTTTTTGGGCAAATTGTTAACCATCTAAGGGTTCAGTGGCGTGTGGGGGGGGGGGGGCATTGGACCATGGCCGACTCACTGGATGCCGATTTTTTTTCTTTTTTTAGGTCCTAAAAATACGTAAATTTTTTAACACAAACGGTAGCATATGTGGCACCAGGTTGCATGTGAGGACACTCAAATTTTCAAAAATTGTCAAAGGGTAGGAAGGGGGGACACCCCTGCCCTTAGACCCCTCCCCCATGCCAGGAATTCCTTTTATAGTTCCTAAAAATACGTATTTTAACACAAATTTTACTTCAAAAGATAGTATATGTGGCACCAGATTGCATGTAAGGACACCCAGTTTTTCGAAAATTTACAAAGGGTAGGAGGTGGACACCCCCTTGCCTTATTCCCCTCCCCCAGTCCAGCGATTCTTTTTTTTTTTAGTTCCTAAAAAAAGGCTAGAATTTTAACACAAATTTTACTTTGAAAGGTAGCATATGTAGCACCAGATTCCATGTAAGGACACCTATGTTTTCAAAAATTTCCTCCCCTTAGATCCCTCCCCCAGGCCGGCGATCGTACAACATATTGCGTACCCCCCCCCCCCCCATCTAGTAATCATTCGATTATCTTGCCCTTACCAGGGAGGTGTTAGGATGGAGATACAACCACCAAATGTATGCACTTGAAAATGATTTTATTCTTTTTCAGGCACCACCATTTGATTGACAGGTCCTTTTGTTCCTATTGCTAAGTCTCTGTGGACTAAACCCTTTTAATGATCTCCACCCTTCTTTTCCAAGTTATCCCGAGACAAAGGCCATTGTTCATACAAATTATACATGCTTTGAAGTGAGGTTTGTTGCCACCAATGACCAAGCTTTAGTCAGGGTTTTCAGTATAGTCACTGTATAGTCACTCCAGTTTTTTCATTAGTTCCATTGCACAAAGCTATGTAGCACAACTACTGCCCACCTTACCAAGTAACATGTAGGCAGAGTACACCGTTTATGTAGATTTCATCCCATATTGCAAAGCCTAGTTGCTGTTCTCTTGTGTGTGTCATGCTTTACGATCAGTTGGTGAGCGACTCACGGAGCAAAGTTTGGCTGTTTCATCGGGTAGTCCAGGTGGTTCTATACTGTAACACAGGGCTGTCACCTCTCACGCATTCAGCGTGTGGGTCACGCAATCTCACTCTCTCACGATGAAGCATCACTTCCTCACGCAATGTCTGAGTATGGTTTAAAAATTCCACTTACAACGCAAACGACGAGTCGAGTGTAGGTAAAACGACAGCTATCACACTACCTGAGTTCCTTCTCGTCCAACTGATCTTAGTCTACAGTAAGCTGACAGTAATGCATTATACAGTAATACTTGCCGGTAGGCCTGAGAATTTGCAATTTTTCGAAGGTCTATTTTAAACGTGCACAAAGTGTCTCCTTAAAATTTTCCAGAAACATGAAACATCAGAAAACTGGCAATTCTGGGCATGCAGTAATGAGGCACGCGAAGTGTCATTTCCTGCAATCTAGGGTATTTTTGGCAAAAAGTCCCCCTGGCGGAACCGATGGTCGCGCTCCGCGTCAGTAGTCTACCAGTGAATCTCACTCTCATCATTCACTAAGTTTACAACCCTGTATGATAGTGTATATCATACACTATCATACAGGGATAACATACAGTGTATGTTATCCCCAATACGGTCTACAACCCTTACAATTTTTTTCTTTCTGTTCTTAATGATAACATATGTTTTTTTTTTTTTGTGTAACCTACCAGAAGTTTTCGCGCGCTTCGCACGCTTTGCAATTCCACGATTCAAAAGAACACTACCAGTGAACAACACTTATGTGTCTGGTGTGTGTTACATATACAGAAAGCCGTATGTTTGTAACCTACATTGCAGAATGCAGAATGTGCCCTATCTTTAAAAAAATCGGAAAATTTAGGTGCTTGCCCCCCCCCCTTCCTGGGAAAAACGTCTAGCTACGCCACTGCATGTGGTACCACAGATCAAATCCACTAATATTTCCGTACGGATACGAAGTTTTGGAGCGACTGTTTTCTTTTCTTCCACAGTTTACCGTTATACTGCTTAACCTGTTCTGTCCAAGTTGAGGAGAAAAATTTCTTAAAGAACTATTTCTTCCAACGACAATTCTCTTTGGGATTTATGTCGAAAATTGTGCGTGATCACACAAAATATTTGTCTTGAACATGCAGTCTCTGTTATGGTACACTTCCTTCCCAGAATGCATGAAAGTTTCGCAACTCGCTTATTGTGTCCCCACGATTTTAATACGCCATCTATTGGAAACATTATTCAAGGCTTCAAGTCTATTCATTTCTCAAAGCAAGTGATTCCATCATTACGAAATATATTCGAAAAAGTAAGTTATGAAGAAATGCTTGGCTGACTTTATAAAAAAAATAATATTTAGTGTGACGAATAACGACGAAAAGTTTCACATTTTTGCAATGCAGGGCTGGCAACAAAACATCAATGAATTCAATATAAGGGTTGTGTCTTCTCATTGTTATTTTGACAATGCATCACTCATCCTAGTTGATCTAGGTACTGAGATAAGAATTTTGAGAAGAAAAGCAAGATTTCCGTCGGAAACGAACTTTGCTTCAAAGAGTCCAAGGAACCGTTGGATCTCCTTTACAACACCTCCGTGCTCTTACGATTTCTATTAGAACTAAGCAGGGTTAAAAAGTTAAGGAAGGAGATTTGTCGTCTGCTACATCTGGAGTAGAAGTATGACGATTTTATCCATTGCCATAGCATTGCCAGTCGCCTGAAAAAATAAGTGTATATTCTTTCTGGTGTCGCTTGGTGTCTCAAATAAGACCGCATCGGCTTGATTTTAAGTAAAATTGTGAACATAGATTTATTTCCAGTTTATTTTATGCTCATTTGCATATGGTCTCTTTAGATGGGGTAGCGGTAGGGGCATTTGTATTGATCTAGTTCTATTTAACATTCGTTTTGAGTTTAAAAACCCTGTCATAACTGTGATGGCGGTAACGCAACCTACACATCAAAGCATTATTCAGTTTAAGCTTCTTGTTAAAGTATTAACTAGAGGTGAATGATGTCGCAAGGAGAAGGAAATCAAATTAAATCATTGAATGAAAGGCTTAAGTCCTTATTAGCCTTATCACCAGCTAAAAGTTGGTAATCTTTTTACACTTAAATAGATCTTAAAGTATTAGCATAAATTAAACTTCTCGCGCTATACCCACTCGGTTAACACCTCCCTGAGGAGACTTGTAAAAAATCGCTTTATTACTGTGCAATCCGAGTAGTGTAACCGTAGGCGTAACCAGCAAGACGGTAAGGGTGAAAGGTCTCAGTATTAGCTTTCTGATCATTATGCTCCTTTCCCTCAACTCTTGTGCTCATTCGTGACCCCCTTTTAAAGAATGAGTCAGACGCAAGTATACCTTTCAGTTAGTGTGGTAAGTTGTCCTGTAAACCTCAATCTCTTCGACCGGACTTGAACGGCAGGAGCGTTTAGCGGGGCCACAGGGCCTAGTCCGTTTGCCGAAAGGTCCTTAGAAGGGGTAGTAAATCAGACCAAGGAACGGTCAATTAAGGAGCTCGAGATCCAGTCAACGAATGGGGGTGTGCTAGGGGTCTCGTTTTAGGTCTAGAAAACCTACAGAAACGAACCGATACATCAAGTCACAAATAACCCATGATCAAGATGTTCGGATTCAGTTCGATATTGTATTGTTCTTGCATACATTTTCCCTTCTCAGTAACATCTAGACCCTCTGGGCACAAAACTGGTTGCTTTTATCGCTCTGCAGCTTGGGACTGTTGATCCCTTTTGGGCTGAGACCCTTAGCGGCACCTGGTCCCAGCCAATAAAAATTAAGGCATTTTTGACCAACCTGCCAATCCTTGTCAGACCTCCGACAGATATAACGAACTTGAAGTAGATAGTTACGCCTTACGGTAAAGAGTATAAGCAGGGCGGGATTTGATGTTTGAAAGTGGGGGGGGGGGCGCGGCAAAGCCAGGTGGACTGCCAATCGGCGCCGAAGGCGGCGTGGGGTCCATGGGTCCGCCTCAAGGCCCCTGGCGGGGTCCAGGGGGCGGAAGTCCCCAGAAGCTTTGAGGTATTTACGAAATTGTAGGCATTAAAATGATGCATTTATAGCTTCAACTTTAAATGACATAGGCCTAATGTGGGCAATTAACGTACCACAAAAATCACAATTGAAAAATCGCATTTTCATACTTTCTAGTGATGAGTAATAGAATTGCTAAGAAAGAAAAGTATCCTCAAAGAGAGGCCCCCCCCCCTTCGTTAAGCGTCTGTCCCTTATTACGGTATTACGGTACCGGAGATGACTTTTTCCTTGCCTGAAGACTTGAATCTAAACAATCTTTAAAGAGTCGGCAAATTTACACGGATCGACGGTCATAAAAATTTTGCTTTGAAAATTTCTGGGGGAGGGGACTTCCCCTAGGCCGCGTACGGCCATGTGAGCTTTGGTGATATCAATGATAATAGAAGAGTTTGTAAGAAGTTATAACAAGCAGGATGTTCTACAGGAAGTAGCTCCGAAACCCCGAAGCAACATTTAAAACTGGTGCGCGCGAAGCGCGCAGAAGAAAACAGCGTTGAGACAGCGTTTGAGACATTTAATTGCAACCTATTGTTTTTCTTTAGTTTTAAATGCAGTATTTTTATTGCATTTATCTTGCTCCATGGAGGCTTTCTTTCATGTTATTTTTGTCCATGGTCTGGGACAAGTGCCCCTCAACTATTTTATAGTGTGAAAAATAAGGTAGTGTCGATTTTGAAGGTTATATACTATACTTGAAGAAGTCATGAAATCTTTTGTGGGTAGTTTTTAAATGGACATTGTCAAGGGCATCGGCAGTTAAAGTGCCAGGGAAGCAATTTTATTGGAGGCTGCATCTTGGGAAGTTGTGGCGGGCGAAGCCTTTAACCGCGTTCGTCGAAGGCACGAAGCCGGAGGCTGGGGAATGAGGGTCCTCCCCAAGAAATCTTTCTTAAATTTGACGGCTTTTGCGGACATTTTGGAACATTTCGTCAGAAAATCCTGCTTCCACCAGGAGTAATTTGAAATGCTGATGAAATAGATTTCATATGATGATCGCAAATTTAAGATAGTAACCGTCAGTCAATTTGCTGAAGATGGCGGTAGTTGGTATAAAGGAATGTAAACAGCGAGAGGCGTAGCAAGGGTTTTGGAAATGGTAATTTAGTCAAGCTGTCCTACAGGAAGTAATAACGAAGCAATTCCACCAAAGTTTCCCTACGCACAGCAGTACAGCAGTACTAATGAGACATTGATTTGTATAAGGCTCATGAGAAGCACGCCGTTTTTTTTTTTCTTTTTTTCTTCGAGAATAATGCGATTCCCTATATATGGGTAGCCGGGTTTAAGGCTTTGTTTGCAAGGATCATGGTGGATTTTATGACGTACATTAGGCCTAGTACTTTCAGTGACCCTTATTTCAGAGCCTCAAGTCACAATAGTGTGGCGCGTAGGACGAAAGAAATTTGACATTGCCGGACAAAATTTTCAGTTATGTTAGTCGGTTTTCTCAAAAGGTGGGCGCGAAGCGCGCCGAGAAAATTTTCCTAGCAATTTTATGAATTTTGATATTATTATTTTCCTTCATTAAACATTACAAAATTTAATCATAATATGCTATTGAAAATTCTCTTATAATTTCCCTGGTCTGGCATAATTTCGCTCATTTTATATTTTTTTTTAAGCTCTGGAAAAAGTGGGGGGCAAGTGCCCCCGCTTGCCCCCTGTAATCTCGCCTATGAGTATAAAAATTTTCCTAGGGATTTTATGAATTTTGATATTAATATTTTCCTTCATTAAACATTGCAAAATTTAATCATAATATGCTACTGAAAATTCTCTTATAATTTTTCTGGTCTCGCATAATTTCGCTCATTTTTTATTTTTTTTTTTTTTTAAGCTCTGGAAAAAAGTGGGGGCAAGTGCCCCCGCCTACCTCCCCTGTAATCCCGCCTATGAGTATAAGCAGTCAACCCAAACTGATTTTTCAAATCTTTCCCATTTTCCTTTCAATTAATTTGTAATCCAAAACATTAATATATACTACAACGAATGACTGCTTGCTTGAATTTTACAATTCAGTTACAAAAATATTTTCACTTGATAAAAGAGCTATACCTAACCATAGGATGTGAGGGTGCTAATAAGGGTGACTGCATTTTCCCTTTGTATTGATAGGTTATCAAAATGGAGTTAACTCAAATCATTTTATCGCTTTGGGGATCACCTGCAATGCTCAGATACGATTAGCAGCCGTGAGTACATCTCTTCGTTAACTCAGGGAGGTGTTATTAGCTAATAACACCTCCCTGGTTAAATATTTTACCTACGTCCGTCCCTCATCTGCTTGGAGACGGACTGAACTAATTTGAGTCGTTCACACACAACATAGCACATACACAGAGGGAATGAAGGAAAGAGGAAAAAAAAAAACATTCTGAAGTTTTACCACTGTTTTTCTGTCTTTCAAACATGCAGCTTTAGAAAGATTTATCTTCTTTTACAGTCAAAGAATTCAAAAGCGATCGATGATACCGAAATTTACGGTTTCCGAAGCGAAGGACAGGTGGGTAGATGTATCGATAAACCGATGCCGGTGAAGGTAGTTCGGAGAGTTCAAGTTCAAGTTTATTTGTTCCCATCTGGATGTTTTTTATGGCCCTTTAAGGAGATTGTGAATGTCAACGTTCGTTTGTACACAAATACGTCATTTTAAGTAGGATGAAATCTAAAGAGCTATTCAGCAGCTTGGTTCCTATTGATAGTATAATATAGATATTGCAGTGGGGCTGCCAGGATTTGGTGATGGGGCACCGCAGATGACGTCGTAATGCCACCCCAGTCAACCCCAAAGTCTGCTTAAATTGTACCGTTTTATGCATCCCTGCGTTCCTTCGTGGTGCCGTCCTAAGGGAGGTGTCTCCTCCTCTTTGAGAAATTGTTGTTAACTTAAGGTTGCTTAGATGCAAAATGGTGCTATCGTTGGGATATTTTTAGAACTGATTATATACGGTTGGAAAATGTACATAATTTAGTGAATTTTAATTTTGGCGAAAGAGATTATCTTGTGTAAGAGAGTGGTATGTTCTCAACAAACCTCTTGAAGCCCCCCTTTTGGCTACTTTACTGCCTTCTATTCGGGGAAAATTATTACACAAAAATACTTGCGTGGATTTAAAGAAACATTCTTGGACCATTACTAATATTTTCCTTTGCTTCATTGTGCATTACAAAAGGGTATCTAAGGCTAGCAGACACCGGTTATATGGTCTCCTGGAAGCTCTGGATTAATTAGATAAAATGGGGCACTGATATGGTGCTTATTACCTGACATCCAAATGATACTAGTATGACGCCGAGCAGTTTATAGCTATATCGTATTTTTACTAAGTTTGAACGAAAACCCAGACGAACAGCTTCTTGCATTGGGGAATGGGAGGAAGAGTATAGGTCAAGGAGGTGATATAAGACTTTCCTGATAGGTATAGCAAAATTCTCAAAAGAATAATTCTAAAATTGATTGGGTGGTACGCGCCCCCCATGCCGGAGCCACTGCAAGATATGGCCCACCGGAGTTATAACTTGAAATACAGCTTACTTGAAAAACAAGAGCCAAATTACAATGGACCCTATTAATGTTTGGTTTTTATATAGCGCTTTTTCACCGAGGTCTCGAGGCGCTTCACAAATATTACCCTTGGTCAGCAGTAACCCATCCTGGAGACAATCCTTCTAGACGGCTGCAGCTGAATCAGCGTCAATGAAAAGTTACCTCACATTTAACTCCCGGGTGGAGAGAAGCAATTGAGATAAAGCGTCTTGCCTGAAGATACAACGTATTACACCGGACGGACTTGAACCAGCAATCCTTGGATCGCAAGTCCGGTCCCTTAACCACCACACTCTCGTATTCAATATAAGGTCAATACTCTGTTCGATGGATTGCAAAAGGGTGATATATTTCATTATGAAACTTTCAAGGATAAAAGTTTGGAGCCTTATAAGTTTTGTTTTAATATGATGTACTTATACTGAGGAAATTTGCTGAGAGCCATGGACAACTCGGTACGAATATGCAAAACTAAGTTGGGCTACTCGTGAGAGCCACTTGGTTGTAGGCTTCACGTGGTGTGTTGTGTTTCCCGTGGCTGCACACATTTGGGTTACTGGAAAGATAAACTGCTCTCATAAGGCAATGTTTTGCTAATAAACGGTAGTGGATGGCTGGATAAACATACCTTCTAATCTCGGTTGCCAACGTGAGTTTAAAAAAAAAAAAACTGCCGTGCATGATGTTGTAGAATTATAACCAATATAGCATATTCGGGATAAGAAAACTGTTGCACAGTTACAAAAAGACATGATCGCATTACTACTGATAGCTCTTAACATGTTAACAAAGTTATAATTTAATCACTCGAAAATTGAAAAATATCAGAAAAAGGTAAAAGTCGTGAAATAATGTGGAAGCTCTTCACCTGGATTCATGGACAATTATGACTTTTTCGCTGAATCTTTCTGTGCACGCAATGCACACACGGTAATTTGCATGTAAATATGTTCCCCCAATGTTGTCTCGACTAAGTCTCAGCGATCCGATGAAACAGTGACTCGAACAGAGCTAAAACACCAGGGTGACTCATTTTTCGTGTTTTCATTTTCATAAGTGCCAATCTGGAATGTTCGCCGGTAACGTGGAGGAATCCCCGACTGCTGAAACAGTATCAATTGGCATGGGATGAGGTTTGTACATTATGCAGTTGCTGAAAGGCGCTCGAAGGATTACAGTGTATTTTTCATTCAGGAAAATAAAAGTTCAGACCAATGGAGCATTGCAACACTACAAAACACCGTTCTCCTTTTACTGAGAGACGTTTTCCTAGAAATTTAAGAAGAACACCCATAAAAAAACCTCATTTTGATTCCTTGCGGAAGGCGAAAATGTACGTACGTATGTATGTATGTGTGATCGCAGCTTGTAAACATGTCTCAGGATGGCAATAATACTTGATGTATAGATTTATCAAATTTAGAGGAAGAATGCTATTGTTTTTGGTGGAAGTCGGATGTCCTAAAAAACTTGTACTCACGATATCTCAAGGTAGAAAGCGCGAGTATGTTTCAAACTTGAAAGTGGTTGCGTAATGGTAAGTAAACGAACCTTATTGTTTTGGTAGAGGGCAAAGTTTATCTGAGATCACCGGAGGAGAAAATACGAAAACCGAGGAAATCGCTTGTGAGCACTTTATCTCAAGATAGGAATGATGGAAACTTCACACTTGGCATATAGACTTGCCATGTAGAAAGTATCCTATTGCTTTTAAGAAAGGTCAGAGGTCACCAAAAGTCAAAAACCGAAATCCCTGTGGACAAGATACTTCAAGACAGGAAAGATGGACACTTTTCATACTTGTTACATAGATCTGTCATATCACGAGAAAGAATCATATTGGTTTTTAGTGTAAATAAAATGTCATCTGAGGTCACCAAACTAGGAAAACTTGTAAACGGCTGGTAAACACGCTATCTCAAGGTACCAATAATGATTACTTTATGGATACTTTATGGATATGTAAATTTGTAACATTGCAAGAAAGGTTTCTAATGTTTTGATGGAGGTCAGTACTCATTTAAAGTCACCAGAGTCAAAAGCCGAAAAAATTGTGAACACGAAATTTCAAGATAGGAATGATGCATACTTTTCAGACTTGGTAGGAAAGTTTGCCATATTAAGAGAAAGATCCCTACTGGTTTTGGTGGAGGTCCAAGGTCACCTGAGATCAACAGATGTCATGAAACTTCTGCAACCTTGTAAACTGCTCTTAAGCACAATATCTCAAGAATATAGACAGTGAGTCGTACCTCCAAAGGTGTCGTTACCTGCCAACGAAAAGGGAGGACTGAATGTTTGCACCATTCCAAGGATAACATTACAGAAAACAGCATATGTCTAACCATACGCAAAACTCTAGTAACTAATTCATATGTAACTCCAGGTTTAACTAGAGGGCAATCCATGCAGTTGCAAATCTCATCTCCCCCAAATTGCCTACATACTATGGGGTTAAAGAAATGAAACATACTGTTTTGCAATTAATGGGTAAAGACCAATTTTAGCTCATTTGAACTTTGACCTCTTGTTTTTTATATATGACGCCAACGACTATGCATAATACATTTTAGGTAAATATGACATGTGACCTACATTTTGACCTTTGAACCCTCCCTTAGCAACTGAAATGCACTATTTCAAAAATATTCTGCAAATACTACAAGTATTTTCACAAAAGGAGAAAACAGTAAAACATGATATCACGAGAAGGATAACTTAGAGAGATAAACCTCAGTGCAACAAAGTTTTTCCTTTCGGCTAGGAATCCCTAATCTTTTCAGCTTTCTGGTTGTAGCCTAAATACTAAATACCGGCTATCTCTAAAGAACTTAGTTTTAGATATTTAAGCAGGAAGTAGTAAATCCCGTCTGGTCAAATCCTTGCGGCGCGCCTAATTTTTTTCCCACGAGGTTATGGGCAAATCTGATTTTGAAGTTTTTTTCAAATTTGTTTCTAAATCATGGTTGGGGTTATTTCTAAGGTTAGGGTTACGTGGACTGGGGTTATTTGGCCTGTTCTTTCATAATCTGGCGTCAGAATTACAAAAAAAAAAAAGGTTCAAAAGCTGTCATTTTGGAATTAGGGGTGCAGCCTATTTCCAAGACGCTGGTTGGTCCATTCGCGTGATTTGCCCATAACCTCGTGGGAAAAAAAATTGCGCTTGCGGCGCCACTGCCACTTGCGGTGCCACTCTAACTGAAAAGTTGCTGGTTCTGTTTCTAAATGGGACATAATTACAGCAATTTTAGTTTCTGTGATTACGTTGTAAGAGTCACAAAAGTGCACAATTTCACGTCAAATGTTCAAAAAGTCCCTACGTCGGGAGGTGGGACACCCCTCCAAAACCCTCTCCACATCGCCGCTTCGCGTCTCACTCGTGCCTTCGGTGCTCAGTGCAGGCCTTATCGACTATTCTGTGCTGCAAAATGTTGGCTACGTAAAAATTTATCTTACAAGAGAAGCAGAAGCAATTCGCTGTAAAATGATCTTAGATTACACTTTCTATGACGTTGATCGTAAATATTTATGATACTTTAATCCTTGTCTTCCCTGAAATAAAGAATCATCAGAACGTGAAACACTGAAAATACTGCAGTCACCTGTGTAAGGAAATGTTCTCGGTCAATGTGTCCCAGAAAAATTACGGCATAAATGTTGTCGATCAGTTCGATTCTCGCGTCTAAGAGAAATTTGCCGCAATTCAGCAGAAACAAAAGAAAGGGTCATGATCAAAGTATAGAATATCTACCACTGTGTTGATTCTGTTTTGGGTCTTTTTAAGTTAGGGGGTTCTTCCCGCTGGTCGCTGGTTTGCCGCTCAGCGGGCGGGAAGATTTCAGTTACCAGTGAAAACGCATTTTAAAGAATTTGTAGGTGGGAAGTCCTATCCTTTTTTTCTGACTGGCGAACGGGGAGTAGTTACAAGGGCTGGACTCTAGAGAATGGTTGTTTAATTTGACCTTGGAAATTTTGAAACCAGGACGATTTTAAGGAGTTCACCAATGCTTGCCTCTCCAAGTTTTCAATTTCTGACAAGACTCAGATTATTTTGAAGACGTATACAGTATATAGTGCTGAATATCATATCACTGTACTCATTATTAGACGAAAGAGAGTCAGTGTCATTCTAAATGAACTAATACAGGTTATTAGAAGAATGTAACAGAAAGGTCAATGGACTATTGTTTATATGGGATCTTAAGAAATTGGCAACTCACAGGTTACAATGAAATTTAGTGAAAGCGCTTGCAAAAGTTGTTTATCGAATCTGACTGAGGAGAGACAGCATTGTGGTAGAATTTGCATTGAAATCTGATGTGTGTTAGTGCAGGGAAGTGTGACGGGGCCGTAACAGTTCCCTGGTCAGTGGTTCACGAGATACCAGGAGATGAAGTTGTCACAACTTCAACCCAAAGTAAGCTTGAAGGAAACACATTTGGCATCATAACCTCACATTAATAAGCTCCCCTTTTGTTTCTCTTTAAACTTCACAACCGATTTTCTCCTCCATAATCTCATATTATCGTAAAGTAGCCTAAATGCATGAAGGGCATGTGAAGGTAACAAAGTTTAAATTCCCCATGGGAAGCTTATAGCTTATAAACTTCCATGTCAAAACAACAAATTGAAAACAAATGGGACAGGGCATTGCTAACCAATGTGAGGAGATGGTATAACCTCTGCTTACTTTAAGCTCACTTCAGGTCACAAATGTATTACCTTCTTTTGCTGAAATCTCGAGAACTGCACATCTGAAATGAATGAAAATCTCCCCAGAATGTTTAGATTGAATTCCGCTTTCATGCACTTATCAAAAATAACTTGCTTACCAACCTTTCCTTAAATAAAGTTAATAACGTTCACAAAACTTATTATACGAAGAGAAAACACAGGGTTTTCCCTTTTCTTGATAAAAATGAACACATTTTACACATCTCGCCCCTGAAAAAAATGTTTCGCCCCGTGGAAGCTATCTCGCTCCCTTCAGTACCTTGCCTGGCTACGGGACTGACTTGCTGAATTCATGGGAGTCTTTTGTGCTTTGCTTTGCTGAATTCATTTCAAACTTGTGCCACAGTCTATACTTTTAGTGTTTTACTCAAAGGCGAAGTGGAAGGGGCGCATGGTAGGAGGAATTTCCTTTAGGCGTGTAGGTGTAGGACGCCAGTTTAGTGGTATTTTTACTTGGGTACATAAGTTAACTTTGCATCCGGGTACTCCATATAATTCAGCTACTTTGTGTTTGTTTCTTTCTTTCTCAGGAGTGCCTTATTCGCAGTACCCACGATTCCAAACCTTCATGGACCATATGTCACGTGCTATGCATGACAGAAACTTGCTCAAGAATATCATTCCATCCTTCGAAGGTTTGACGGAGATACTGGGTAAGAAAAAAAATCCATATTTTTTCATAAAATGATGTATGAAATCTTTCCTCACAACTCAACATCAACTTTTACAAACTTACATTAAGGATCACTCAGGTGGGTTAGCCCACTGCACTCGAAAACCTAATACTCACAAATGGATTAACATTCCCCAAAGGGACACGACAATCAACGAGAAACCCTCAGACAGCCCTGAGATATTGAGCAAGGATTGTCTCCAACAAACTTTAACAAAGTTGATGTCATTAGGGATAGATTTTTACATCTTTTTCGGCTTCAGCAAAAACCCTTGTAGAACTTGAACAGTTATGTTTCATACCACAGTATAGTTTGTGGTGTCTGTCAGGGAGAACCCAAAATTCCTAATGGATAATTACCATAATGATGGCCCGTCCTTTTTCAAATGTCAGTAAACATTATTGATTTACCGGGTTGATTTGAGGTCAATAATTAGGCGCTCTGGCATTTTACGAGATGCCGCACTAGACTAGTTTCATTAAAGAAGTAATGTTTCCTGAGAAGCTACATTAAACCGCAATATGTGAAAGACGCCCTGTTTCTGAATAATTTGCACATCCGAAACGAAGTACTTTATGCTGAGAGAGTTGACCTTGGAATTCAAGGATCATGTGATCCACTTTTGCTGTGATTATCACGTTTGTGGTCCTGCTCATAGACGCATGGGACGTGAATTACGAGGGCAATAGTCATAGTCCCCGACAAACATGTGTATTTCAGGACAAACTATGTAGATTTAAGGTCACTGGCATTATGTTTTTAAGGTAAAAATTATGTTCTAATTGTTTGCCACCTTGAAACATTTCAGGACATTTACTTGCTACCCTCTTGTGAAATGTCATCCCGTAGGACCTATGGTCCTAAGCAAGACCCTTTGCGTCCAATTTTAATTGCCTATTTACATTTCCACCCCTGATGTCAATACAGAGGACTGGTATCATCATCAATCTTCAAGTATGACTGATATTATCTCTTTATATGCTATGAAAATCTCATTTGGTTTCTTTCGCATTATGCTGTTGTTGAGGAACTCATAGTAGGCTAAATGTATAGGTTAATTGTAATGTGCTTGATCTTCACTTGATCTTCAGTGTTTGAGAGTGAAAAAACGAACAACCATCGTCCTGAATTCCTGCTATGGAAGCAACAGTAATAACTCTTCAACACTCTTCAGAAATTCAATTTATGCTTAAGTGGGAGGGGGTGAGATTCTCTTTTCCAAAGGTTATACCTCAAAATGCCCCTCTTTAGCCACAGAAAGAAGACTGTTTCTATTGATATTAATTTGGTCAGGTTCAGGAGATCTTCAGTTTGATAAAGTTGTCAATAAAAAAGTGAAAACAATTCGCTTGTGTGACGTATGAAGTGATCATAAGTGACTTAAACTTTTGGCAAAATCATAGAGACTTACGCAGCCATCACTCATCGTAAGTAACATGTTTCAAGCTAAAACTAAGAAAATACATGTAGTCACCACACGATATTGTAAGTATTCAAGGTTAATCGGTACAAAATGAGCAAAGACTATGAACAGATAAATTTTAGCTCAAGTTATTTTGGGGGACACAAAGCAAAGTTTTTTCCACGCTCAGCCAGTTTCTAAGCAGATTTTATGACACTTTTATGACTTTTATGACTTGTGTGAGAATACGGCTATGAGCTTGGAGACACTGTGATTCATGCATGTTTACTGAACATAAAGTTTGCAATTTAATACTGCATTTAAGTCTATGATCATGTCTCGAGAAGAGCACAAGTAAGAGAGTAGTACGTTCTGAGTTTTCTCACCCTCTTCAAGTACTTTTTTGCAGGTCAATCTTTTTTCTTCTTCCTCGCCAAGTTCCGAAAATCAGATATTTGCATCCTTACGATGGAAAATTCAATTGTCGTTCTCTGTTTAAAAAAGATAATGAAATCCCTTGTATTGTGTCAAAGCCTTGAACAGCGGGATGGGTTAAGAGTACACAGAATAGTTCCCGAGAAAGTGTGTCACTTTTTTTTAGGTCAAATCTCTGCTATGTGGGCGTACGTCAATCTAAGCGGGGGTTAAATTGCCACACAAAAGCGTTTAGATCAGGTGCCCGAGCAAGTTGTGTCAAGAATTTAGAAGCAAGCAGGTTCTTTGGAACTTTGGGAGTAAATGACTGTCGGATCGTGTGGCGAACAAAAAGTTGTTAATGAGCGGGTTATGGGAGGCAATTAACCCGGAAAAGTTTGGCAGAGGATATGCTTGAAAAGTCTTCCCACTTGAAGGGAGTGGAGTAAAAGAGACCCTGAAAATAACCACTAGTTTGATAACCCTCTTCTTCCTTCCATTTTTAAGTTCATTGTACGATCTGCAGTAACAGGTGAATTTTGAAACATATGGTTCATTGTGTTATTGAGCAAAGTTGTCTGCACTTACTACTTTTAATTCATGATAAAGACTCACATCTCGCTTAGGACATAGGTTACCGTTGGTCAAACGGTAAGAAAGTGTGGGCCTTCCATGCACTCTACCTACCATAAATTAGTACATTACCCCCATCAAAATGTGACACTTTCACGAGAAGGCTTAGTCAAGAATGATCGATTTGCAAAAGGGGCAAATCTAGGCGGCTAGTTTGTAATAATCCAATGTTCTCAGCATAAACAAGTTCTATGAGATTACCCAATACACATAGCATGTCCAGTTTAATCCACCATGCACAGTATTTACTGTACATGCTATGAAAATTGGCTGATGAGATATATCTGTTGTGCTATTTTGCCTATCATATGCACTTAACAAAGGTTTGCCATCAATGAGATCAAATACTTACACTTAGTTAATGCCTGGTCCAACTGTCCATAAAAATAAGCTCTTCACTGCATGAGAAAGTTTTGTTGTTCTACTCAGCCTAATCTTTTAATTCAAGTGACAAAACATTTGATCCTTTTGACTACCAAAGGGCGCATGCGATTACCTCTCCTGCTTCCAGCATACTTTTAATCTATAGAAAGTATCTATTGTAGGCTATTTACGTCTTCGTTGTATACATGTGAACTCTTGTGCAACGCAATTGCATAAAATAAAGAATAGTAATGAAAATAAATAATGGGTGTGTTCAATGAGATATATAAACCTTGCCTTCTCCATTACCCTAGTCCAAACTGTCCCGGCCCTCGTCTCCCCCTGCCCCTTTCTTCAGTTTGTTTTAAGGTAGTTAATCTACTCTTCAACGGATTTGGTTGACTCATTTCCCTAAACTACACTAAAGTTTTACCTACAAGGCTAACAATTTCACCGAATTGGAAAAGTATCTTTAAGTCAACGCTCTGGGAAATATTTTGATTATTCTTCTTGAGTCCTCGGCTAATTTTACAAAAACAAAGACCACCTGGTATTTCAAATCATACGTTTAATCAGAAGACTTGAACTTTAGCCTAACCATCATCCTAACCATAGAGGTCCATGCACCCCATGAGATCTGCCTTTGTTTTGTCTAGTCATCTGTATTACCAGGTTTACCGCTGGTTTAGTTCGAACTCCCCGTCAATTTTTCACCTTCTCGTCTCTGGAGACTCTTGTACTTTTGACAGGTTTATAATTACGGTTTAATCCTCATAGTTATAACTAAAATAAGGATTATGACCCTTTCATTATTTTGAAAAGGTGAAGAGACATTTTGTTTCCCATTCCTGCATGAGTATATTAAGTGACAGCGTGAACTAAGGTTTACTTACATCTCTTCACTTGTGAACAGTATAAACTTTATACAAGAGTTCCTCCAATTTGTCAAGCAAATTTGTTTCTCAGTGGGAAATTTTGTTTCATTGATAGCAATAATCAGTAAAACTGAATAGTTAATAAATTAAGGTATTAGCCTAAACATTGAATTGTCACCTGATTGTGGAGAACTACTATTGATAAACTGAACATTTAAGTGAAATTTTCTAGTAGAAAAAGCACAAGGCGTACACAAACTTTAAAAATAGCTTGAGTATATGCCCAGTCCAAATTATAAATGCCCTTATTTTAATTTCCTCTGAGATCTAATCATCTAGTTGAAACCTTAGTGGAAGTTATGAATTATCAACAACGTCGGATGATGACACACGTGTGACATTCAGACCTTGCATGTATGTGTATCAAAATTCACTGATTTTGCAAAAGGGATAAAGATTTTTCGCTCTTCGGTGGCGGATCCTCATAGTAATTTGTGAGCCTCATTACCAATTCCTGATTCCTCTCTTTTCGTGTTCTCGCTTTTTAAGTCCCTTCGAAGATCCATACTCTTCGGTGCAGCTAACAGGGTAGGCCACGATACTGACATCTGAAAGCTACGGTAGTATAACTAGTAAAAAACTATTACGTAGAAATAAGTGGAGTTGATTAAATAAAAAAAAGTGTTCACTCTCAGTTAAATAGGCTAATACTGAGAGACAGAAAAATAAAGAAGCACAATATGCAGAAACTTTTCAGGTCCGACGCTGTATTACGATACGAACGCATGTATATCCTGTACGAATTCAATCACAACCAAGTAATCTTGACATTTGCCATCCAATCCTCATTTTACCTCTACCAATACACTTTCCGGTCAGCCAAGCATAGGCTGAAAAACCTACGATTCAAATGCACATTGGCAGTTAATGTCTCCTTCATAAAGAAGTTAATGTCTTTTCCAATTCCAGAATTAAACATCCTCTCACAAAACCCATTTATCACATTTTCTTCTTAAATATGCCGATCAAAAGAATGGGGTTTCTCTAGTTATCTATGATATGAAAACATTTCTTTTTCACCATAACGGCACATTTTATATGTACTGTATGTCTATACTGAGGAAGGATCGAGACCGCGCAGTGTTGAATATTCATCTTCTTTCCATCATGATCTTTACAACTTGGGTGTCACGAGTTGGTAAATCCTTGATTCGACAAGGGAATAGAGGCTAAAAAGTTTTAGCTGATGTCCGGACAATATATTTTAGTCCCAAAAGACATTATAAATATTTACGACATGTAAATACTATAAACTTTAGTATAGCTAGGTCGGCAACTCCGTAAAAGTTGAGTGTAGTTCGAAAAAAAAGGTTTGAAGAACAACTACAAACTGCATTGAAACCACGTTATTCTAAATTATTGTACCTAAGAAGACTGGTATGTGATGATAGGTCTTATTTCTTATGTTGAGGTTTGCAATAATCCTGTTTGCTTCTAGTTCCGTTCCCATTTTTTTTTAACAACAAGGAACCCGTTTGTTCCCTTGTTTCAACGGGATATCGATCTGTCCTCGATCCGTCGATCCTTTTGTCACCAACACAGTAACTCTTCATTCTTGGTCTATTTCAGCACTCTTGCAAAATAAACCAACCAACAGATGTCGGTAACTGCCATTATTGACTTTTCAGTGTTTGCTATAGGCCATATAATAGGACCTAAGATCACATAGTATAGATATTATTTAATGACGGGTTTGGGTTTTTAAACCATAGGTATCCCATGCTTTATTTCACCGTCCACAATAACGTTATTTTTGCTCATCAGAAATCGTTGAATACCTACCTTATTAATATTCACAATAACATCAGGGATTGAAAACTGCAATGACTACAACTAACAGATCTTTACTAGCTGTAGGTGCCTAAGTTTAATTTGACGAGGGATTCTGATTCATTTCAAACGTTTACTGCCATCGTTTCGTTTTACTTCTCACATAAAAATAAACCAAAGAGATAATTCCAGTGCGACAATAACATCAATATTCTCCAGGCATCTGTCTTTTAATTATCATTATAAGATCCTAACATAACGTGTTGCTGGCAACAATTTATAAACCCGCATCTTGCAGTTAACCTCTGCTAACTCTTCCCCCCCTCTCTCCGGTTCTGTGTCATTTCTGCACTCAGCAATAACTCAACGGCTTCCTTAAACGTCAACCGCGAATTTTATGTTGTAATAAACATTCATCAACCATTTACTTAAAGTTACAACTAAGAGGGCTAAGACATGCCCTTCAGTACGTCATTTCCTGCTAATTGTTTACCATAGCCTAATTTTATGCATTTGTAACGGTGACGTTTTTATGCTTGATGGAAAGTGTCAAGGGGGCATTGCTCGCTAATAATTGTGAGGTAATCGTCATCATGCATGGTGTCGGTAACCAAGGAGCTGTTGTAACTGCGTGGGAAATCGCCCACAATTACAAATCCTGCAGAACTCTTTTGTCGAAATAAGCATGAAATGAATGAAGCATCGGCGTGGAGATCTGTGTAATTCTGCAATATACTTATGCAAACATAATGTAAGTTGCTGCACCCTGTGCCAGTAGGGCCTATTAACATATTTCGCAAGCTGTCAATAGCTAGACTTACCACGTCGGGAAATCAAGAGACGATAGCTATCTTTGCATGTACATCCAAAACTAGGTCAAAATCTTCCCTGAATTGTATGCATTTTTATGGCACATAAAAACAAGAATGTAAATAAACTTCAAAGAGATGTTTGAATGCGGGAGCTCGTATCTCTGTCATCTAATCCACAGTAAAAGACAACTTCGGTGGATAAGTTTGTCTTGAAACATTTCTTTATCGTTGCAATACGGACAATTTAATGACAAAATCATATGTTGTTTTTACATGTTTGTTTCCTTCCATGAATAAATCGCTGTTTGGTTCATAATATAACCCCGACCACTGCCCCCTAATTCAAATCACTTCCGTAAGTTGTGCCTCAGCTGTTTATCCGTAGTTTATCATCTGAGTGTAAAGCCGATTCCTTGTATCATGTTAGGCTTGTTTCAAGCTTTCAATAGCTCTCGAATTAAACGAATCGCATAAACAAAACAAACTCGTTTCTCATGAGGGAATTCAAGTTGGTGACCTATAAAGTGCACGGCGTAATTCAAGAAGCTATGATGTTGACAGTCTATGGGTTCAAGGCCGATAGGATGTAAAAACGATTCACCGGGTCGTTTGGCTTGACCTAAGGTCGTCAGGTGTCGACGAATGTCTCCATGTGAAGCTTCGTTTTATGGTTTCCAAAAAGGAGCGACGAAATACCGTCGGGTTTTCCAGGATGAAACATTTATCTGTTTATGGGAGTGTAATAAGTCATCTACCGACGGGCCATCAAAACTGAGATATTGATTGAAACTGGCCTACACAAGGAGCCTAACAACAAAATGCAAAATCAAGTGGCGGATCCAGAGGACCAAGAGGCAATTAGGGTATCGCCTAGAATTTCAGGGCGAGGGAGTACAGGAATTTCCAACAAATTTTTTTCAACAAGTGGGTGAATGTCCGTCCTGATTTCCTCAACAGGTTGTGTGTCACCTTGGAATTAGCCGAAGCTAGCAAAGTTCGCCAGGGAGTATCCCTATATTTGCCCCTCATAGAATTAAGAGGTGGATGTGCTACTCATGACTTAATGTATTTGTGATTCGGCATTACGTACACAATAAGTTAGTTTCGGAAAGTTTCAGTATCCCATACAGGTTTAGCTGCATTGTCATTTGACATTTCCTAAACTCCATGCGGGTCAATCCGAACACAGTATATGCCATTTCGTGACACTGATCTCACGAACACGGAAGAAGTATGATTTCTGCCTATTTATTACTCGGTGCTTCATTAGTTAATTTATATTTTAAGGAATTAAAGTCTATTGCACTATTGAATGCAAACGCAAATGAAATAAGAGAGGTTCGAAACAGATTGGGATGGACCGTGCCCTCAAAGCTAAACAATAGAAACTGAGTGACAAACTCATAAATTTGCCGATAATTGTATCTTTTCGTAAGAAGTAAAGGACAGTTAACTTTTAATCTTGATATTCCAAAAATGACGCCTGTTGGACCAAAGTACAAGGTTTCATCAATTAATTACACACATTTCACATAGTTAAACGCATTGAACGCCTTGGTTAGTTATAAAATAATTGCTAAAAGAAGTAATTATTATAATTCGTGTTCTTTTTATTTCTTACCTCTTTTTACATTCAGATGGAGGGGCTGAGGTTTTGGACGTGGGGTGTGGAAGAGGTCACGTGTCAATTCTCTTGGCCCAGCGTTTCCCACGAAGTCACTTCCATGGCATCGACATCTCCGAAGAAGGGATTGCTTTTGCCAAGACAGAGGCAGACAGCCTTAGCCTCAGCAACTGCTCCTTCGACGTTATGGATGCCGTCAGCTTGCCATCAGATTGGACGGAGAAGTATCAGCTGGTGCTGGCGTTTGATTGCATACATGACATGGCCTATCCCAAAGAAGTGCTTCGGGAAATCCACCGTGTGCTTGCCCCCAACGCCCTGATTATGATGCTTGAAATTAACGTTCATTCTGATCCAGATAAGAACGTAGGGAATCCCCGCGCTATTGATGGTTATGTCATTAGTCTTATGCATTGTATGCCGGTGTCACTTTACTTTAACAAAGGGGCTGGTTTGGGGACAATGTGGGGAATGGAGGCTGCAATGAGTTGCTTACAGGAGATGGGATTTGGGGAGGTGTCTTGCCAACCCTCTAAAGACAGATTCAATACTATTATAAGCGGCACAAAGAAGCACAAATGAGGAAACCCACGTCGGGTTTTATCAAAGTTTATGTAATAATGTACATAAGTTGTGCAGGGGGGCACAAAATGTGATATTGATGGTCAGGCAGCTTTTTATACTCGTATATGCATAGAAATATCTTACGAAAGAAAGATTCAACCACCGCATTAGGTACCGCATTAGCCAATAGCCTAAGACTTTAAGTAGATGTCAAATTTTGGATTAACACTGAGTTTTGACAAACAAACATATTTAACTCTTCAAAGTAGTGAAATAAATCAAAGTGATATTTTGCAAAACAAATTGCCAAACTCCAGACAGTTAAAACTTGGTAAATAGAAAAGCAAATTTCCTCTCAAAGTGACTTAGAATAAATGTATTTCAACCTTAAATGTAAGAAGTTTGTAAATATCAACTTGCGTGGAACCTTATCACGCTTTATATAAGAGAAGTTTCTGAGAATTTTTTACAGCGTAACACGTTTAAAATTTTACTCTTATGTCATGGTACCTACAGACAATGGCGCCTACAGGTAAAAAAGTAAATAATGACATGTCAAAAAATTTAAAAAACATTAAAATTTAGTATTATTTTGTAAATAGTATCTTACAGAATTTAAATATAACGGAGTTCTTGATGTAAAAACAAAAACACAAAATTATCCAACATTTTCTTTCACGGTTCATTTAATGATTTTAAATTTAATGATTTTAAGCAAGAGATGGATTGCCTGCTCAGTAGAATCTAACAATATTGCGTGCCGGATGTGTGCTTTAATGTGTGTGTACATGGTTACAGAAGAATCGGCACTGGAGCAAACTTTAGACAAGGGAAAGCTGTGACGTCACACAAATCTTGCATACGATATAACTGGATTCCGTCGAGATGTCATCTTGTTTTTACAAGGGGTAATGAAATAGTACTTCTTTGTGAAAAAGAAACTTGAGAAGATGACCTAAAATGAAGGGTTAATTGGAATGTAAGATGAATGATGACATACTCGATCATCCGGTGCCCCATTATCTTAGCAGGATCGATTCGATCATGTCAGCCATTGATATGAAAATAATAAGTGATATCATGTGCTCACATGCATTGGCTACTAATACATTCTCTTTTGCGGTTTCTGTTTTATTTCTGTTGCAAATGAACCCTCATTGCGTTTGAACAACGACGCATCACATGTAGGTACTATTGTAATGAGGATGGGGCTCATCACCCCGGCAACTTCACCTCTTTTCTTCAAATGATAAAAACATTTTATAGTCATATGGGCGCAACGTATCATGCCATTTCCAGACGTTCGAAGAAATCACGTTAACCAGAAAGCAAGTAGGCTTAGCGATTCCTTGTCAGCAGACAAAGATTTTAAGTTATGTATTTTAAGTTATGTATGATATGACACAGCTTAATTTTTAATTGTGATCTTTAACAACCTTTGATCTCCAGAAACCGGAGTAAGATTAAGGTTCAAAAAATATGATAAGGAAATAAAATTTCATGAAGAGATCATGTCTGACTGATGTTAACCCAGAGATTAACACGTGGTTGTAAAAGATATATAGTTGCGGATGGCTACTGTACATCAAATTTGACCTCTAGTGACCTCAAGTGATCTTTAACCACCAACCAAAAGTGAAACCGTTGTTCTAATTGATACCCTGCAGTCCGTACCACGTGAGACCAGTCTGAGTTTCCTACTAGAGATGTCATGTTAAAGGGGATATGACATTCCTCCAAACCAGGGACCTGCTAGCAACTCACTGCACAAACATATTTAGGAATAGCAATAGAGTTCTAAATTCAGTTGGTGACTGCCTTTTGATTGACATTATCTCAAATAATATAGCTTCACTCTAGTTGGTTAACGATGACTTGTACAGTCAGTTGTGTTCTCAATTAAGCTCACACACAGTCACTGTGTGTCAATATATATGACCTCGAGCAAATTAAACTCAGTACAGGTTAGGTACTCTGTCTCTGTCTTGGAGGTGTACTCGAAAACTGTCTTTTCTTTGAATTGGAGCAGGGACTAAAAGAAAGAGTTAAGTAGGGAGAATTTTACCGTCTGGAGAAAGATTAAAGAACCTTTAATTAGGTTTCCAGTTCTTCTCCTCTTGTGGTATCAGATGACTTTTGACCTCCACTGAAAACTAAAGGATACTTTTATTCAATACGGTGCATCCACATTCCAACTATTTAGTTGCCTGAGTTTCATCTCTTGAGATATTGTGTTAACAGGGTTTCAGTATTTGACCTCTGGTGACCTCATAACTATGACCTCTTGCCTATACCAGAAACCATAACATTCTTTTTCTCAATATTGCAAACCTACATAACAAGTATGACAGCCATCTGAGCGTTCCTTTTTGAATCCTTGCCGAAGGAGAAAGCAATCTATGTAATCACGCTGGCGATTGTATATGTGTATGGTGTGTGTTTATGTATTTGTGTGGTTTGTGACGCTTAGCTTGTAAACACGATATCTCAAGAGAGCACTGATGGATACTTTTAAATTTTTTATATTATTTTCAGGGAAGGTCAGCGGTTACCAGAGGTCACCAGAGGTCAAAAACTGAAAAGATTTCATTTAAGGTCAAAAGAGGTTTCACTGTGAAAACCTGGTAAGCAACTGTGAGGGATCTAAAACGCAGCATGTGGACGACCCATGGTGTTTGCTTTTGATGGATCGAAATGTGAAAATATCGTAAAAACATAATATCTCAAGAAGGATAAATTTGAGGGATAAACCTCAGTGCGACAATGCGTTTCCTTTTGCAAGGAATTACTAAGACTTCGGGCTTTCTGGTTTAAGGTATCTTCTCAAAAGGTTTTCAGTGTTTGACCTAGGCTCTGATGACCTCATACGACTTTGACTTCCACCAAAGACAAGGAGGTACTTTCTTTTTGTAAGGTGCACCAAGTATGAGAAATATCTGACTTTTATTTCTGGAGATATAGTGTTGACAGAGTTTTCAGTATTTGGCTTCTGCCGACCTCATATGAACTCTGACCACCACTAGAAACCACAGTGTTCTTTTCTTAATATGGTGCACGCACATGCCAATTATGACAACAATCTGCGTTTTCCTTCTTGAGATAACGTGTTAAGAAGGTTTCCAGTGTTTGAACTCTCATGACCTCATATGACCTTTGACCCCCTCAAAAAAATCAGGTATTGTTAATTATTAAAGAACACCCATATATTCAGTAGGAGACTTGCCGAGTTCATTTTTTGAAATGATGTAATAACAAGGTTTGGGGGCCTCATTTGACCTTCGACCTCCACCAAAAGCCACATTGTTCTTTTTCTCAGTATGATCAACACGTCGCACCCACAGACCAAGTACGACACCAGTCTGAGTTTCCTTTCGTGATATATTGTGTGAAAAACACACACTGACGCACACACATACACAAACATAAGTGCATGAATGCATATATGCCTTGAACTTACTGCAAACAATCAAAGGGAAGCTTCTGTAATGTGTTCTGAAAGCTTTTCGCATCCTTTCGGATTCCTCTTCAGCATAAAGTCTTCTCACTACTGTAGCTCTTGGTAGCTCGGGAAAGCTACAAGAGCTACAGTAGTGACAAGATTTTATGCTGAAAAGGGATTCGAAAATCATTCGAAAAGCTTCTATATCAAACTACAGAAGTTTCCTTTTACAGTATTTCCTCGAGGGTCTGGAAACGGTAAGGTACGTTTCTTCCATACAATGAACTCTACTAGATTATTGGGGAAGACGCTGGTTAGCTTGAGAGATTCAGATGACTCAACCGATCAACGAGCCAACCCTGAAAGTAATACTACTTTTCTATTAATTTTATAAGAATGTTAGAAATCAGTTTTCTTTAATGTAAAAGCAGGGTTAGAGCAGAGAAGAACACGTAGCGTGATTTTTGTAGAAATAATGTCCGCTAAAATATTGGATCAGCAGCAGTGCCAGAGAAAGAGGAGGCAGAAGGGCAAGTAACGGATTGATGAGGTCCATCAACAAGATAACGACCTTTGCAATAGAATATAATTATTCTGAAATGTTATATATTTTCTGATCTTAGTAGAAAAGGGTAAATTAAGCCTGTAGTTAATATTTGGAAGTTCTCTCTGTGGTGGAAAAATAGCAAAAGAGATTCGAAAATTTGTTTTCTACTTCGTAAAGTATTTGTTCTGTATGTAAAGATGGAGAGTTCATCCGATGGAGGTCTATCAATGATTAAAAGCCAGCCTCATTCTATAATTCAGTCTCTTTTACAGATTACACTTCCTAGGTAAGATACTTCCTATGCCTGAAATACTTTACATCATTTCTGTCATATATCATCTTTGCATATCAAGCCCGTAGCCTAGCGAGGGCAGGGTGGAATGGGCGGAACCCCCTGGAAAGAAACACATCCCTAGAAAATTAAAAAATTACAATTGCTTTAATGCATTTTAGAATATCTCGTCCCTAAAATATTTCGTCCCTTGGAAGATATCCCCCCTTCAGCACCTTGTCTACCTACGGACCTGGTGCATATATGAACAAAACTTTTTTTAGGTAAAGTAACTTTGTTAATAGCCTCTTCCACAAGACTCAATCCATTTCGACATGATTATGTCGTGGTGTTGTTAGGAGTCGACTTAAGGTGTGCAAAACCGGGACCAAAACGGAAGTGCCCGAAACCGAAGTCGGTTTTGGTGATCTCAGTGATCTTAGACTAACGGCTGGGGAGTCTGACCTGTCATGACACCGAGTTCATTTTCATCCAGGATGGTCTGCCCGTTTTACACCAAAACCCGAGACAAACCAAAAACCGACGACTCAATTGGTTGTGAATTTAGTGCCCTTCTGAAGGCACAAATTACCATCCCCGCGTGCCAAAGTACCAGTACCGTATGTTGTAGTCCCTGTGTACCAGAATTAAATCTGTAAGAGATGCATACGAAACTCATATTTCTCTGTATATTTTGCCCCTTTAAATTTGCATATTCCTGGGGAAGGTTTTATCAAGTAAAGGTCCTTTAACTGTCCGTTCATGAAACTGCTTTGGTAGCCTTTGCGTTAACCGAAGGTGGTCTAAGAGCTTCGGCGATTTGGGTGGTGTCTTTTCCCCTCACATCAACGCCAATCGGGTCTCGGATGATGTGGGAACGAAGGTTTGTCGGTCTCGGGTGGATTTGGTTATGTACAGACAAACGATTGGGTGGTCTGGACATCAGAAACCAGATCAACGCCCACTTTTAGCGAAGAAACCGTTGCAGCTAGTTGCAAGCAATTGCAGCTGTTCCACAACTCAGCGACCCAGTATTTCCGGTCGCCTGCGGCCAAGACGTGCGACAGAACTGGCTTTGAGATGGTCAACTGTCTAAGAGAGTCGGTCTCATAATGTTTGAATCGTATAATTTTCCATTTTTATTTTGATATTCTCAACACTAAGATCGGTCAAGTTTTGGTCCACTCTTCCAAATCTCTCTAAGAATGCTGTTAATGTTTTCAAAAACTACTAAACTGTCGTTCGTTTGGACGAGTGTGTTGTAATTAACTCACGTAACTGTCGATAAGCGAACGACTAGTGTTTATATTGGCGCTTTATAAATGTTCTCGATTGATTTTTTTTAGATTGATTTAATATCACCAATCTCGCCAGCCAGATAATGAGGTTAATACTGAATGGGTTACCCACAGATCTGAAGGATGAGTTCACAGCCTTGAGTACAAGTACAATTGCAGCACCCCTGATCGTTAAAACAAGTAAAAGTATATGTTTTTACGGCACGGGTACAACCGTTACATTAACATCATTGGTTAAACTTTGAAAGTTTATAAGAACTGGCAACAGTGCAAATCCATTCGAACGAGCCTTAGCATATGAGAGTGTGCCAAAAATTGATTGGACCACCAGTATGTACTTCCTTCAGGTCTGCGGATCCATTACGAACACCATGGTCTTAGTAAAAAATGAGTAGACTACAAGTATTTCCTTCAGGTCTGTGGATCCACCAAGAACAACAAAGCGGGTTTGGTGAACTCGGAGAGAGGCTATTAAAATTACTGATATACCGTATTAATGCAAGGAACAGTTAAATGCGAAGAATCACGGGAGAGCAAGAAGGCGAAGAACGAACTTTGAATGCATACTTTTGTAGTTTTCTGATTTTCATAAAAGAAAGTATTTTTCTTCCAGTTTTTGTTGAACGTTCCTATTTATTTAAGGAAATAGCATATAATCGATCACATAGTTTAGAGAAACCAAACATTAGTCAGAAAAGCAAGTCTATCACATTTTCTTTTATGTTGGCCCTTGGCAACTGTTACGTCGAGGGTGGTGCACCAATTTCTAAGCGGTCAGACTCGTCACCTAGAGCTTGTTTATTCGATTCAAGCACTGTTCATTTATCTTGTGACTTTGGGCAAGATGATTAATATCAATTGTCTCTGAAATTTGACTTCACCAGGAGTATTATGCAGTGTACTTGTCCAGATCTAGGACCAACTAACCAGAATCCTTTCACCTTTTGGGTATAACATCAGGACCAGGTGGGATTTTTTCTTACGTCGCTAGAGTTACCAGAAACTTTTCTTACTAAGACTGTATTGTATCTATCGGTTGATTTGAATCGGCCAACAGAAAGATTATCTAAACTGCCATCTCTAAGTATGTAATTCAACTGAAGGCGCCCTTCAACTAAATTTGGGTGGCCATATTGAATGACGTGAAATAATCTTTACTGTAATTTGCACAATTTGTAAGGTACCCAGATTTACTCGGCGTAGAATAGGTGCATGATTTTAATGAATTTGTAATAAACTTTTGTTCTTCATAAGCAAATTGTCATTATAAATAAAAGCTTACTCCTATTTGGTCTTGTCCCTGTCCTCATTTGTGAAAAGCGCTAGTAATGGCGCTCGTGATAAATACTTTACGAGGAGCCATTCTGTCTTCGTACTTTTCATGCGTTGAACAGTAAATTATTTTTGCCAAGTATCACGATTGAAGGTATACCTTCAGGTTTTATAGGTCTAGTAAATGCCATCCGAAAAATAACTTTTTAAATGCATACTTTGGCTAATTTTGGCTTGTTCTTCGGTGAAAATGAATTTTCAGCATCATTGTTTGGCCGATAGTTGTGCTGTCCGAAAATAGCAATATGACACCATAAGTGGAAAAATTACGCTCGCGCACCACTACACACTGATTTCAGTGTAAGCGTGTGCATGTATGCAATGGGAGTAACGGCAACTGCGACTAGGGCAATTATAAGGAGTGGCTATGTTTTACATTTGTTGTACACAATCATAAAATTTCACCTTAAACTCATTGCATATTTTTAGATGCTACTTATGCTCCCTGAGCTACATGATGGCACCAATAACTCAGCATCTTCAATTTTAGGGAAGTATCTTCAGCGTTGTAACAAGTCAAGTCACTGACTCGGACTCGAGTCACATATTTGGCTTGAATTGACTCGAGTCTGGGCCCTAAATGACTTGATTTGACTCGAGTCATCACCTAAAGTGATTTGACTTGACTCGGACTCGAGCCTATATAGCATGACTAGAGTCCAATTGAAGACTCGAGGTCAGGAAAATGACTCAAGTATCTTGCTGCGACTCGAGTTCTTTGACCGCGACCTCTGATGCTTGCAATTCTGGAATGTTCAAGTTCAAGTTCAATTTATTTCTTTTCGTCCTCCGAAAAGGTATCAGAACTGAATACATACATGTCAAAAATTATGGCACAACAACAAAAAATAAATAAATAAAAAAGGAAGGAAGGAAGAAAAAACATTTAAATACAATAACGTAAATAGCTGTCGAGTGACTAAAATACTGGCACCAGACTTTGGAAAGAAAGAAAATAAGCAAATGCAATGTTTTCAATTTACGAAACTTTTCCATAATTCTCCAACAGAAATTACTCAAATTTCTAAGGACGACTTTATTTCTAGACTGAAAAAGGGATTCCATTTTAGTGGCACTTGCCCTAGTTCTAAAATATTTTTTCAAAAACTTACTACGCTCATTGGAAAAAAGGGGCACTCAAAAATATAGTGAAATTCATCTCAGATTTGGTTCTTGGGACACAGAATACAAACCCTTTCATGTAGTGCAATGTAGTTCAATGTGCAAGTCCATATAGCGAGAGAGACGCGGCCGTATGGTAAGCCGTTTTACTTTTTATTCGATATTTGATGATATCAACAATTAATTGCTGGTATCAACAAATAATTGCTGATATCAGCAAATGAATTGGTGATATCAGCAAATGAATTGGTGATATCAGCAAATGAATTAATGATATCATCAAATGAATTGGTGATATCAGCAATTAATTACTGATATCAGTAAATAATTGCTGATATCAGTAAATAATTGCTAATATCAGCAAAATAATTGGTGATATCAGCAATGATTTGATGATATCACCAATTAGTTGTTGATATCATCAAATATCGAATAAAAAGTAAAACGGCTTGCCATACGGCCGTAACACAGCGCCCGTGTGTAATCGATACCAGTTACTGCATGCCTATACTATAGTTGTCACCAGAGCTATATATACAGAGAGTTGCGACAACTGAAATCTGGGTGCCATTTTGGGGCCAACGATACTCTGTGGTACAGACTGTGCGTTCTGTTCATTGTGTAACGTCCACGGTGCTCTCGATTTGATTTTTGATCCCGGGAGGTCTATGAGCTTGACCGTGGTGCATTGATGAAAAAATACCATTCCCGTGTAACAGGAACACGTAATAAAGGGAAGGAAGGGAGGGAGGGAAAGATTTGAGGGGAGGGTGAGAGTGGGGAGGTTAGCGATCGTTGTTTTTATGTTTTTTGGAAAATCTGAACATTTTTTTCTAATTTTGTAACTCAGAGAGTATGACAATGGACGGAATAAGATGAACGACGTTTAATAAAGTCAAGATACAATATCAAAAAGCAATAATGTAACTAGACTTCTGCATTTGTGTGTCCAAAGGGAGGGCGGCAGACATGTAGCTTGAAATCCAGATACGAAAGCTATGGCACTTCAAAGGGGCATTTTATAATAGGGGGTAAATTATTCATAAGTCTCTTGCAATTGTTTTGATTAAATGAAGGGAAATGTATATTTAGCCTAGTCTACATGGAGAATACTGTCCCTTCCCCTCTGACTATATACGAGCCTAGTTGAAGGTGTAGTACTCAGAACTGAATTAATTCACAAGCCTGTGAAATATAAGGCTACATTTTTTTCTTTCTGTGTACTACGAAGGCACTAGGCTACCCACACCATAAAGGGCAGAGCATCTTGTTTGGTACTTATAGAGATATTATGGCTCAAAAGTGCCCATAAACCCATATTTTTTCGTAATTTCATGCCCATTCTCATTTGAGAGTCAATTTTTTCCGTGTAATACTAAATGAGGTACAGGGGCTGCCAACACTATGGAGAGGAGAGCATATTGTATTATACTTATAAATATATAATGGCTCAGAAGTGCCTCTAACCCTTATATTCAAGGAAAAATGAAATCGCACAATTTGGGTTTCCTGTATTTCATGCCCGTTCTCAGGTGTGAATCTAAATCCTTTTCTGTGTACTACTGGGGTACTAGACTACAGATTTCTTGAAGAAGGTAGCATCTGGTATGAGACTAATGTTGATATTAATGCCCCAAAGTGTCCCTAAACCTATGTTTTCTAGGAAAAATGAAGAAATCGCAATATGTGGGTTTCCGTAAGTTCATGCGGATACTTATGATACTTATAGAGAAACTACTGCTCAGAAATGCACCTTAACCCATATTTTACTCGGAAAATGAAGAAATCGCATATCTGGGCAGTTGGGGTCCGTAATTTCATGCTCATTTAAACTGAGTGCATGATTTGCGAGTAGGGATTTTTTCTGTGTACTACTCGGAGGCATATGGCTGCAGATTTCCATGAAGATGTGAGCATTTGCGGCACAGGCTCTATAGAGATATTACTTCTCAAAAATGTCCTTAAACCCATATTTTTTACTAAAAAATATCCCAGACCAGCACACTGTCAGATGCCGAAATTTTCAACCAAAAACAAACAATTGCGAATTTGCAGTACCACTCATTTTATGTAAGTTTGGATGTGGGAGTCGAAATTTTCCCATGTATTACCTGGTTATCGAGCTACTCATAAACAAAATGTTAGGTCGGTGGGGATACGTAATTTAAGAGCATCTGGTAGGCTTATTCAAAACTGGCCCAGGTGCTAAAATTTCCAAAATTGCCGTTTTCGGTGAAAAGGGCTATATTCGACAGGGTCAATACAAAAAACGGAACAATAGTTTGGGAAAAACTTTTAGAACGATGAAATGATAGCACTATTTTGGATCTCAGTACCTTTCCAAAACTAAATTTTTCAAAGGGAAAGGAGAATTTCCCTAACTCAGAACGACAGTTCATCCCCTATGATACAAATAGGCTGCTAATCTGAAGTCACACTACAGCTGTGACTGTTTGGTGTGCTCATTTTAAACCAACTGAAACGGTACACTTTAAAACAGAGGTGGAGAATCTTTTGTTTATAACGGGCAATTCGGTCATAAGACCGCACTTGGGTCAACGGCGCCGTCAATTTGGACAAGGGAAGGAAAAACTCTCCTCCTATGAGAAACACAATACGTTTAGGTTAATACCTGTTACAGCTATTTGTAGACAGATACTTATGTTAATCCGGTTAGGCGACACCCGAGTAAAACTGCATTTTGGATGATAATCAACGCGGCTAATGGGCAGGGTTGTAACAAGTCAAGTCACTGACTCGAACTCGAGTCGACTCGAGTCGCATATTTGACTTGACTTGACTTGGTCATTAGTCAAAATGACTTGACTTGACTCGAGTATGGAACCCTAAATGACTTGACTTGACTCGAGTCACCACCTAAAATGACTTGACTTGACTTGGACTCGAGCACAGCATGACGCGAGTCCAATTGAAGACTCGAGTCAGGGAAAATGACTCCAGTCTCCTGCTGAGACTCGAGTCCTTTGACGCGACTCTGATGTTTGTAAATGTACCCAATTCTGGACTGTGCACGTGCACACCGCTACACACAGTGCCCGAGTGTAACCAATACCAGCACTGCATACCTGTAGATAGTTGTCACTTGACAAACGGGCTGCGCCGGGCAGTTCGACAAATCCGCCCTCACTGCTGCGGAAGCATGTCATATCAGACTATGTACACATCATGCCAGGCATGGACCATTACGATCACCGATCTCACTGGTTTCGATCGACAAACAACATGTTGCACCGACAGGGTTGCCATCTGGATGATTCTTGGTGTGGTTCAGGGACTTTCGTTGTACGAGATTTTTAATATGAGTCTGTTCATTTTTTCCTCGTTACAATAATTTTGTTGCCTCAATCTGCGTAAAACACTTACTCAATAATACTGCTTGTGCACAGTGGCATAGCTACGGGAGGTTGGTTGGGGGCGCAAGTCCTCCCAAAAATCGTCGGGCACCCCAGGCCCCCCCCCCGGCGATCTGGGCCAAAAAAAATTACCCACTCTGAATAATTTTGAATAAATCCGGATAGATTGTGAAAAACTTAGTGTGTTTGAGAATAAAATAAAATCAAACTTTACATTTTTTTCACAAAAATTGAACATCTTGATGGCTGCCATCAAGCCTGGCAAGTGTCATTTCCGGCGATCTGGGATGTATTAAAACCTCAAATTTTGTTGGTACGCTCCGCGCCAACCTATGGTGGCGCTACGCTTAGATAGTAAACAGGAGCCTCCCACAGAAGCTCCAGCACCCCCAGAGCCCCCAAACAAAAAGTCCTCGCTGCGCCACTGCTTGTGCAACTCTAATGGGACTGGTTTAGTCCTCAGCGAAGGCACGTGTATAGCCAGCGAAGGTCACCTACAGCTCCCCATGCACGGCCCTTGCCACGACCCATTGAAAATCATCAGGGGGCTTCTCAGCACAGTGGTGGTCGAGATTGTTTTTTTTTTTTTTGTTTTCTTATAGCAAAGCTAGGACCTAAAGTCCTTGTTTACTGCCTTAACTTTTCCCCAAATATTTAACTAATGAGTGCACTTGTTTTTGAAAACTTTAAAAAATAATAAAATAATAAACAAACAACGAAGCGATGCGAGACAAGAGAAACAATAAGAGAATTTTCAATAGCCTATTATGATTAAATTTTGCAATGTCAAATGAAGGAAAACATTAATATCAAATACCATATTGCTAGAGAGATTTTTCTCTGCGCGCTTCCCGCGCACCCCCAGAGAAAACTGACTAATACAATTGAAAATTTTGTATAGCACCGTAAGATTTCTTTCAAAGCATGGGCCTCTCCTACGCGCAGACTACTGTGACTTGAAGCTCTGACATAAAGAGTCACTGAAAGTTCAATTCAATGCACCCTGGATCCTTGCAAAAAAAAAAAGAAAAATCCCAAACTCTAACCATGTATAGGGAATCACAATTCTCGATATATTTTTCAGTGTGCTTCCTATGCATGAGCCTGATATAAGTTGATGTCTCATTAATACTGCTTTATGGCTGTGCGTAGGAAAACTTTGCTGGAATTGCCTCGTTATTATTTCCTGTAGGACAGCTTGAGTAAATTACTATTTCCAAAACCCTCGCTACACCTCTCGCTGTCCACTTTTTCGACCAACTACTACCATCCTCAGCAAACTGACTGACGGTTACCATCGCAACTTTACGATTTTTATAAGAAACCTATATCATTAGCATTTCAAATTACACGTAAGGAAACGGAATTTGTTCTAGGAATTGTCCAGAATTACCGCAAAAGTCGTCAAATTTAAAAAAAAAATGCTCGAAGAGGACCCCCAGTTTCCAGCCTTCGGCGCTCGCGGTTGAAGGTTTCGCAGGCAACAACTTTCCAAGATGTTGCCTCCAATGGAAATTACTTCCCTGCATGGCATTTAACTGGCTGCCGATGGTCTTGGCCATTTCCATGTAAAAAATACCCGTAGAACATTTCATTTATTTTTTAAGTTATCATAATTATACTCTATAACCTGATAACCTTCGAAATCGACAATGAATCCTTTTTATAACTAATATAAAAGTTGAGCAGGATTGTTCCAGACCAGCCACAAAAGTGAAACATGAAAGAACCAGAAAGCGGGGTATAGGTAGGAATTTTTTGTGTAATGAACAATACTGCATTTAAAACTAAAGAAAAACAATAGGCTAAAATTAAACGTCTAAATGTGTTTTCTTAATTCGGTGCGCTTCACGCGCACCCGTTTTAAATATTGTTCCAGGATTCCAGGTTACTTCCTGTAAAACATCTCGCTTTTCATAGCTCCGTTCAAACTCTTCAATTATCATTGAAATCCTTGAATTTCCCATGGCCCTTACGCAGCAGAGGGGAAGTTCCCCCTTCCCCCAGAAATTTTTAACTCAAAATGTTTATCACCGTCGATCTGTGTAAATTTACCGACTTTTTGAAGATTGTGTAGATGCAAGTTGTAGGCTCAAGAAAGTGTCATTTCCGGTACCGTAATATGGGACAGACGCTTAGCGAAAGGGGTGCAACAGCTCTCTCCTTGAGGGTACTTTTCTTAGCTTTTTTATTACTAATACCGCTAAAAAGTCTAAAAATGCGACTTTTTTCCAGCGCGCTTCGCGCGCACCTACTCTGAGTTCTAGATCTCACATTTATAAAATTATTGTTCCAAAGTCCCAGCCTTTGGCGCCGCTTGGCAGTCCACACAGGTTTGCCCGCCCCCATTATCCATTTCCAGAAATCAAATCCCGCCCTTGGTCACTGTGGCCATTTTCATTCGTTACTGACGGAGAGTTTATATCCGAGAGGTGCACAGTGCTACTACTAGGTCCTGGACTAATTCGTTACATTAAAGGTATATTACGCCATGGCTTCGACATCTGTGGATCATGGGCGACGACATCTGACGTTCGGCGTACGTCGAAAGTGAAAGTGAGATTGTTCCAGCAGATACACATTAACATTGCCTGCTTGAGTAGTTTTAGCATTCGTGTGTTGGGCGCAAGCTACGTGTGGTACCTTGGTATGTGCAGCGTACTCCTGACAAATTGCATTTAAGCTTATGTGAAAACAATATACCTGTGGCATACCATAGAAAAAGATTGCAGTCAGTGACAGGTACACTTCAGAAGAGGCAGAAAGGAACCAGTTGTCTCCACCAGGTCACACCAAAGAAGAAATACCAGTTTAAAATTTGCTATGATTATGTAATTAGTCGGGTAGATTTGTGACAAAATATACCTTAACCCCAAAAAAATTCCTACAAGTAAGATTTCAGTGGTTTTTGGTAGATTTGGATATGGGGAACAACATATCAAAAATCCACAAAAATCGGTTCACGAGATCTGGGTAATTTCCAAAATGGCCGATTTCAAAACTGGACCTAAAGAGTACCGGGTTTTGCTTACGACTTATTTGTTTAAACACAAGAAAAAGCAGCATTTGAGGACGAACTAAGTACAGTCATTTTTACGTGGCATGCCACAACTAACAGCGCGGCTGCCAGGAATTCAAAAGTGTGGGAAAGAGACAGGACACATTATGTGTACGTCCCGACGTTACAGCTTACTGTAGACCGACACCTATTGGTGATCCGGTCACGTGACACCCGAGTAAAGCTGCCTTTAGTCAGGGATAGCCATCAACATATTTAATGGGTCTGTACACTTAATGGTCGTGGTCGGCAAGCAGAAATGGGGGAAGTATTTTGGCACATTGCTCCTGTAAACTGTGTTTCTTTAAGCAGGAAAGGACGGGGGGCAAGTAAGTAGCATACCCCTCCCCCATCCTTGATGGGCCCCTGTAAGCAATTGACCAAACGATGGCTCAATTATTTCGGTGAAACTTGCCTAGGTTAAATCAGAAACGTGAAGTAGGGTATCAACTAGTGCTAACGCTTTAATGAAAAAGACACATACTATGTCTAGTTTCAGAATATGCTGGATGCTCTGTAGTTTGGCAATTTTGGATTTTTAACCACGAGATAACTCACAGATAAGATTTTAAGTATAAGCTATAGTGTTTGCCATCGAACTGGAGCTATTATCATGTAGAATCAGATTGGATAAAAAGGGGGCACATCAGTTGCAGGTCCCTAAAATATGATTATCAGGCCAGTTGTCAAATGAGGTCCAAATTCTATAACACGCCCCTGACGTAAAAGGCCAGCATCACACATGAATACACTATAGCCACAGTCTTTTATATAAACACAGGTCCACAATGTTTATACAACTGGATGATAGCAGTGGCATACTTTTCAAGCCTAGGTCCTTCAAGGAATATAGTCCTCAGAAAAGTATGGCGCATTCACTTTCATTATGAAAGTTGTCTGCGAATTATTTAGTAATTTTGCAGGATGATATCATTTTACAGGAATAAGATACATAACTGAAAATTCAAATGTGAAGAGATTTACTACGGTACTGTATTAACAGAATTTTGAGTCAAACCTGCAATAATTCACTCAAGTGTGAATATACGGGTCTTTGAAGTTGTAATTTTTCACTCCTAAAATATGTTTTTCTAAATTTCCGATCCGCTCCATGGCCCTAGACCATATGTCAGAGGGCCTTCGTGATATAGCCACCTACTGCTACTGTAGGTTTATATAGGCCTGTAAGCGTGGGGAAGATCATTGACCTTACAACATTTCCAGTGATTATTAAGTAGCTGGAGTTCAACATAGTTATCAATATAGGTAGCATAGATATATGGGAAGGGAACAACTATCGTAAAATGGATTTTTTGGGGGTCACGTAATGCCTTTAAAAACATTTTCAACTTCTGTCATAACTTTCCCTGTAATGTTCACAAGTTTGACTTACAACCTCAATATCTTGACAGTTGTCTTACAATTTTTACTTTCAAATTCCAACTTGTAACCTTGATTGTCATTATTTTAATCTAAAATCTCATAAAGTTGACCAATAATGTCATACTTTTACTTTTGGAGTACAGAATGTCTAAATAATGACTCTAAAAATTATTAGTCAAATAGTCATGAAAATGAGATTTAAGAAACAGTTAAGGCTTAAAAAATTGATAAGACTACGAGTGGACTTTAAGGGATTAAAAGTTAATATTTAGACTAAAACGGTTAAAAATATGAAACTTATACTCTTTTATATTGTATTTCAAGTTGGAATACTAAAATCTGAACAAATAGTTTGGTATCTGAACGTCATAAGGGGATTTCAAATCCGAAAAATTACTAAAATTTTTACTTTAATATTTAAAATACTTGGGTTTCATAAGGAATAGGTTAACTTTAAAGGTCACGTGCAGGACAATTTTAGTCGTATTTTTGCCCTTCCCATGTCCCTTTGCTGAAATATTTTAAGGCAACCAGTTTTGGACCTCAGCACTTAATAATAAGGGCATTGAATGGTTATGCTTTCTCTCGCTTGTAGACCTGGAATAATATTAAAGTTATATAAATTATGAGGGCCATCTGACAATTAATAAAAGGCCTGCAAATTCAAAAAATTTAAAAAAATTACATTTAGAAGTAAAAATTACATTTTTAAGTGCCCAGGTTTTCAAAAATGAGATACGTAATGCTGCTTTGACATCAAATTCTTTTTATATAGCTATACATCATACCACATACAAATTTTCAGCCATTGATCTAATTCCTGTGAAAAGATATCAGCTTTCAAAATATGACGAAATGGCGCTTGCACCTTTCTTCCTGAGAACATGGTATTGCGCAATACTTTTCTGAGGGCTTTAACCTCTGAACACTCTAAGCTTCAGCACTAAAAATTTCACAAGGATCATTTAATTTTACATAAACCCTTTAAAGTACGCAAGTTACACGTCCCTTTTCTGCAGTTTTTATAATAAAACCATTATACGAAGGCATTCAAACCTTCAATGGAAAGTTTTATGGACGTCATTGTGACGTCATCATTGTGTTTTTACAAGGAAACTTGAAACATTTAGTCGGAGATAGTCATAGAAACATTTTTACGCATAAAATTGCCAATAAAACCCACATTACATACACCTTTTTGACATTAAGTAGGAAAAAAGGGTTTAAAAAGCCGCCATTTTGGATTTGACCTAATTTCGGCCCCTTCCATGGGTGGATTTTGGTGGATTTTTTCCTGGGTACATTATACACCTCAACTAATACCAAATTGCATAAAACTCACTTGTACGTTGTAGGAATTTTTTAGGGTCAAACCCTGTATCTACCCGACTAAATAATGTGACTTGCGTTGACTTGTAGGCACCAGCAACTGACTAGAGTTGACTCCACCAAAATATCTGACTTGACTTGACTTGAAAATGTGCTTGACTTGACTTGACTTGAAAATGTGCTTGACTTGAAAATGTGACGAATGATTTGACTTGTGACTCGACCACTGCTGACTTGACGTGACTTGCGACTCGACCTAAGGGTGACTCGTTACAACACTGCTAATGGGTGTGTAACTAATGACCCCAGAAAGCTCTGTGAAGTGTCTGCAAAATTATGGGGATTTAACTCCAGCATTAATTACCCTCAGCATTAATTACCCTCTGTAAATGACATTATGATGTGCGAAGCTAATCAGATTGCAAATATCACAACGTGATCATTTGTTTGAAGTACCTTGGCAAGGTCCATTTGTGATGTCTGAAGTATATGGGGCCTATACTAGAAAACAATCAACTAAGAAAAAGCGCGTGAAGTACGTCGAAAAGATATCGTTTTGAAGATATTTTATTAATGATTAATCTTCGCACTTCATTGAACAGTTATTCACTTCTTTAATTTTAAACCCAATGAAGGGAAGGGGCTTAACCCATGAAATCCACTGAGACTGATACTGTGCGAACCAAATAAATTTCACATAGTTCCCCATGAGTTTGGTTTATGTGTAAATACATGCTTTACAACAATGAATGCTACATTGTGCAACCTGTGAGGTGTAGTACTACACCAGAAGCGGCATCATGCAGCGTATTGAGCCTATACCGGATAAATGGTAGATAAAAATTATTGTAAATTGAATTTCAAGTGTTAATGAATTACGTTCATGAGTTGTCTCGCGGGCCGGAGGTTCCCCACCCCTGGTTTAAAACATTCTCGCACTCGGTTTGCCCCTCCGAGTTCGTCTATGCACCGATCAGACACCGGTACAGCTTCGAATTCAAACAGTCTCGCACTTTACATTAATACTAACACACGCCGGACACATATGGCTTTAGAAAGACTATAAGCGACTTTCACGACCGTCGGTGGTTAAGGCTTCAGTGATTTTACCTAATAAACGTTTCCTTATAGACCCTTTTGGGAAGTTAAAATTTTTGACCCATGAAAATACAAATAAAACAAATGTCATAAAGCTGCATACGAGCCTGAAAATAAATTGAAATCATGACGACTCGAATAATATTAATTCACATGACCAGAGGTCAAATGACCCAGTAAACCTAGGTTGAATCTTGAAATTATCACGAAATACAAACTTGACAATTACGGAGAAATTTTGCAATAGTAAACACAACCTTGTAAATAATATATGACATTTGTGAGATAAAATCGATGATTTCATTCAAATTTAGAAATAGTTTTTATTTAAACCATCTCCAATTAGGGCCTATATATGTTATTTATTTTTTTGAAGATTGAAGACCATGCCTTGCAAACTTTTTGAGGAAAGTTGCCCCCCCCCGTGCCTCAATGGCGAGCCGATAATGACTGTCTTCATGTTCAAGAAAAGCCCATTTAACACACCATTATTATATATAAGACAACATATAACCTGCACACGGTGGTCTATTATCCTGATAACATTCTGTCTACCTCTCAAAATTGCAGGAAAAACTAAATTTGGATTTAAACCATGACATATTTTTGTGATACTAATTACTGTAAGATGGTTATATCATTTTTAAATAACACATCGGTGCACGTACATGTTATATAGTGTCTGCAAGATGGTACCATGTCTCCCCTTTTCAACTTGTTCTTTGTTCAAATGCACATTAGGTCTTCAGACACGCCGAGTTGTACTTCAGCCAGTTCAAAGTAACTGCCGCATGCACAGGCCGCGAAATATCAAAGGGGTTACGAATGCTACCCCAGTCTGCAGGGGCGGGATTTGATGTCTGAAAGTGGGGGGCAAAGCCGGGTGGACTGTCAAACGGCGCCGAAGCGCTCCCACTAACGGCGTGGGGTCCAGAGGCCCTGGCGGGGTTCAGGGTCAGAGCCTCGGTGGCTGTTCAAGGGGCGAAGCCGCCGGAAGCTCTGGGGTATTTACGAAATTGTAGGAATTAAAATGATGCATTTTAGCTTCAACTTCAAATGACATAAGGCGGGAAATTAACATACCACAAAAATTCCAATTTGACTTTTAGATATTCTTACTCCACATGACTAACAGTCGGCCGGGATCGATGATGCTCGTAAGGGCTTGAGGAATAGGGGAGAATGGATTATTTTGAGGGTTTCCCGGGGCGTTGGAACAATAATTTTAAGAATGGAAGATCTAGTATTCAGAATGGGTGAGCTCAAAGCGCGCTGAAAAAAATCGCATTTTCATACTTTTGAGTGAATAATACAAAATGCTAATAAAGAAAAGTATCCTCAAGGAGAGGGCTCTTGCCTCCCCCCCCCCCCCCTTCGCTAAGCGTCTATCCCTTGTTACGTTACCGAGCGTTACACTTGCCGCGCCTTACAACTTGCACTTGCACTTGCACTACGCTGCGTACGGCCATGGGGACATTGGTGGTTTCAATGATAATAAAAGAGTTTTACGAAGATATGACAAGCAGGATGTTCTACAGAAAGTAGCCCCGAAACCCCGAAGTAATATTTAAAACGGGTGCGCGCGAAGCGCCCAGAAGAAAACAGCGTTGAGACATGTAATTGTAGCCTTTTGTTTTTCTTTAGTTTTAGATGCAGTATTTTTATTGCATAAAACATTTCCCTACTTCTCCCAGGTGCCCTTTCTTTCCATAGAACAGGAGTATGGGAACCTATATCCTGCTCTGTGGAGGCTCTCATGTTTCATTTTGTCGATGGTCTGGGACAAGTGTCTATCAATTTTTTTACCAGTTGAAAAATAAGTTCAGTATCGATTTTGAAGGTTATAGACTATGTGATACTTAAAGAAGTCAATGAAATCTTTTGTGGGTAGTTTTTACATGGACATTGTCAAGTGCATCAGCAGTTAAAGTGCCAGGGAAGTAATTTTATTGGAGGCTGCATCTTGGGAAGTTGTGGCCGGCGAAACCTTTACCACCGAAGGTGCGGAGCTGGAAGTGGGGACTGAGGGTCCTCCTAGAGAAATCTTTCTTAAATCTGGCGGCTTTTCCGGCCATTCTGGACCATTTCTTATGAAAATCCTGCTTTCCCCAGGTGTAATTTGAAATGCTAATGAAATAGTTTTCATATGATGATCGCAAATTTAAGATAGCAACCGTCAGTCAATTTGCTTAGGATGGTGGTAGTTGGTGAGGAAAGTGAACAGCGAGAGGCGTAGCAAGGGTTTTGAAAAGGGTAATTAGTCAAGCTATCCTACAGGAAGAAATAACGATGCAATTCCACCAAAGTTTTCGCACAGCAGCACTAATGAGACATCGATTTATATATGGCTCATGCAAAGCAAGCCATTTTTTCGAGAATTTGAGGTTCCCTATTCATAAGTAGGGCTTGGGACTTTGTTTGCAAGGACAATGATGACGTACATTAGTACTTTCAGTGACCCTTATTTCAGAGCTTCAAGTCACAATGGTGTGGCGGATAGGAGGAAAGAAATTTTACGGCATTTTTAACTGTATTACTGTAGTCAGTTTTCTCTAGAGGTTTGCGCGAAGCGCGCCGAGAAAAATTTTCCTAGAAATTTTTTGGTTTTTGATATTAATATATTCCTTCATTAAATATTGCAAAATTTAATCATAATATGTTTTTGAAAATTCTCTTATAATTTCTTTCGCTCATTTTTTACTATTTTTAATTTTCAAGCCCTGGAAAAAAGTGAGGGGGGGGGCAGCTTCACACCCCCCGTAATACCGCTTATGCCAGCCCTTGCCAGATAAATGACCAATCAAACTATCTTATTTCAGGATGGCATCTGACTTTTTGAAAACCCATGTTTTACAACTTTTCCCCTACTTCTGGCCCCATAATATGAAAGACCGCAAATGATTTTCTCTACGGACTGAAGCTCCCTTTTCGAACCATGACCAGAAACACATCTGTAATTGCCCGAGAAACTTAATTGGCCTCAACCTTCATGATTATCGGCAAATCAGGGCTGAAATCAATTACTCATGAATGTAGGTCACTGCATTGTATTCTCAAAATGATGTGAACATTAATACAAGCGAGTACAGGCTAGTTTAGTAAGCCAATGCTCAGTCAACTGGTAAACCAGTGTAGCTCCTTGTCTGCCCGGCGGACGTGTATTGCTCCTGCGCCCAAACTGAATGCACTCGTCTCGCAATAGTCAGAGTGTTAGAGTATGTACGTCAAAAAGAGGTGCATATTCGACACCTGCTATGAAGGTTATGTAGCTCCCGGATTTTCAATGGGTCGTTGTAAGGACCGTGTGTAGGGTGCAATCGGCGACCGGCTGGCTATACACGTGCCTTTACTAGTTTACTGAGGACCGTAAACCAGTCCCATCAGAGTTGCACAAGTACTATTATTTGAATACTTCTTCATACAGAGACAATAAAATTATTATAGAGATATAAAATAAGCAGGCCCCAATTTTAATAATTTCATTTGAAATATTCACATTCCAGAATTGCAAGCATCAGAGTCGCGTCAAAGGACTCGAGTCGTATCAGGATATTCGAGTCATTTTCCCTGACTCGAGTCTTCAATTGGACTCGAGTCAGTCATGCTATGTTCGAGTCCGAGTCAAGTTAAGTCACTTTAGGTGATGACTGGAGTCAATTCAAGTCATTTTGGCTGATGACCAAGTCAAGTCAAATATGCCACTCGAGTCGACTCGAGACAGAGTCAGTGACTTGACTTGTTGCAACACTGAATCTTACCCCTTGAGAAAACCACCACTTTGGTTTTGCTACCGTTAGACGACATGTTCCACGTTTCACAGTAATCCTTAACACCATTTAGCGCTGATTGAAATCTGTGGCATTCTCAGATAAAACACTCCTATCGTCGGCGCAGAGTAAAAAATTTGATATAGATACCATTATCATCATTACTTAGCTGATCTCTCATTGAATGTGATAAATCGCTCAAGCCATTGTAATACTTAAAAAACGTCCAAAATCATTCAGGAAAATAGAGAATAAATCGGCGAAAGACTTCCAAGTTGCAGAACTCCAACGCTGCAATTAAACATTTCAGATTTACCCCAATTGTTTAAAACGCATGACTTAGCACTAATGTATACAGCATGGTAACTTTCAAAACGTTACCATTCATATCATCAGCCATATAGGCCTACTCCAGAGATGCACTCTCTCTACCATGTCAAACGTTTGGCCATGTACATGTGTCGACCTAAAAACAAAGGCCAATCTCGACCCAAAAGTTCTCAAAACGGTGTATTAGAGCTCCACAAAGCCGTTTTCTCGCGTTTTGGGGCTCATTTTACACCCATTTGCACAAGTGCATATACTGGCCTAAAATGACTGCAAAACGGTCGAGAACATTGAAAAACATGATTTTGAGCATGATTTAATGTGTTTTTGACATTTTCACATTTTGGCCAATCTCGACCCAAAAGTTCTCAAAACGGTGTATTAGAGCTCTACAAAGCCGTTTTCTCGCGTTTTGGGGCTCATTTTACACCCATTTGCACAAGTGCATATACTGGCCTAAAAAGACTGCAAAACGGTCGAGAACATTGAAAAACATGAATTTGAACTTGATCTAATGTGTTTTTGACATTTTCACATTTTGGCCATTTTCGACCGACAAGTGCTCAAAACGGTGTATTAAAGCTCTCAAAAGCCGTTTTCTCGCTTTTGGGACTCATTTTACACCCATTTGCACAAGTGCGCATAAAGGCCTAAAAATATCGCAAAACGGTAAAGAACATTGAAAAACATGATTTAAAGCATGACCTAATGTGTTTTTGAAACACACTTGTGCAAATGGGTGCAAAATGATCGTCAAAAAGCGAGAAAACGACTTTGTAAAGTGCACCACATTAGGCACTTGTAGGTCGAAATTGGCCAAAATGTGAAAATGTCAAAAACACATTAAATCATGCTCAAAATCATGTTTTTCAATGTTCTCGACCGTTTTGCAGTGTTTTAAGTCCGATATATACACTTGTGCAAATGGGTGTAATATGAGATCCAAAATGCGAGAAAACGGCTTTGTAGAGCTCTAATACACCGTTTTGAGCACTTTTGGGTCGAGATTGGCCAAAATGTGAAAATGTCAAAAACACATTAAATCATGCTCAAAATCATGTTTTTCAATGTTCTCGACCGTTTTGCAGTGTTTTAAGTCCGATATATACACTTGTGCAAATGGGTGCAAAATGATCGTCAAAAAGCGAGAAGACAGCGTTAGACAGCTCTAATACGCCGTTTTCAGCACTTTGGTGTCGAAATTGACCAAAATGTGAAAATGTGAGAAACACATTAAATCATGCTCAAAATCATGTTTTTCAATGTTCTCGACCATTCTGCAGTGTTTTTAGGCCGATATACACACTTGTTCAAATGGGCGAAAAATGAACTGCAAAATGTGAGAAAACAGCGTTAGACAGCTCTAATACGCCGTTTGCAGCACTTTTGGATCGAAATTGACCAAAATGTGAAAATGTTAGAAACACATTAAATCATGCTCAAAATCATGTTTTTCAATGTTCTCGACCATTCTGCAGTGTTTTTAGGCCGATATACACACTTGTTCAAAAGGGTGCAAAATGAGCTGCAAAAAGCGAGAAAACAGCGTCAGACAGCTCTAATACGCCGTTTTCAGCACTTTGGGATCGAAATTGACCAAAATGTGAAAATGTGAGAAACACATTAAATCATGCTCAAAATCATGTTTTTCAATGTTCTCGACCATTCTGCAGTGTTTTTAGGCCGATATACACACTTGTGCAAACGGGTGAAAAATGAGCTGCAAAATGCGAGAAAACAGCGTTAGACAGCTCTAATACGCCGTTTTCAGCACTTTGGGATCGAAATTGACCAAAATGTGAAAATGTTAGAAACACATTAAATCATGCTCAAAATCATGTTTTTCAATGTTCTCGACCATTCTGCAGTGTTTTTAGGCCGATATACACACTTGTGCAAACGGGTGAAAAATGAGCTGCAAAATGCGAGAAAACAGCGTTAGACAGCTCTAATACGCCGTTTTCAGCACTTTGGGGCCGAAATTGACCAAAATGTGAAAATGTTAAAAACACATTAAATCATGCTCAAAATCATGTTTTTCAATGTTCTCGACCATTCTGCAGTGTTTTTAGTGCGATATACACACTTGTGCAAACGGGTGAAAAATGAGCTGCAAAATGCGAGAAAACAGCGTTAGACAGCTCTAATACGCCGTTTTCAGCACTTTGGGGCCGAAATTGACCAAAATGTGAAAATGTTAAAAACACATTAAATCATGCTCAAAATCATGTTTTTCAATGTTCTCGACCATTCTGCAGTGTTTTTAGTGCGATATACACACTTGTGCAAACGGGTGAAAAATGAGCTGCAAAATGCGAGAAAACAGCGTTAGACAGCTCTAATACGCCGTTTTCAGCACTTTGGGGCCGAAATTGACGAAAATGTGAAAATGTTAAAAACACATTAAATCATGCTCAAAATCATGTTTTTCAATGTTCTCGACCATTCTGCAGTGTTTTTAGTGCGATATACACACTTGTGCAAACGGGTGAAAAATGAGCTGCAAAATGCGAGAAAACAGCGTTAGACAGCTCTAATACGCCGTTTTCAGCACTTTGGGGCCGAAATTGACGAAAATGTGAAAATGTTAAAAACACATTAAATCATGCTCAAAATCATGTTTTTCAATGTTCTCGACCATTCTGCAGTGTTTTTAGTGCGATATACACACTTGTGCAAACGGGTGAAAAATGAGCTGCAAAATGCGAGAAAACAGCGTTAGACAGCTCTAATACGCCGTTTTCAGCACTTTGGGGCCGAAATTGACGAAAATGTGAAAATGTTAAAAACACATTAAATCATGCTCAAAATCATGTTTTTCAATGTTCTCGACCATTCTGCAGTGTTTTTAGTGCGATATACACACTTGTGCAAACGGGTGAAAAATGAGCTGCAAAATGCGAGAAAACAGCGTTAGACAGCTCTAATACGCCGTTTTCAGCACTTTGGGTCCGAAATTGACGAAAATGTGAAAATGTTAAAAACACATTAAATCATGCTCAAAATCATGTTTTTCAATGTTCTCGACCATTCTGCAGTGTTTTTAGTGCGATATACACACTTGTGCAAACGGGTGAAAAATGAGCTGCAAAATGCGAGAAAACAGCGTTAGACAGCTCTAATACGCCGTTTTCAGCACTTTGGGGCCGAAATTGACGAAAATGTGAAAATGTTAAAAACACATTAAATCATGCTCAAAATCATGTTTTTCAATGTTCTCGACCATTCTGCAGTGTTCTTTGGTCGATATGCACACTTGTGTAAATGGGTGTAAAATGAGCTGCAAAATGCGAGAAAACGGCTTCTCACAGCTCTAATATACCATTTTCAGCACTTTGGGGTCGAAATTGACCAAAATGTGAAAATGTTAAAAACACATTAAATCATGCTCAAAATCATGTTTTTCAATGTTCTCGACCATTCTGCAGTGTTTTTAGTGCGATATGCACACTTGTGCAAACGGGTGAAAAATGAGCTGCAAAATGCGAGAAAACAGCGTTAGACAGCTCTAATACGCCGTTTTCAGCACTTTGGGGCCGAAATTGACCAAAATGTGAAAATGTTAAAAACACATTAAATCATGCTCAAAATCATGTTTTTCAATGTTCTCGACCATTCTGCAGTGTTTTTAGTGCGATATACACACTTGTGCAAACGGGTGTAAAATGAGCTGCAAAATGCGAGAAAACAGCGTTAGACAGCTCTAATACGCCGTTTTCAGCACTTTGGGGCCGAAATTGACGAAAATGTGAAAATGTTAAAAACACATTAAATCATGCTCAAAATCATGTTTTTCAATGTTCTCGACCATTCTGCAGTGTTTTTAGTGCGATATACACACTTGTGCAAACGGGTGAAAAATGAGCTGCAAAATGCGAGAAAACAGCGTTAGACAGCTCTAATACGCCGTTTTCAGCACTTGTGGCCGAAATTGACGAAAATGTGAAAATGTTAAAAACACATTAAATCATGCTCAAAATCATGTTTTTCAATGTTCTCGACCATTCTGCAGTGTTTTTAGTGCGATATACACACTTGTGCAAACGGGTGAAAAATGAGCTGCAAAATGCGAGAAAACAGCGTTAGACAGCTCTAATACGCCGTTTTCAGCACTTTGGGGCCGAAATTGACCAAAATGTGAAAATGTTAAAAACACATTAAATCATGCTCAAAATCATGTTTTTCAATGTTCTCGACCATTCTGCAGTGTTTTTAGTGCGATATACACACTTGTGCAAATGGGTGTAGAATGAGCAGCAAAATGCGAGAAAACAGCGTTAGACAGCTCTAATACGCCGTTTTCAGCACTTTGCGGCCGAAACTGGCCAAAATGTGAAAATGTGAGAAACACATTAAATCATGCTCAAAATCATGTTTTTCAATGTTCTCGACCATTCCGCAGTGTTTTTCGTCCGATATACACACTTGTGCAATTGGGCGAAAAGTGAACTGCAAAATGCGAGAAAACAGCGTTAGACAGCTCTAATACGCCGTTTTCAGCACTTTGGGGCCGAAATTGACGAAAATGTGAAAATGTTAAAAACACATTAAATCATGCTCAAAATCATGTTTTTCAATGTTCTCGACCATTCTGCAGTGTTTTTAGTGCGATATACACACTTGTGCAAACGGGTGAAAAATGAGCTGCAAAATGCGAGAAAACAGCGTTAGACAGCTCTAATACGCCGTTTTCAGCACTTTGGGGCCGAAATTGACCAAAATGTGAAAATGTTAAAAACACATTAAATCATGCTCAAAATCATGTTTTTCAATGTTCTCGACCATTCTGCAGTGTTTTTAGTGCGATATACACACTTGTGCAAACGGGTGAAAAATGAGCTGCAAAATGCGAGAAAACAGCGTTAGACAGCTCTAATACGCCGTTTTCAGCACTTTGGGGTCGAAATTGACCAAAATGTGAAAATGTTCAAAACACATTAAATCATGCTCAAAATCATGTTTTTCAATGTTCTCGACCATTCTGCAGTGTTTTTAGTGCGATATACACACTTGTGCAAACGGGTGAAAAATGAGCTGCAAAATGCGAGAAAACAGCGTTAGACAGCTCTAATACGCCGTTTTCAGCACTTTGGGGTCGAAATTGACCAAAATGTGAAAATGTTCAAAACACATTAAATCATGCTCAAAATCATGTTTTTCAATGTTCTCGACCATTCTGCAGTGTTTTTAGTGCGATATACACACTTGTTCAAAAGGGTGAAAAATGAGCTGCAATATGCGAGAAAACAGCGTTAGACAGCTCTAATACGCCGTTTTCAGCACTTTGGGGTCGAAATTGACCAAAATGTGAAAATGTTCAAAACACATTAAATCATGCTCAAAATCATGTTTTTCAATGTTCTCGACCATTCTGCAGTGTTTTTAGTGCGATATACACACTTGTGCAAACGGGTGAAAAATGAGCTGCAAAATGCGAGAAAACAGCGTTAGACAGCTCTAATACGCCGTTTTCAGCACTTTGGGGTCGAAATTGACCAAAATGTGAAAATGTTCAAAACACATTAAATCATGCTCAAAATCATGTTTTTCAATGTTCTCGACCATTCTGCAGTGTTTTTAGTGCGATATACACTTGTGCAAACGGGTGAAAAATGAGCTGCAAAATGCGAGAAAACAGCGTTAGACAGCTCTAATACGCCGTTTTCAGCACTTTGGGGTCGAAATTGACCAAAATGTGAAAATGTTCAAAACACATTAAATCATGCTCAAAATCATGTTTTTCAATGTTCTCGACCATTCTGCAGTGTTTTTAGTGCGATATACACACTTGTGCAAACGGGTGAAAAATGAGCTGCAAAATGCGAGAAAACAGCGTTAGACAGCTCTAATACGCCGTTTTCAGCACTTTGGGGCCGAAATTGACGAAAATGTGAAAATGTTAAAAACACATTAAATCATGCTCAAAATCATGTTTTTCAATGTTCTCGACCATTCTGCAGTGTTTTTAGTGCGATATACACACTTGTGCAAACGGGTGAAAAATGAGCTGCAAAATGCGAGAAAACAGCGTTAGACAGCTCTAATACGCCGTTTTCAGCACTTTGGGGCCGAAATTGACCAAAATGTGAAAATGTTAAAAACACATTAAATCATGCTCAAAATCATGTTTTTCAATGTTCTCGACCATTCTGCAGTGTTTTTAGTGCGATATACACACTTGTGCAAACGGGTGAAAAATGAGCTGCAAAATGCGAGAAAACAGCGTTAGACAGCTCTAATACGCCGTTTTCAGCACTTTGGGGCCGAAATTGACGAAAATGTGAAAATGTTAAAAACACATTAAATCATGCTCAAAATCATGTTTTTCAATGTTCTCGACCATTCTGCAGTGTTTTTAGTGCGATATACACACTTGTGCAAACGGGTGAAAAATGAGCTGCAAAATGCGAGATGCTGAAAACGGCGAACTAGAGTTCGCCGTTTTCAGCACTTTGGGGCCGAAATTGACGAAAATGTGAAAATGTTAAAAACACATTAAATCATGCTCAAAATCATGTTTTTCAATGTTCTCGACCATTCTGCAGTGTTTTTAGTGCGATATACACACTTGTGCAAACGGGTGAAAAATGAGCTGCAAAATGCGAGAAAACAGCGTTAGACAGCTCTAATACGCCGTTTTCAGCACTTTGGGGCCGAAATTGACCAAAATGTGAAAATGTTAAAAACACATTAAATCATGCTCAAAATCATGTTTTTCAATGTTCTCGACCATTCTGCAGTGTTTTTAGGCCGATATACACACTTGTTCAAAAGGGTGCAAAATGAGCCGCAAAATGCAAGAAGACAGCGTTAGACAGCTCTAATACGCCGTTTTCAGCACTTTGGTGTCGAAATTGACCAAAATGTGAAAATGTTAGAAACACATTAAATCATGCTCAAAATCATGTTTTTCAATGTTCTCGACCATTCTGCAGTGTTTTTAGTGCGATATACACACTTGTGCAAACGGGTGAAAAATGAGCTGCAAAATGCGAGAAAACAGCGTTAGACAGCTCTAATACGCCGTTTTCAGCACTTTTGGGTCGAAATTGACCAAAATGTGAAAATGTTAAAAACACATTAAATCATGCTCAAAATCATGTTTTTCAATGTTCTCGACCGTTTTGCAGTGTTTTTAGGCCGATATACACACTTGTTCAAATGGGCGATAAATGAACTTGAAAATGCGAGAAAACAGTGTTAGACAGCTCTAATACGCCGTTTTCAGCACTTTGGGATCGAAATTGACCAAAATGTGAAAATGTTAGAAACACATTAAATCATGCTCAAAATCATGTTTTTCAATGTTCTCGACCATTCTGCAGTGTTTTTAGTGCGATATACACACTTGTGCAAACGGGTGAAAAATGAGCTGCAAAATGCGAGAAAACAGCGTTAGACAGCTCTAATACGCCGTTTTCAGCACTTTGGGGTCGAAATTGACCAAAATGTGAAAATGTCAAAAACACATTAAATCATGCTCAAAATCATGTTTTTCAATGTTCTCGACCGTTTTGCAGTGTTTTAAGTCCGATATATTCACTTGTGCAAATGTGTGTAAAATGAGCTGCAAAATGCGAGAAAACAGCGTTAGACAGCTCTAATACGCCGTTTTCAGCACTTTGGGGCCGAAATTGACCAAAATGTGAAAATGTTAAAAACACATTAAATCATGCTCAAAATCATGTTTTTCAATGTTCTCGACCATTCTGCAGTGTTTTTAGTGCGATATACACACTTGTGCAAAAGGGTGCAAAATGAGCTGCAAAATGCGAGAAAACAGCGTTAGACAGCTCTAATACGCCGTTTTCAGCACTTTGCGGTCGAAATTGACCAAAATGTGAAAATGTTAAAAACACATTAAATCATGCTCAAAATCATGTTTTTCAATGTTCTCGACCATTCTGCAGTGTTTTCAGTGCGATATGCACACTTGTGCAAACGGGTGAAAAATGAGCTGCAAAATGCGAGAAAACAGCGTTAGACAGCTCTAATACGCCGTTTTCAGCACTTTGGGGCCGAAATTGACGAAAATGTGAAAATGTTAAAAACACATTAAATCATGCTCAAAATCATGTTTTTCAATGTTCTCGACCATTCTGCAGTGTTTTTAGTGCGATATACACACTTGTGCAAACGGGTGAAAAATGAGCTGCAAAATGCGAGAAAACAGCGTTAGACAGCTCTAATACGCCGTTTTCAGCACTTTGCGGTCGAAATTGACCAAAATGTGAAAATGTTAAAAACACATTAAATCATGCTCAAAATCATGTTTTTCAATGTTCTCGACCATTCTGCAGTGTTTTTAGTGCGATATACACACTTGTGCAAACGGGTGAAAAATGAGCTGCAAAATGCGAGAAAACAGCGTTAGACAGCTCTAATACGCCGTTTTCAGCACTTTGGGGTCGAAATTGACCAAAATGTGAAAATGTTCAAAACACATTAAATCATGCTCAAAATCATGTTTTTCAATGTTCTCGACCATTCTGCAGTGTTTTTAGTGCGATATACACACTTGTTCAAAAGGGTGAAAAATGAGCTGCAATATGCGAGAAAACAGCGTTAGACAGCTCTAATACGCCGTTTTCAGCACTTTGGGGCCGAAATTGACGAAAATGTGAAAATGTTAAAAACACATTAAATCATGCTCAAAATCATGTTTTTCAATGTTCTCGACCATTCTGCAGTGTTTTTAGTGCGATATACACACTTGTGCAAACGGGTGAAAAATGAGCTGCAAAATGCGAGAAAACAGCGTTAGACAGCTCTAATACGCCGTTTTCAGCACTTTGGGGTCGAAATTGACCAAAATGTGAAAATGTTAAAAACACATTAAATCATGCTCAAAATCATGTTTTTCAATGTTCTCGACCATTCTGCAGTGTTTTTAGTGCGATATACACACTTGTGCAAACGGGTGAAAAATGAGCTGCAAAATGCGAGAAAACAGCGTTAGACAGCTCTAATACGCCGTTTTCAGCACTTTGGGGTCGAAATTGACCAAAATGTGAAAATGTTCAAAACACATTAAATCATGCTCAAAATCATGTTTTTCAATGTTCTCGACCATTCTGCAGTGTTTTTAGTGCGATATACACACTTGTGCAAACGGGTGAAAAATGAGCTGCAAAATGCGAGAAAACAGCGTTAGACAGCTCTAATACGCCGTTTTCAGCACTTTGGGGCCGAAATTGACGAAAATGTGAAAATGTTAAAAACACATTAAATCATGCTCAAAATCATGTTTTTCAATGTTCTCGACCATTCTGCAGTGTTTTTAGTGCGATATACACACTTGTGCAAACGGGTGAAAAAATGAGCTGCAAAATGCGAGAAAACAGCGTTAGACAGCTCTAATACGCCGTTTTCAGCACTTTGGGGCCGAAATTGACGAAAATGTGAAAATGTTAAAAACACATTAAATCATGCTCAAAATCATGTTTTTCAATGTTCTCGACCATTCTGCAGTGTTTTTAGTGCGATATACACACTTGTGCAAACGGGTGAAAAATGAGCTGCAAAATGCGAGAAAACAGCGTTAGACAGCTCTAATACGCCGTTTTCAGCACTTTGGGGCCGAAATTGACGAAAATGTGAAAATGTTAAAAACACATTAAATCATGCTCAAAATCATGTTTTTCAATGTTCTCGACCATTCTGCAGTGTTTTTAGTGCGATATACACACTTGTGCAAACGGGTGAAAAATGAGCTGCAAAATGCGAGAAAACAGCGTTAGACAGCTCTAATACGCCGTTTTCAGCACTTTGGGGCCGAAATTGACGAAAATGTGAAAATGTTAAAAACACATTAAATCATGCTCAAAATCATGTTTTTCAATGTTCTCGACCATTCTGCAGTGTTTTTAGTGCGATATACACACTTGTGCAAAAGGGTGAAAAATGAGCTGCAAAATGCGAGAAAACAGCGTTAGACAGCTCTAATACGCCGTTTTCAGCACTTTGGGGCCGAAATTGACCAAAATGTGAAAATGTTAAAAACACATTAAATCATGCTCAAAATCATGTTTTTCAATGTTCTCGACCATTCTGCAGTGTTTTTAGTGCGATATACACACTTGTTCAAATGGGCGAAAAATGAACTTGAAAATGCGAGAAAACAGCGTTAGACAGCTCTAATACGCCGTTTTCAGCACTTTGGGGCCGAAATTGACCAAAATGTGAAAATGTTAAAAACACATTAAATCATGCTCAAAATCATGTTTTTCAATGTTCTCGACCATTCTGCAGTGTTTTTAGTGCGATATACACACTTGTTCAAATGGGTGAAAAATGAGCTGCAAAATGCGAGAAAACAGCGTTAGACAGCTCTAATACGCCGTTTTCAGCACTTTGGGGCCGAAATTGACCAAAATGTGAAAATGTTAAAAACACATTAAATCATGCTCAAAATCATGTTTTTCAATGTTCTCGACCATTCTGCAGTGTTTTTAGTGCGATATACACACTTGTGCAAACGGGTGAAAAATGAGCTGCAAAATGCGAGAAAACAGCGTTAGACAGCTCTAATACGCCGTTTTCAGCACATTTCGGTCGAAATTGACCAAAATGTGAAAATGTTCAAAACACATTAAATCATGCTCAAAATCATGTTTTTCAATGTTCTCGACCATTCTGCAGTGTTTTTAGTGCGATATACACACTTGTGCAAACGGGTGAAAAATGAGCTGCAAAATGCGAGAAAACAGCGTTAGACAGCTCTAATACGCCGTTTTCAGCACTTTGGGGCCGAAATTGACCAAAATGTGAAAATGTTAAAAACACATTAAATCATGCTCAAAATCATGTTTTTCAATGTTCTCGACCATTCTGCAGTGTTTTTAGTGCGATATACACACTTGTGCAAACGGGTGAAAAATGAGCTGCAAAATGCGAGAAAACAGCGTTAGACAGCTCTAATACGCCGTTTTCAGCACTTTGGGGCCGAAATTGACGAAAATGTGAAAATGTTAAAAACACATTAAATCATGCTCAAAATCATGTTTTTCAATGTTCTCGACCATTCTGCAGTGTTTTTAGTGCGATATACACACTTGTGCAAACGGGTGAAAAATGGGCTGCAAAATGCGAGAAAACAGCGTTAGACAGCTCTAATACGCCGTTTTTGGCACTTGGAAGCCGAAATTGACGAAAATGTGAAAATGTTAAAAACACATTAAATCATGCTCAAAATCATGTTTTTCAATGTTCTCGACCATTCTGCAGTGTTTTTAGTGCGATATACACACTTGTGCAAACGGGTGAAAAATGAGCTGCAAAATGCGAGAAAACAGCGTTAGACAGCTCTAATACGCCGTTTTCAGCACTTTGGGGCCGAAATTGACGAAAATGTGAAAATGTTAAAAACACATTAAATCATGCTCAAAATCATGTTTTTCAATGTTCTCGACCATTCTGCAGTGTTTTTAGTGCGATATACACACTTGTGCAAACGGGTGAAAAATGAGCTGCAAAATGCGAGAAAACAGCGTTAGACAGCTCTAATACGCCGTTTTCAGCACTTTGGGGCCGAAATTGACCAAAATGTGAAAATGTTAAAAACACATTAAATCATGCTCAAAATCATGTTTTTCAATGTTCTCGACCATTCTGCAGTGTTTTTAGTGCGATATACACACTTGTGCAAACGGGTGAAAAATGAGCTGCAAAATGCGAGAAAACAGCGTTAGACAGCTCTAATACGCCGTTTTCAGCACTTTGGGGTCGAAATTGACCAAAATGTGAAAATGTTCAAAACACATTAAATCATGCTCAAAATCATGTTTTTCAATGTTCTCGACCATTCTGCAGTGTTTTTAGTGCGATATACACACTTGTGCAAACGGGTGAAAAATGAGCTGCAAAATGCGAGAAAACAGCGTTAGACAGCTCTAATACGCCGTTTTCAGCACTTTGGGGTCGAAATTGACCAAAATGTGAAAATGTTCAAAACACATTAAATCATGCTCAAAATCATGTTTTTCAATGTTCTCGACCATTCTGCAGTGTTTTTAGTGCGATATACACACTTGTGCAAACGGGTGAAAAATGAGCTGCAAAATGCGAGAAAACAGCGTTAGACAGCTCTAATACGCCGTTTTCAGCACTTTAGGGTCGAAATTGACGAAAATGTGAAAATGTTAAAAACACATTAAATCATGCTCAAAATCATGTTTTTCAATGTTCTCGACCATTCTGCAGTGTTTTTAGTGCGATATACACACTTGTGCAAACGGGTGAAAAATGAGCTGCAAAATGCGAGAAAACAGCGTTAGACAGCTCTAATACGCCGTTTTCAGCACTTTGCGGTCGAAATTGACCAAAATGTGAAAATGTTCAAAACACATTAAATCATGCTCAAAATCATGTTTTTCAATGTTCTCGACCATTCTGCAGTGTTTTTAGTGCGATATACACACTTGTGCAAACGGGTGAAAAATGAGCTGCAAAATGCGAGAAAACAGCGTTAGACAGCTCTAATACGCCGTTTTCAGCACTTTGGGGTCGAAATTGACCAAAATGTGAAAATGTTCAAAACACATTAAATCATGCTCAAAATCATGTTTTTCAATGTTCTCGACCATTCTGCAGTGTTTTTAGTGCGATATACACACTTGTGCAAACGGGTGAAAAATGAGCTGCAAAATGCGAGAAAACAGCGTTAGACAGCTCTAATACGCCGTTTTCAGCACTTTGGGGCCGAAATTGACGAAAATGTGAAAATGTTAAAAACACATTAAATCATGCTCAAAATCATGTTTTTCAATGTTCTCGACCATTCTGCAGTGTTTTTAGTGCGATATACACACTTGTGCAAACGGGTGAAAAATGAGCTGCAAAATGCGAGAAAACAGCGTTAGACAGCTCTAATACGCCGTTTTCAGCACTTTGGGGCCGAAATTGACCAAAATGTGAAAATGTTAAAAACACATTAAATCATGCTCAAAATCATGTTTTTCAATGTTCTCGACCATTCTGCAGTGTTTTTAGTGCGATATACACACTTGTGCAAACGGGTGAAAAATGAGCTGCAAAATGCGAGAAAACAGCGTTAGACAGCTCTAATACGCCGTTTTCAGCACTTTGGGGTCGAAATTGACCAAAATGTGAAAATGTTCAAAACACATTAAATCATGCTCAAAATCATGTTTTTCAATGTTCTCGACCATTCTGCAGTGTTTTTAGTGCGATATACACACTTGTGCAAACGGGTGAAAAATGAGCTGCAAAATGCGAGAAAACAGCGTTAGACAGCTCTAATACGCCGTTTTCAGCACTTTGGGGTCGAAATTGACCAAAATGTGAAAATGTTCAAAACACATTAAATCATGCTCAAAATCATGTTTTTCAATGTTCTCGACCATTCTGCAGTGTTTTTAGTGCGATATACACACTTGTGCAAACGGGTGAAAAATGAGCTGCAAAATGCGAGAAAACAGCGTTAGACAGCTCTAATACGCCGTTTTCAGCACTTTGGGGCCGAAATTGACCAAAATGTGAAAATGTTAAAAACACATTAAATCATGCTCAAAATCATGTTTTTCAATGTTCTCGACCATTCTGCAGTGTTTTTAGTGCGATATACACACTTGTGCAAACGGGTGAAAAATGAGCTGCAAAATGCGAGAAAACAGCGTTAGACAGCTCTAATACGCCGTTTTCAGCACTTTGGGGTCGAAATTGACCAAAATGTGAAAATGTTAGAAACACATTAAATCATGCTCAAAATCATGTTTTTCAATGTTCTCGACCATTCTGCAGTGTTTTTAGGCCGATATACACACTTGTTCAAATGGGCGATAAATGAACTTGAAAATGCGAGAAAACAGTGTTAGACAGCTCTAATACGCCGTTTTCAGCACTTTGGGATCGAAATTGACCAAAATGTGAAAATGTTAGAAACACATTAAATCATGCTCAAAATCATGTTTTTCAATGTTCTCGACCATTCTGCAGTGTTTTTAGGCCGATATACACACTTGTTCAAATGGGCGAAAAATGAACTGCAAAATGTGAGAAAACAGCGTTAGACAGCTCTAATACGCCGTTTGCAGCACTTTTGGATCGAAATTGACCAAAATGTGAAAATGTTAGAAACACATTAAATCATGCTCAAAATCATGTTTTTCAATGTTCTCGACCGTTTTGCAGTCATTTTCGGCCAGTATATGCACTTGTGCAAATGGGTGTAAAATGAGATCCAAAACGCGAGAAGACGGCTTTGTGGAGCTCTAATACACCGTTTTGAGCACTTTTTGGTCGAAATTGGCCAAAATGTGAAAATGTCAAAAACACATTAAATCATGCTCAAAATCATGTTTTTCAATGTTCTCGACCGTTTTGCAGTCATTTTAGGCCGATATATACAGTTGTGCAAATGGGTGTAATATGAGATCCAAAATGCGAGAAAACGGCTTTGTAGAGCTCTAATACACCGTTTTGAGCACTTTTGGGTCGAGATTGGCCAAAATGTGAAAATGTCAAAACCCCTTTTTTTTCCATCTTTATTGTCAATTTATATGCGTTATGATTGATTATCAACAATAACAGTGTAAACATGTACTGTAGTTTTGCCCTTAAACAAACAATAGGTACTGAATTTTGATATTATACTCTAAAAATACATGCACAATTTTGAGCATTTAAATATTAAACAATACTTTTAAATAAAAAGACAATCTCAATCATTATTCGAAACACGGGGTAATGGTGATAAGGCAATACGAGTCAAATCGTTTTCTAATTTCTGAAGAGCAGAGTATTTTCTAAAATTCTTAATCAAATTTTTGGCATATATAAACATTTCAACTTGCAAAATGAATTTTAGTTTGTGATAGAAGGCTTTGAAACATGGCTTTTCATTATTCTGTTTACAACAAAAAATAAAATACTTTATGTGCCATATAACGAAATTATAAGGATGGTAAATCGTATTATTATAACCGAAAAAATATCTTGCTTTGTAAAGAAAAACTGTTTTTGCAGAATATTCATTTCAACATCAAGAATAAAAGAAGAGGTAAAAGTGCACTCCCCCCCAAAAAATATTCCAAAGTTTTTTTCCTCAATTTTGCAAAATGAACAGAGAGGGGTTAATCAGCTATGCCCATCAAATTTAAAAGCCTGTTGGTTGGCAGAATACGGTGAAGGAATTTGAACTGAAAATAACAGATCTTAGCTTCATTTACCGAGGCCCAGTGCATCTTGAAAATTCTATCCCAGTCATCAGGATTCAAGTCATTAATTAAGGAATTCCATTTTTTAATGGAAGAAGGGGTTTCGCCAATCTTTACTAGATTAAAATGGTAGACTGCTTGGGAAAATGATCTATGATTCAGATCTTTCTTGAAAAATTGAGTTCTCTAAATAAAAATCACGATTTTCCCCAACACCACCACTCACTCTCCAGTTTCTTGGAATAGCGTTAATTAGTCCCCAGTAGTGTGTAAACGGGAAATTAGAAATATCATAATTAGTTGTGAACCTTTCATAAGTAAAAGGTGAACCGTTTTCATCAAAGCAATCTTGAACATTAAACTATACCTTTTTCATATAAATATCTATCAAACACAACTTTTTTATTAATCTTAACAGAGGAATTATTCCAAATCAATTGACGTTTTACATCCTCGGGGCTTATTGGTATACAAAAGGTTGCATCACACCAAGCATGAACGACTTGTCGTACAAAAATATTCTTAATACGAACATTCAGGGAGGAACAGTTACAATAAAACAGAAAATCTTTACCATATTTGGTAAGCTCAAGGTCAAAAAATATTTTCCACAACCCTTTTGAGTTGTCACAGTACCGGCAAACCCACGTACAATTTGAACTATTTATAAAACTCTTGATATGAATAGCCTTTAATCCACCTTTTTGAATATCGTTTATCAACACGGAGCGTTTAACTTTGTCTGGATTACCTTGCCATATAAAATCGAAAATCATGCTCTCCAGATCTTTAATGAAGGAAACGGGCGGGTCTGGTAATACCAGAAAAAGGAAAACTAATTGAGAAAGGGCTAGAGACTTAACTAAAGTAATGCGCCCGACAGGCTTAACATCTGTGCTCGACCATAAGCGGAGACATGATTTCAATCTTGAAAGTTCTGGATGTAATTAAGTCTAAAAAGATCATTTCCATCATGATTGAAATAAATCCCAAGAAAACGGACAGGGCCGTGAGTAACTTTAATATTAAGCTTAGTAAGAAAAAGGGGGTGTTGGTAATAAAGGGACCCAGAGGAAAGAGATCTGATTTTGACATACTAATTGTGAGGCCTGATGCCAAACTAAAGTCTTTTAATAAGCGAATTGCTTCGCATAAAGTAGTTTCGCTCTTATCCAGAAACAAGACTGTATCATCGGCATATTGGAGAATCTTCGCCTGGTTGTGCCCAATAAAATACCTTTTATGATACGATTGGTAATAACATGCATAGACAAAACTTCAACACAAAGAATAAATAAATAAGGGCTTAAAGAACAGCCCTGTCTTACTCCTCTTTCAATCTTAAAGAATCCTGAAGAAATGCCATAGTTACAGACACAGGCAGTACTACTGTTGTAAAAAAGATTGACCTAACTTTTAAAACCATTGCCAAGGTTAAAGAATGACAAAGCAGAATGGAGAAATCTCCATTCAATAGTGTCGAAGACTTTCTGAAAGTTTAAAAGAAAAAGAAAACCGGGAATATTATGATCTTTAGTATACTGAATTAAATCTAAAACAAAACGTACATTTTCACCAATGAACCTTCCTTTGAGGAAGCCTGTCTGATGGGGGTTAATTAAATTGTCTAATACTGTTTTGAGTCTATTTGCAATGGCTTTTGCAGCAATTTTGTAATCGGTGTTCAAAAGAGTGATTGGACGATAGTTTGACAAGTAAAGTGGATTCTTATCCGGTTTGAGAAAGAGAGAAATAATACCACGTGTTTGTTCTGCAGCTAGAGACCCTTTACGGAAACCACAGTTGAAAGAATCCACAATAGTTTGACCAATATGTGGCCAAAACTTTTTGTAGAAGTTAGTTGTAAGTCCATCAGTACCCGGGGCTTTATCATTAGACATTGTAGAGAGGGACTTTGAACACTCGTCAATCGTTAGTTCACCTTCACAATAATTTGAGTCATCATCACTTAGCCTTTTGTCTGGAAGCCCTTCAAAGAAGAAGGAAGGATTACAGTAATTCGAAGTAAAAAGTGAACTGTAGAAGTTGAAATCTCCTTCAAAATATCGTCTTTCTCTACAATGACATAGTCATGGTCATTACTCAATTGATAAATTGTATTTTGAGATTTGTTTCTCTTTTCTAAATTAAGAAAGTAACTGGTGTTTTTTCACCCTGTTCAACCCAACGGGCACGGGACCTGAGGACAGTACCCTGAAGCTTATAGTTATAAAGTAAAAGTAACTCACCTCTAAGATCATTTAACCTAGTTCGGGTATCGAGCGATTCTGAAATATATAATGATTGTTCTAACTTAGAAATTTCATTTAAAAGCAAAAACTCCTTCGAACGTCTTTCACTAGCCTTTTGCTTGGAATAGCGAATGCAGAAGTTTCGAACTTTATATTTAACGAGTTCCCAGTGTTGAGCGGCGTCGGTAGTCCCTTTATTATTATTTTCAAAATTTATAAGATCAATTATTTTCGTAACGAATACATCATCATGCAATAATGAGTTGTTGAACTTCCAATAACCTGGCCCATGCTTCATAACGTAGGGTTGAATAGATAAAGTTACAAAAGAATGATCAGATTGAAGAGCTGGCCTGAAACCACTATCATTAACATTGTATATCAAATTTCTAGATATTAAAAAAGTCAAGTCGACAGTGGGGTGATATTCGAAGACCACGTAAAAGACTTTCCAACTGGATTTCTCTCTCTCCAGATGTCAACTAAATCTAGTGATTGCATAATTGAAAGGCAATAATCACGGGCTTTGAAGTTAGTTCTTTGAAGCTCGCCCACTTTATCTAGTTGGAGGTTAAATACAAAATTGTGATCGCCGGCCCATATAACCTTATCACAATGAAAATCCTGTAGAATGTTTTGCAGGCTCGAGAAAAAATGAGGATTATCTCTGTTTGGTCCATAAATGCATACCAAAGTAACTACCATATCAGAAACTTGAAAATCCATCACGATGTATCTACCATGAGGATGAAGGTGTGTTTTCAGGACCTTGTAATTTAAATTCGGTTTAAACAGCACACAAACACCACAGCTAGAATTGGATCCATGAGAGTAAAATATCCGACCTCCCCATTCAGACTGCCAAATTTTCTCATCATCCATACAACTATGGGTCTCCTGAATTAAAGTGATATCAAAGTGATTTCTGTGAAGAAAAGAGAATAACACTCGTCTTTTCTTTAATTGACGGAGGCCTCTTGCGTTATAAGAAGAAAATGTAAGGTCATCCATGGCGAAATAGGTACCTTTTGTAAAGAAAAATCTTCAGGAGGAGAAGTCTACTCTCAAAATATATTAAAATCCGAGAGAAAAGGCAACTGGAGATATTTTCCAGAACACAGTTTGGTAGAAGTGTTGTAGGGCAAGATACAGGTGAAAAATCCCAATAATCCAATGTTGTTGAAGAGAGATGCATGTAAAGATGGAATATAAAAATTAGTAAAAAAGAAAAGTCAAATCCGTCGGAGTTGGCCAGGTTGACAGGAGAGAAAACTCCCTGGCAGAAAGGAGCCATCCCGATGAAATAAAGCCAAAAAAAGGCTGGAACGATCATCCAGAGCAAGTATCCTGACGATCGGAGAAGCAGTCAGACAGTAATCAATATCGAGGAGCAATTAGAAAGGACTCTGGCTTTTTTTTTTAACAACTGAAATCACAGAAACACGAAAGAAATCAGCGGTTCACGATGTCAACGAAACGAACCATTGTTGGTAGAAATAGCTCATGTGGGCTGGAACTCATATGGCTTACCGGTCGAATCACGCCATCTGCCTCCAGTGAATCTGAGTTTAGTCCCGCTTTCATACAAGACTTTAACCTGTGCAGCCCACTTTTTCTTTTCTGAGAGATCGGACTTAGTAAGATCATCTACAATGAAGAAATCTTGGCCTTCCAGGGCTGTACGTCTATGCTTCATAATAAAAGTCTTAGCTTTGTATGATAAACACCAAACCAAAGTGCACCGTTTTAAGCACTTGTAGGTCGAAATTGGCCAAAATGTGAAAATGTCAAAAACACATTAATTCATGCTCAAAATCATGTTTTTCAATGTTCTCGACCGTTTTGCAGTGTTTTAAGTCCGATATATACACTTGTGCAAATGGGTGTAAAATGAGCCCAAAAAAGCGACAAAACGGCTTTAGAGAGCTCAAGTATAGTACACCGTTTTGAGCACTTTTGGGTCGAAATTGGCCAAAATGTGAAAATGTCAAAAACACATTAAATCATGCTCAAAATCATGTTTTTCAATGTTCTCGACCGTTTTGCAGTCTTTTTAGGCCAGTATATGCACTTGTGCAAATTGGTGTAAAATGATCCCAAAACGCGAGAAAACGGCTTTGTAGAGCTCTAATACACCGTTTTGAGCACTTTTTGGTCGAATTTGGCCAAAATGTGAAAATGTCAAAAACACATTAAATCATGCTCAAAATCATGTTTTTCAATGTTCTCGACCGTTTTGCAGTGTTTTTAGACCAATATATACACTTGTGCAAATGGGTGCAAAATGATCGTCAAAATGCGAGAAAACGGCTTAAGAGAGCTCTGTTACAACCGATAATGTAAAAATCAGCCGATAATGTGAAAACGACCGATAATGCAAAAAAGTTGACCGATAAAGTTAAAACCACCGTCAATGTGAGAAAATTACCGATAATGTAAAAAACTCTTGGAACCGATAATGTAAAAATTTTTTACCGATAATGTAAAAACTTTCGTCTACCGATAATGTAACAAAAAATTTACCGATAATATAAAAACTGTTCTAAGGACCTTTCCATATGGATTTAGAAACGTGGAATTTTATCCAAACAGTTATGCTTTACTTCAGAAAGGTCGTAAGTTATACCCCAGTGGAAGGGGCTCTCAACCCTATTTTACAGCGCCCTCTTGCAGGTACATTTCCCTTAAAAGGGTACATTGAAAGACAGCAGAAGAATTAAAGGTCACTTTTTCTCAATTGTCAAGACCAAATACATAATGCTATCATATTTCTCCTTCATATACTCAAAGCGCCCTCACTCCTCTGTTGTTCCGGAAGCTCACCAAAAAGAACATATCTACGATAGAAATATCATGAAAGGACTGCAACATATTTTATTACATAAAGGTGGGTCATATGGATGGCACAGCTTATTTGCATAGGTATAGGGCTCAACAGAGGGCGCCTTTTAATAAAAACCAGATATTTCAAAAACTAAAGAACTGAAAATTATATTTTTAAAATGAGCATGTCAGACAACCCAGGAGTGTTATTATCGTTATTCTGAAGTTGAAGGAAGGTTATTCCCTCTCACCCGTTCCCCACCCCAGGGGAAGAAGGGGATGAAATCGAAGCTACTCAACGCTTGATAAGAATTGCCTCTACCACGTTGACCACAGATCCGAAGTCAGTCATCCCGTCTCTCGGTCGTAGTGGGATGTGCGGGCCGTCAAAATGCCCACTTTTTATTGCCAGTGTTCCCAAGAGCAGATTTTAGGCATTTCAAAACACCCAGTTTTCATACTAGATGGTTACCAATTAAACTTTAGGTATATGATTTCGATTGCACTTGTTAAATGTGGCGTGAACGTTTTCCCTTCCATTTATGGTTTTACTAATACGTGGGCGAGTTGAGCCTTACCTCCGGAGAAGGCTCCAATCTCCGAGATGATAGTGGGAAGGGAATTTTCCCGTCAAAAAATCATGCACTACATTGGCCCACCGTTCCTAAGAGTCACAAACCTGTTCTTTCTCCTAAATGCTGTATGCATTAAGTTGAAAAAAAGCTTTTTTTTTCTCTACATGCTAACACTAATTTTGGGGCCGTGTTTCGCTTTGCCCCCGGGGGAGGTGCCTCTCTTTAACCAACCCTTAATTTACCCCTTCACATTCGAAAGGTTGTAGGCCTATGTGTCCTGTATAACATAGGGAAGGCGTTTAGGGGAGGCTGCCCTGGTTGTGTTTGGCTGGCGATTTATGAGAGCAGGTCGAAAACATGTGGAGCGGGTCGGGTATATTAAATGTTAACATTACATGGCAAACATGCGTTTTCCAGCTTTGAATGCGCTCTCATATGGAAACGTTTACGGCCATTTGTCTCATAAGAGACCGAACCGCACACACAGCGCACAGGATTACGTGCAATCAATGATACTTGCAAAGCGTTTGTTTATTCACAACCTCAGCTTTCTTGATAATGGACGATTCCTTTTTTTAGCAGGGCGTTAAGAGTGTTTTACAAAACATCGCAATTTAGTTTAATTTCGAAAAACGGCAATTTTCGGAAGGAAAATTATAAACTACTGAGTCCACATTAATATTACACTGTATAGGCTACCGCTAACGTATGAACAGTGTACGTGTATGCTATACAAGCAACACCAATTTCCCCACGAGAGAGTGCTGTCGCCCTGATCAGGTTTTTACATCAGAAAACCAGCCCGAAGCCTTTTCGTAGGCGATCTCTGAATGGATGAGAGTAACGAAAGTGCACAGTCCGATGAAAGTAAGGAACCAATCAAGATGGTTTTTACATAATTTGAAAGCTTATGAGTTTCACAACAAGCTATCATTTGCCCCATTGTAATTGGGTTCGAAATGACTGAGTGACGGCGTGTTGAACAATTGCTGCATTCTGAAGTTGATGTTTTGGTGCCATTTTCACGTACCAAACTGCAAGTTTTTTTATTTTTTAAACGCCTAGTCCGACGTGCACATTACTCATAGTTCACTTTTGTTAGCATCCTTTGTTAGATAAATGTTTAAATTTATTAAAACTAGGCACCCCGAAGGAAAATAGGATACAGAAATAGGAAAACTGAACGATTGTTATGGATAATGACAACCCACGTCTGCACTTAAGGGTCGCCGTAAAGGGCAGATTAGCAAAAGAGACAACGTTTCCATATGTATCTAGTAGGAGGGGCACACCCGAACAACCCTCAAGTGTGATATATGGAAGGGAAAGCTTTCACTCCACACGTCACAAGTGGAATCGAAATCATATTCGTAAATTTTAATTGGTACCCATCTAGTATGAAAACTGGGTGTTTTGAAATGCCTAAAACCTGTTCTTTGGGGACACTGACCCTAAAAGTGGGCCTCTTGACGGCCCGCACATCCAACTACGACCGAGACAATTGAGAAAAAGTGACCTTTAATTCTTCTGCTGTCTTTCAATGTAACTTTTTAAGAGAAATATACCTGTAAGAGGGCGCTGTAAAATAGGGGTGAAAGCCCCTTCACGTGGGGTGTGAGTTGCGACCTTTCTGAATTAACATATGACTTTTTTGATAAAATTCAACGTTTCTAATTCGATATGAAAACGTCCTTAGATTAGTTTTTACATTATCGGTCGACGAGCGTTTTTACATTATCGGTAATTTTTTTTTTTTTTACATTATCGGTTCAAAGAGTTTTTTACATTATCGATAAAAATTTTTTTTAACATTATCGGTTGTTTTTACATTATCGGTCGTTTTTACATTTTCGGTTGATTTTTACATTATCGGTTGTAACATGAGCTAGCTAAACTGAAGTGTAATTGAGATCAGGAAGTTCCGAATAGTTTCGTATTCGTATGGAAAAGATCGTGATTATTGATGTTAATTGATGTTATTGATACGACGTCCTACTTAAAACGTTGGGTAATGAGAATGATATTCATCAACGAATTCTCGTTAAAACCCAGTAAAATTCCTTATTGAAAGGATGAGAACTAGCCCTCTGTGGCAGGATTTTATCTGTGGGTTTGCTGTAGGCCTACAATTTTTTTCCGAAACTGCTGAAACGTTACGTGTTTACTGCCACTGCATTCGTATCCGCCAGGGATGTAGTACTCGAGACCGATTTTTCCCGGTCTCGGTCTCTTCACCCTGTGGTTTCGGTCTTGGTTTCGGTCTCGGACCCTTGTGGTCTCGAATTTTTTTCCAGTCTCGCTTCGAGCCCGGCAAAAAAACGTCGTCTTTTTCTTTTCATTTTTTTGAAGTAAACTCATTTATTTCAAACTATTTTTTAAGTTCATTTATTTTCACTGAAAAAATAAATCCAGCGAGTCCATACACTGTATCTAATATGGGTTGAACTTCTGTGAGCTAGTGAGTGGGTCTTTAACTGAACTTGGTCAATGGGGATAATAGTGCATTGGACTAGCACACAGTCAGGTTACTCAGTATAATCAGAACAGTGGTAGTCTGGTACTGCACTGTATTGCGTGTTCACTGTGCGTGTGTGTGTATGTGTGTGTTTTGAAATCCCCCTTCTCAGTGTTTGGTCAGTGTTATCCATTTCTAGCTCTTCGGGTTTTCCTGTTGGCTTTTCATGATCAAATCTGGCTACTAATGATCATTTGGCTATTGAAAAAATAGAATGAACTAATAGACCAGTTCCATATATAAATATCTTAAGTTATTGACCAGAATTCTTTCTTAGATGGGAAAAAAGTGCAACTGCAAAACATTTGGCCATCATGATCAACATACTACAGCTACCTGGCAACTCTGGAGGCCATGAGTCTAGCGGCCTAAATATTACACACTGTTAACTGTATATTATATGCTAGGCCACGGGTGGGGAACCTTTTTCCCTTGACGGACCGTTTTGCGGTCCGCAGATAGTGAGGGTGCTAAAAGCTTTCCCCAAAGGCCAAGGAGCCCCAAACAGGTCCTGGTGGGGTTAGGGGAAAAGCCCAGGTAAGAAACTAGCGCGATGCCCCCAGAAGCTACTGAGTGTGTGCAAATTTGTAAGCAATAGAATGCTCATCCAATAACTTTAAATGTCGTTGACTGTGCAAGGCTACTCAGACAGGAGTATCACAATATGACTATTTGTCTTCTTAATTATGCATGAAGCAACAGTGAACGAAAAATGCGCCTAAAAAATCGCGCATTTTGGAACCAACTTTATTTTTATTCACTTTAAATTGCAAAATTATCTACATTTTAACGTTTAACTTACTCTTCGGAGGGACACTCCCCCCCCCCCCCCACACACACACACACAATCTACCGGAATAAATACAGTACCCTCCGAGTTCATGCTGTAATACATAGACCTATGTAGGTGATACTGCAATTCTGTTCAATGCTATGAAGCCGACCACTAGAAGTATTAGGATTCTGCACCTGGTTTGTCTAACGAACAGTGGGCATGTTATGTTGTGCGTACTAGGGTTTTAGTAGCAGTATTATGTGAAATATCCAGAAAGTGGTACGTGCAGGATAAATGATGGACACCTTGGGCTAAAGCAGGATTAATGTCGGGAACCGTAGGCTTAAAGATTGTTACCAATTACTTTTTAAATGATCCTGAATTTGCATTTATAAATTGCCTTGCGGGCCGGACTAAACTTGTCTCGCGGGATTCATACGGTCCGCGGGCGGGAGGTTCCCCACTCCTGTGCTAGGCCTACATAGTTATCTGCAATCCTGTTCTAGGCTCGAAAACAAAATGTCCGGTAATTGAAGTACGAGTACTCCATGGTCATGTTTGGTCCGTAGGAAAGGTTAGCACTAACTGGAGTTCCTGTGACCCATTTTTCTGTTCGTTGGAAAAACTCACTATGATGCATTAATTGGCACCAAGTTCATCAAAACTGAGCACTTGTAGCACTGATTTACTCCGATTTAAAGAGAAGGGCCACATTAGAAAACTACATGCTTATATTAAGTTATTAATCATGTTAACTATGTTTGGTATATGACAATAGAAAACAGGCGTATATATCAATGAACGACGCACTCTTGGTACTATATAGGTAGTTTGGGGAGCTTAAGGTAATAAAGTCAGGTAAAAAATATTCAGAAAGTTGGCTCGGACAGTTTGTTTCATTTTCCTATACAATATGTACGGTCGGTCTCGGTCTTGGACCTTGTTGGTCTTGGTCTCGGTCTCGAATTTCTGTCCTGGTCTCGGCCTCGACACCCCCTGGTCTCGGTCTCGGATATGCTGGTCTCGACTACAACACTGGTATCCGCATCTGTAAGATCGCATCTACACACAGACGTTTGTCTTTTCGGTTGTGCACTACTTGCCGTGCCGTACGCGAGATTGCTGGTTGGAATTGGACACTTTTCGACCACTTAATATTCATGAGCTTAACGTCATCAACAGAGACGGGACACAGCGCGGCAAATACGATGCGCATCAGTCTGTGAGCTAACAGGTTCTAAACAGTGTGGGAAACATTGTATGCTGACGGTCACATTTTCATGTTAATAATATGGTATCGGTGTCCTTGTCTGAGCGAATGGAGTTGCGAACCTCAGAAGTCTTTTTTCCAACATATGCATTGATCATCGTGTTGCTTCAGTAACATGTTGAGTAGATGCTTGAGAGAATATGACTTAAATGCACACTGTTTCGCCTGCAGTGAGAGATAGCCCGCAGGCGCAATTTTTTTCCCACGAGGTTATGGGCAAATCATGCCGATGGACCAATCAGCTTCTTGGAAATAAGCCACACCCCTAGTTCCAAAATGACAGCTTTCCGACCCTTTTATTGTAATTCTGACACCGGATTATGAAAGAACAGGCCAAATAACCTGTAGCTACGTAACCCTAATCCAAAACATAACCCTAACCATGACTTTGAAACAAATTTGAAAAAATTTTGAAACTCAAATTTGCCCATAAGCTCGTGGGAAAAAATGGGGCAGCCCGCAGGACCTCTCAGGTCGTCTTTGCCGAAAGTTTGTATTCGCCCTTAGTATGACCGCTGGTAGGAGTTTTGAGAGAAAACAATTAACAAAAGTGTACAGTGTTGTACGTAAAGTAACGGCCTTCTGCACATGTTAAAGCCAATGACACAGGCATTTATGGCACTCATGTAACCATGTGCCAGTATACAGGGTAAATACTCTGAGGCTATTTAGCCTACGTCAAGTTTATCATGCATTATTACCAACACGACATGCTTCAGAAATAATATAGCTCCCTTACTACATCTTATCTAGTAGCGTAGCGGGTGGGGGGGGGGGGGCAAACTGCCACTCCGCAAAAAATCATAGGAAAATCGGGAAGACGGAAAATGAAAAAAAGAAAACGAAAGAAAGACAGGGATAAGGAAAAAGGAGAAAAGGATAAAAAAGAAAAAATGGAAAACAAAAGGAGAGAAAAAGGAAAGAAAAGGATAGGAAATAATAAGAACGGGGATTATTGCCAATGGGAGGGAAGGATGGAGAGAGGGAAAGGGGCTTCAGTAAAGAAGAACACTGGTTCAGATATCGATGGGACGAGTACTGAGACAGGCAGTGCTAGCCTGAGTGACGGTGGTTAAGTCGGAAGGGGGAGGGGCCTTAGAAAGTGAAGAGCCTGCAGGGAAGGCCGGAAAAGGGGGTGGAGCGAGGGATGAAGCCAGGCAGACTTTGCATGGGGAAAGAGGAAAGGATTGGGGGAACTAGGAAAGGGAAGGGAGCGTTAGAAGGCTCATTCGGGAAGGACGGATCAGAAAGGAGGCAGGCAGAATTTAGTCGTGGGGAGAGATAAGGACCTAAAGGAGGGAGGAACAAGTGATAAAGCGAGACTGGGAGTGTGGGAGAGGGAGGAGAGGCAGCTACGGTCCCGATCTTAATTTTTTCATCAATAAGGGACACTTTAAATCACTGTCACGGTGAAGATTTTCTTTAATAGTCACACAATGTGTGGAAAAGAGCCAAATGCGTTACCACGGAATGTAATTTGGTGTCAGAACCCCAACGAGTGGGTCTAGAAAAATTGACAAATAAAGAGAAATTAAGAGTGAATTTGAATGTAATGGATAACTTTTGCAATGTAAAATGACGAAAGAAATTCATAACACTAATAGTCCTTTAGGCGTTCATTCGAGCTCATTTATGGTACGTAATTGTAAGCTATCGTTACTCCTCTTTACAGGACAGCTTGAGCAGAATTTTTTCAAAACCTCATGCATCCCTCACCTACCATCATCCATCCTCCCAGGTGCGGATCCAGAGGGTACGGAATGGCATAAAAATGGAATAAAATAATTGAGAAATAAAGCAGAAAAAGATAGGGAAGGAAAGGAGACGAGAGAAAATAAGGAAGAATTTTATTGAATTGAAGAAAAACAGTGATTCTGTAGGCCAGCTATCTTAAAAAGTATTTTTTAGCCTACATGCTTCTCTTATTATTGCTTCTTGTAGGAAAACTTGAATGGAATAATTCTTACAAAGCCCTGTGCTACCTGCCATAATCCATCCCTCCCCACCTACACTCACCCTACCCCGTGCACCATCAAATCGACCGACCGATAGTCCAAATTAGGTTGTTATAATAGATGCGGTTAAATTGTGATCATTGTGACTTGTTAAGTTCGCTTAATGATAAGGCCATTTGAATGTTAAATAAATGTTTCTTTGTGATGCCCACAATTTTGTTACTACTAACTCCAGGGCTTCCGGAGCTTCGCGCGGGCCCCACGGGGTGGTGACCTGGACCCAAAGCACGGGGGAGCACCACCTCCACATACAAATACGAATACAAAACTATTCTTGACGTCCTGATGCCTCAAATGCACTTCGATTTTAGCTAGCTCATCTCAAGAGGTATCTACAGCACGCACTTGCTGCAGTCTAACGTTGTAGATCTAGTCTATGCTGAGCCCATCAACGATTTCTTTTAAATAAATTTGGGATTTTGGACATTGGTGATACAAACCAAAGTTAGATAGCGCCGTCTACAGTCTCTGCATTCGCTATGCATATTAGTGTGAGGACAAGTCCATTTATTTGGAGGATATCATGAAATATGTACGGTGTAATGATTGTAATCGTCCTTTCTTAGAGTACCCCATCACTTGTTTTGGTTTTGTCCCTCCCCATGTTCAGTCCAGGATGAAATGGAGAAATCGTGACTTGGTTCTCCATTCATCTGTTTCACATTGTCCTGTGAACGGAGAAATTGCATCTAGATTAGTCCTTCCCAGTACTTTCAGAAAATGTTGTAGAGACAACGATCGATGTAAGGCATAACTGAGTATACCGCGTAGTTCTCGGCTTTGGTACGTAATAGCAAACACCAAAGAACCTGGGAGTCACTGGGTCGCCCTATGTTTTCACTAAGGAGGTGTGAACTTTTGTGATTCATATGGAAAGGATCCGAGCCAATTGTCGCCTTTTTTCAATTCTTTCATTCAGAGACGTAGCCTACAACCGGAACTGTAAACATCAACCGTGTTCGATCAGGGAGCTGCCTCTGATCTGGTGCGACAGGGTTAAACAATCTTTTATCGCACTTGATCGTAGAGAGCTTTCACAAATGCATCAGGGGTCGCAAAACAGAAGCGTCTAGAAACGACCGTTGCACGATCCCGGCGATTATGTTCGTGTGAGTGGACGTACGTTTTCATGCGAGTTTTGCACGAATGATTGCGTTTGGGTGACGCCACCCCATAATACAATGTGATTGGTCGCATGGCATTGCGGCTGACGTGCCATTGGATGAGAGCGGTAGTGCGATCATGCGATCGCTCGTACGGGCGTTCGTGCGAACATTCACGAGCATAAATACCGCCCCAAACTTGGATCCTTATCAGAAAGCCGATGAATGCCATACAGAGAATATGGCAGCAGCATCCATTTTCTCCTTTGAATTCTGAGGATATAATGAACCTGACGGCCTTATCTAAATATACCAATAGGAATATTCGCATATTTCCTTGAACGTTTTGTAGCAGAACGTTGCAAGATGGGAAACGGTTGTCGAGCAACCAAACGCACGACTCATCGCGTGAGGTCTCAAACACACACCGTGCGAGTGCTGCACTACCAAACTACCAAATACAAATCAAACTAGAAAATGCGGTTACGTACCGTAACCACACTGGACATGACCACGTATTCTCTAGCGTTTAAGACGTTGAAATTAATCGGATCATATGTAGAGTTGAAGGTGTAATTTTAAATGGGGAGCCATATTTGGATAAGGAATCTTACATAGGTTGGTGTACGATAATGACCAAGGACACTGAAGGTGCAACTATTACAGCCAATGGAAATGGCATGAACCAGAAATCAGAATACTGGACAATAATATTGGCAGGGGTTGTAAAGGGTTAAGTGGCTACAGTACTGTTGAAGTCGGGAAAACGAAGCAAGATTGGATGATTCATGAAATGGATCATTGCTTTTTTGATGGAGTGCATTTAATAGTGGAAGTATGAATCCTTTGAGGAATGATGACAATGAATAAAGCCAATGTTTGTGGAAATGTGAAAAATAAGGAACCGAGAAAGAAAAGCATACTGTCTTGCATACTTTTTATTTGAAATAACTAAATACTTCATGAAACACTGATGCCTGGCATAAGATGCATGTAAGCACTCTTGGAAGTTAGTTCAAAACAAAAGTTTGTGAAGTATTAAATTGAATAAAATAACAGTAAACTGAAATGAAGGATAACTGTAAAGAAAATATGACGAATCCGTAAACAAATGCAATCCTTTGAGATCACTGGTAACTGAAGGAAGCAATACTGTTGATAATAAATACTGTTAGATACTTTCAGCGTACCTGGTTTTTAGCAATATGTAGGATGAGTAGATATGGCACAAGCCTTTTGTACCAGATTATTCTACAAGTACATGATAATAGTATAAAATAGTAGTACAAAGGTCACTGATATAGGAAGTTTATAAAGTGTGGGTATGGAAACTTTACAAATGGTCTCTGATGCTGCGAGAGTAAAGTTTGAAAGGATATACTAAAAAGTGTTATGCTTAAGACGTTTGAACATGGCAGACACCGACTATAACATTTCCTAACAATTAGATATTATGAATACTTTTCAGGACAGGAATTTATATGTGACCAATACATAACTGTTCCTTGGTTTTAAGTACGTAATATCATAAACGGATAAGGATATTGCTGAAATGTTATTTCACGAGACATGCAAAATACGAAAACATAAACTGGAAAGAAATACTATGATAAAACATAAAAATGAAAAAGAACTGTTAAAAAGGAAATCAGTTCTGATGCAAGGAATATACTGCACAACTAAACATAGTGGTAACCAATGAGTGCAGAGGATCCATTGAGTGTAAATTACCAAAGGCTAATAGGGGTACTAGGAAGGTGTATTGTAGTCAATAATATGGTGGAAAAGTTTTTTGAACATGTTATATGTAAGTCCATTGCTCAGGCATCTGACTCAAGAAGGCCTTCACTTGTTTGTGCAGCAATAATAACATCATTTTGCATGATTAATGTTGTTTTCAATGGTATTTCATCTGCAAGTGTTGTTTGAAGTTCCATGGAAAATAGGAAAACATAAACTGGAAAGAAAGAATACTAGGATAAAACATAACAAACATGAAAAAGAACTGTTAAAAGGAAATTACTTGTGATGCAAGGAATATACTGCGTAACTAGACATAGTGGTAACTAATGAGTGCAGAGGATCCTTGAGTTTAAATTACAAAAGGCTAATAGGAAGGAGTATTGTAGTTAATGTGGTGGAAAACTTTGCGAACATGTTATATGTAAGTGCATCACTCAGGCATCTGACTCAAGAAGGCCTTCACTTGTTTGTGCAGCAATAATAACTTCATTTTGCATGATTAATGTTGTTTTCAATGGTATTTCATCTGCAAGAGTTGTCTGAAGTTCCTGAAGAGAGATTGTTGATGGCAATAAAAGGATCTGTCTCAGAATATCTTCACTAAGAGAGTATTCTCTGGGTGTGGTATCATCTGAAGTTGTGAGGAGAACTTTGAAGAGTTCATTCTCTATGGTGAAAGCGACAATTTCTGCTTCGACAGTGATGGATGGAGCTGCTTTGACCTGTTGATGTAAATGAAAATGTAAACTAATGTGGATATTTGTTGTTGCTTTGAGATTAAAAAAAAAGAAAAAGTTTACTAAGTAACTGGAATTACCAATTCCAATAAAAGATTAGAGCACTTTTGCTTTCAGTTTACGTACTGAGTTAATTAAAATTTCATCCTCTCCAAAAGTATGAGAATGGCTGTAACAGACGTAAAGATGATTATAAAAATGATAAACACAGAAGTCAGGTCATTCTTGGGTATCGCTCTGAAGTCCTTACTTGCTCTTTGTTAAGTACACTCTTTTTTTTCTGGTGCACACCCTGATCTCTGTTACCATCTCGTGTTGTCGTCTGGTTCTGTCTCTCTTTCTCTTTGTTCTAGGCATACACATTTGCCGTTTTGACTGCAAAGGTTTCTTTTGATCATTGAAACCAATAAAAATTTTTGCAACATAGCATTTTTACTTAAATGATGTTGAAAATTGTGAAACTGACAATTAGAAAAGTGGCAACAACTTATATTGTAAGGTGTATATGAACTTACTGTAATGTTAGTGTTTTGAGTTGAAGCAACAAACGGTTCTTTGTGGTAATCGTTTGGCGGATTGACGACGACATTGGTTATTTCAACCCAGTCATTGAGGAAGGCTTTTGTTTCTGCTGCTTTCCGCCACAAGGCCACTTCTATCTCGTCACTGTTGTCTTTGACAAAGATGTTCCTGACAGTTGAAGTTTGACCTCTGACAATAACTTGTTTAATGGCTTCATCCTGGAGTTAGAAATATAAGCAATGTTTTTTGAACAATGTTATGAGGATCTGCAACCAAAGAGGAATCTTAAAAACATTGCGGTAAATATCACATATTGTATTGTACAATGATATTGGGATACTTACCTTAATTATTTTGCCTTGAACAGACGTCATGGTTTTTTGGGGTGACAATTTGACTTTCCTGCATGGTTCAATTGGTTTTGGTGGTGGGTTGATCAGTTCATCTGCTACTGATTGGAACTTTTCGTCAATGCTCATGTCAGCGCATCTAAAAACTTTTGATGCTGTTGTCAGAGTAACACTTTTGTCAGGTTTAAGAATGTAGTTGGCAATCATCACAGTAGCTCCTACTGACATCACATTCAACTTTCCAGGGTCATACAATGTTGCTTTCAACACTGTATAGTTGTCACAAATTGCAAGATGGTGTAAGACCTTTTCTTGACCATTAGTTGAAAATGGTTTGGGTGTGCTAACTTGCACAACTTTGCATTTTATAAGTTTGTTGTATGGTGCTGGCCCTGGTTTCATTTTGCATAAGGCATCCAAAGACATCATCTTGAAGAAGAGAAAAAATATAAATATGATGCATTACAGTTATACAAGTAAGTGTTACAGTAATATTTTAATTTTGGAATAACATGTTTATCATAATCCACATGAACTTAATTGGTGATGAGCATTTTTGTGCACTTGCTCACTACATGTAGGATGAAGAGTATTGCAACTGATACAGGGTTATGTTAAGGATGTGATATGAAATGGCACACAAGTATTTCTACTTAGCAAGTCATGTGGTGAATTTTGGTAGCAAAAAAGGCAAAGCATGGTGTAGTTCAAAGCTTAAATCAGTGACTTTTTCCAAGTACAGAAGGTTGTAAAACTGGCAGTTTTTAGTAGTCTGGTGAGACCTGTATAGGACTCTTACAGTACATACAGTGTGATGTGTGTGATGATTAACGGATGCTAGACAACCATTCCAAGAGATACAGTGCTAAATGTCCTGCTTAGGCTCAGAAAGTGACAAAGAAAGGGTTGTGATAACTATAGTTTGTTACAAAGGTTCCTGTCTTATAAGATGATGGTTTTGGAGTAATATAAAAGTGATCAATGATAGTATTTTGTTGTGTTGTTGTGTGTTGTATTAATTGACAAAACATGTTAAGCGATTTAAGTGTGGGTTCTGTGTTGAGGTCATGATTGAAATCTCCTGTGAACACTGTGAATGCACAATGCATGTCCTTTAGTTGGTTCTGTATTCCAGTCAAATCACATTCAAGTTGATACTTGCTCACCGAAGGAGAACGGTATACTGTAATCAGAAGTAGAGAGTGGTTAGCACCTTGTACTTGCAACGCTAGAATATCACAGAATGTTGATTGTACTGGTATGACATCAAATGTTAAATGAGATTTGACGTAAACAGCCACACCACCTGCTTTTCTCAATGACGGTTTAGAAACAGAGTTATAGCCTGGGATTGCAAACTGCTGCTGTATATTTGTTACGCGTGTGTAGTGACTCTGTTGCCATGTCTCCGACAAGCAAATGATATCTGCACACTGAAATTCAGTATCACACTTCATATCAAGAAAGTGTTTTGCAAGAGACTGGATATTGTGTTGAATGACTGTGATATTGTTTACAGCAGTTGGCAAAACACGTTGTGATAATGGATTTGCTTCTCTTACATCCAATGTAGGCATGTTTTCATTGTCCAGTTTTGGATTACTATAAATTGCATGGGGACTGAAATTAAGTAAATATAATCCTTTCATTGAGGTTACTCTACTTAAGGCAACATATGCCATACCTGGCTGAAAGATATTATCTAATGAAACAACTGCACAGTCTGTTGTCTTACCTTGAACTTTGTGTATTGTCACAGCCTAAGCTAATTTGATAGGATACTGGTATCTTGTAATACAGCTGGACCGATGAAAAAATGTCTCTGTGTGAGGCTTTATTACAACTCCACACTGCATGGAACATTGTGGAGTCAGGGCTGGGCTAGTATGTTGGGCTTTCTTTCCTACTAATTTGTCATCAAAATCAATTAGTATGGAGGATGGCTGATTTGTGCTTGGCTCGCATGACTGAATCGAAACTACAGTACCGCAAACACCATTTACAAGTCCATCAGAAACATCAATGTTGGTAGTTAACATAACTTTTGCTCCGACTGCTAGTGTAAGAGTACAAAGCAGGTTACACTGTCTGAAGGTGTGAATGGGTTCTTTACGTTTCCTTTTTTGCCCTTTTTTATCATACTGTACATCTACTGCTGTTATCGTTATTATGTCCTTACATGTTTGAGTAAGCATGTAATGGTTGTGCTCATCAACATCGATGTTCCTGGAAAATATATGCAAAGCATTCTGAGGGTAGTCACCTGATGTGCTTATTAGTCTTTGCATGAGTATACTTTTGTCATCATCCAATAATTGTTCCCCTTTTTTTAGCACTCTAACTCTGTTTAAAAGATTTGCAAAATGTTCATCTTCTTTCTGCCTCATAATTTCATCTAGTTGCCATTTGTAAAATATGGACCAAAGGTTAACCAATGCGCCAGGATCTATATCAAACAAAGGCTTTCCTCTAATTGGTGGCAGTTGATAAAAATCTCCTACTGCCAAAATGCTAACATTTCCAAACGGTTCATGCATAGACGAACCTTTGATTTGTTGTAATCTACAATTTATGTACGACAGCATGTCTACATCTACCATGGAAACTTCATCTATTATAATAACTTGAAGATGTTCATACTTGACACGAAGAGTGTTTAATGTTTCCTGACCAAGTGGAATATATGGCATTTTCGTATTCTGTATTGAGAGAGCCGAGTGAATAGTTTGACCATGAATATTGAATGCTGCTGTTCCTGTAAATGCAAGTAGTAGAATTGTTATGGCATCTGCTGATGGTAACCCCAGTCGAAAAATTTTTTCTGTCTCATGTTTGATGCACTTTACTAATAATGATTTACCGGTTCCTGCCCCTCCTGTCAAAAAGACATGAAATGGCACGGTATCTGCACTATGCAATCTTTGGTAACACCATGTTGTTATAAAACGAAAGAGTGATCTTTGTTTTTCATTGAGGGACTGGTAATGAGCACTGGTGATTGTAGCAGATTGCTGATTTAGTGGTCTGGGCAAGTCATGGCTACTTACAGAGTGAGTACTGTGCATGTTGCCATGAGCTGTGAGTTCAGGAATCTGTTCACAACTGTCTATTATGCCATTTTCAAATACACTCTCATCTTCATTTTCAGCTTCTGTCCCAGAAGTATTCAATATTTGAGTGTCACACCATGCATTGTCATTTGGTAAAGAATGTTGTATTGTTTCCCATGCTTCATCCATTTCTTCTGTGATGGTTTCAAACTGTGACATGTTATGAATGACTATTTCTTTGACTTGTCTCGTTTCCTTCCCTAATTTAATTTGTCCGTTGAGAAAAAAATGTTCATATGTTTGAGTTGTGTGACTTCGTATTTCCATGTGCACATGAGGTAAGTAAAGTCTTAGTAGACCGTGATAGTACTTTTCTGGGTCTTTTTCTGCCTTTGTTCTACAGTATCGGATGATACATCTTTTACTTGACCTTGGTTTTATGTATCCCAAATCACTCTCCAACATTACTGATGAATCAGATGGGTTGGCCCTGTGAGTACTGTGGTCAGAAGCAAATATTGCCAAACACATATTTAGGAAGCATTCTGTTTTAGGTCTAGCTAAGTATTTATCAATGATGTTGTCTGCCCATATTTCTTCAGTATCTTCTTGCTTGTTCTGAATTACTGCTAAAGGTAGAGTAATTCGCTGTGCATTTGGATCAAGTGGTATGTAAACTACTTTTCTTGAGGTCTTTTTCAAATGCATTCCTGTCACTCTGTAGACAGCTTCCATGAGTGAAACCTCTCTATGGTTTAAATAGACTGTTCCTAATTGACGAAGCTCTGACATGGCATCTACATTACCATCACGTGCTTCTTGTTGGGCTAGTTTTAATAATGTCCCCATTTCTCTCTCAGCTTTACTGATATATGATACAATATACATAATGCAGCTGTATGGATTAAGTACATATTGTATGTCCATGTTGGCATTCCATGTTCTCAATAAATCAGGATTGTAGTTATTTACCCAACATTCATTTGGATTTCTTCTCAGAAAAATGGTTTCTTTAGCACTTAATTTTGAAAGTACTTGCTCCAAATGTTTTTGAGTTGTATTTGTTAAACTAAAAAACTCTTCCATGGTTGAAATATCATTGTGCTGTAGTACATCCCAAATTTTTGCGATCATTTCTTTTGCTCTCTTTTTGTCTTGATCTAATGAGGTTCCAGAACCTTCACTATTTTCTGCTTCTTGAGATTTGTCACTGCTATCAAAATGTTCGACTGGAGTAGCAATAAATGTCTGCTGAGATGGCGGCTTTGGAAAGTTAAATCTACATGTTTTGTGATTTTTCTTGCATGATTTTGAATGGTTTTTGCTGTAAGTTTGAACGCTGCAAACGATATCATGTAATTCTTTGTCATGTTCTTCAGAAGGAATGCTACATGATACATACTTGTCAATAAAGTCAATCACTAGTGTGTCATCTGTTTCTGTTGAATAGCGTGGTGCATTTTTCACCCAGAAGAGGCAGTGCAAGTGTGGCCAACCACGCTGCTGGAACTCAATACGATAAAAATAATCAACTATCTCTCCAATTGGATTTTGCAAAGAAAAAATAACATTGTGCAAAAAGTTCTGCATTCTGTGTTCAAACATTCTTGCAGCTGTTACTGGATTGCTTGCAATAATATCACAATGCATTTTCCAATTGATGTTGCTGGGAATGGATTTCCCTTGTTGTTTTAAAATAGCTGTGTTAATTTCTTTCCATCGTCTATCTGCAGCCGAGAAACTGCAAAACCATGTAGGAATCCCTAATTGCCTGATCATTGCAAATAAATCCTTGAGAGTGCTCTCCCAATATGCAGGTGTTCCACGAATGTTTTTCATGAAATGATATCCATCATCTCGTCCAATTAGTTCCTTTAAGTGTTTTCTATTCTGTAACATGCGTGAAGTTAAAACTCTACCAGAAGAAGTTTTAGTTTTTCCTTTTCTCATTGCAATTGCTATTGATGAATGAATGAGATGCAACTCTGTTGAGTACTGTGCAAAAAAAAATGTACTCGGAATTCTCAGCATATCGCGAATCAGCTGAGAAAAGCCTTGCATTGAAATAACGACTTGGAGAGATTTTTACTGATCTCTGTGTACTGTACGTATTTTCTCCATGTGGAAACAATGTAGGAAAGGATTTCCCTTCATTCAGTAAAGCAGAGACTGGTCTGTTACCTTCAGCAGGAGCAATGGAGTATATGTCGAAAATAGAATAGTTTAAGCAATGTTGCCCTACATCTGTTGGTTGTAAACAAGTCACTTTCGGTAAGGAGTTTTCTGCCTCTTCATTTTGTTCTGTTTCAACTCTCACTGATTTGTCTTTAATTTGACTGTTGGCAACTGATTCTTTTTGGCCGTGACATACCACTGTGTTTTGCATTTCCTCAATATCAAAATTAGTGGAACACACAGTTGTGACGTCTTGGTCATATGCAGTGTTTTCATTTGAGATATCTGTAATATTAATATTTGCAAACAGAGGATTGTGCTCATGCAAGTAATGTAATGCTTTCATCACCTTTTGAGGTTCAATCAATTGATGTATATGGTGTCCACTGTAATCCAATTTACGCTTCAGTTTGACTTGAATCAGAGAAGAATCGGTTATAGGTCTTGGTAACATGTTCACTGTCTTACGTATATCAGCAGGAACGCAAACAACAGGTCCATGGACACCTTTCTGAAAACTTTTAGGAAGTGTTAGCAATTTCATAAAAGGTATAGTTGGAGTGATTAAGTGTCGTTCTAAGAGATGTAATTTTGACAGTTCTTTTGGAATCTGTGACACAAACAAATTGTTGTCCTGAGACTGAGAGGGCATGTTTCCCTTTTTAAGATTCTGATGACAACATTTACATACCCATAAATCAGATTTTCCTTCTGCTAAAGAGAATAACACTGGATATCTGTCTGGGTCAATTGTGTAACTTTCTAAGTGGAATTTGATCACTTGGTTCCGGAAAAGCAGCCTGTTACAATTTATGCACACATTTGTTGGCATATCTTCTAAGCATTTATAGAACTTTTTGTAGGGGCCAGAATGCTTTTCATTCCTAATACCCTGTACATAGGAAGTGCTAATTCCACTCATGTGCTCTGAAAGGGTATCCTCATTCAAAACACAGAAATCAGGCTGATTTGAAGACTTGCCACAGTCAATGGTAATTGCAACATTTCCTGTTCCAAAGGTCAGTACTTTTTCTTCAGTTATTTTGAAATGAAGTGTCAGATCAAGAACATGTGCCAATGCTCTGTAAAAAGCTTCCTGGCTATCAACATCACAAAACTGTGAGTTAGCCAATGTGCTAAAACTAACTGTGGGGTCATGACCAGTTCCACCTTCAGTTGGAGATTTAATGTCCTGCATATGCTTTACAATATTATTATAAACATTTTCTGTGCACCTGTTCTTACCAAAGTCAGTATTTCTCACTGCATCCAAAACAGTTTGGCAGTCAGGATATTTTAAATGTTCATGATGATCTGAACAAGTCATACTTCCTTCTGGTGTAACAGTGATACGTACATTATTTATTAGGTCATAATGACCATTATCAAGTGGACCACTGTACAGTAACTTAACAGGTATGGACCCGTTTCCAACTGTAACTACCTCATGAGAAAAACGGTGAATATAAATTGTTAGATCATACAAATTACAAGTAGCCCTTATTTCTACCTCACCAGGCAAGTTGTTTTGTGGGTTTGTAGATTGCATGTATGAGATGTAGTGAGCTCTGTCAGAGATTCCATGGACACTGAAAACTTGAAAACACCAATCTTGCCAATGCACTTCAATATACTGAACAACACTATCTCGAATTTCTTTATGCTTCTCTTCACTGCCATGCAGGGCTACACTGACTGCTCTGAAAAAGCAGTTGCCATCCCCCAAGACCTTAGTGAGAATGCCATATGTAGAGCTGTTGCTGTAATCATTTTGTGTTGTAAGTGATTGGCCTTGGCTGTACTGTCTTTTCCTCTGTCTATTTTTAGTCTCAACAGACTTTTTTTTCTTTTTGCCATGCTAGTGGGGGTACTGAAAGGCAACGTTTAAAGCAATTTTTGAAAAGTAAATTGCAAATATAATGCTACTACTACTGCAAATACTGATAGTGCATGTTTAAAAGGCAACCATACTGTACATGTGTAACAAATAAAGTGGATAAATACTTGGAAGTAAATAAACAAACCAAGAAAATGCTACATCAAAGGAAGTCTTTGCAGAGGTTTTAAAAAGACAGTTGTCATTAATTATACAGGTAAGAATTTCAAAGTCACTATGTCTTACGATTGTAGGAAACATCAGTTCTTTTCCAAAGGATATTATGCATTATCCCTTGAAAAGAAGCAAATGTTTCTTGACAACAGTTTTATCACACTGAAAAATTGTTGATCTAAAATTTTTACAACAAAATTCTCCTGAACAAAAACAGTTTCAACAAACTGAAAAACTGTTGATCCAAAAGTTTCACAACAAAATTCTCTTGAACAAAAACAAACTGTAGTTGAAAACAAAAGTCTCTTGAACAATTCTGCAAAGACCTCTTGTGATTCAAATTGTTGAACAAAAATCTCTTGTATAAAAATCTCTTGTACAAAAATCTCTTGTTGGGGTAATGCCTTTTCTTTACACTTTAAATTTGTTATTTTTTTGCATTAAGTTACCTTAATTTCAATAATACAAGGAGCCTAGGGGCTACTCTAACTAGGTCTGCGCTATTTCACTATTGTTTGTGCTACAAGCTACAGTTAGGCTGAATTCTATCAGTATCACATCTTCACCCAAAAAAGGCTTACTTAACATACAGTGGGATAGGTGAATTGAATAATTTCCTTGAAGGCATTTAAAGATAAACAAGGGATAAGAACTACAGGCTTCTTTGATACAGTTTTAGCCTTGCCTAAGCTGGTATCCTGTTTGCCTAAGCCTACAAACAATCATATAAAGCAAATGATAGCGCTACACAAGGACTGCCCAGTGGATAGGGCCTAAAATAATGCTACGTGTGCAAAGAGCAGGAAGTGTGTAACCTACTATCCTGACTATAGCACAAAACGCACGTGTACTGTACTAGCAAAACATGCAGCTTGCTATAGGCCTATGCATGCATTGAATTATGCATAAGTGAATTGAATAAATTTTCTTGGTGTTAAAGGTAAACAAGGGATAAGAACTATGGCCTTCACTGATACAGTTTTAGCCTTGCCTAAGCTGGTATGCTGTCTGTTAGCCTACAGTATTAAAGCCTAGGCCTACATGCAATCCTATAACCCAAGCAAATGATAGGCTATGGACCGCCCAAGTAGATAGAGCCTACAAGAACGTTACGAGCGAGGAGCGCAGCAAGTGTGTAACGTACAGAGAACTGACTAGTACAAAAGGCACGACTGTACTGTACTGGTAAAACCAGCAGCTTGCTGCGTGCATGCAATGAAAACGGTCTCACTCTTAATGTTCGTACAATAGCCTAGAGTATACCTGCGTTTACGATGGTTATAGGCTAGGCCCAAGCTTAAACAAAGTAGCTACACAGATAGAAAACCTAGAACCTTTACTCAGGCTATCCTACTCGAAGTACGAGAATTACAACGAAAGCTCGCCCTTGAGATTTGACCAAACTCGCTTTTTATACGAAGTTATGTTAATTACGAAAATTTACCTTAAACACGTTACAGAGTAAACTGCTCACAAGCAACCAAGGAATACTATATACCAGAAACACGTACTGTATATGCTGTAGCCTACTGCCTTTGTAGCTATACGAACTGTCTGCACTTACGGTACCGTAGTATAAACATACTGTACTGTACACAAGAAGGACTCTGTCGAAATTCTAAGAAATTGCCAGAATAAAATTATATATTCTTTTTTAATTTTATGCAGTTGTCCTTATTATCACTTTATCGATAGAATATTAAAATAATTTGGTTTCGAAACGTGTTAAAAATAATTGGAATTCAAAATATTAATAACATATGGACAAATACAGACGGCCTACAAAGACAGTAGACAGGCAGACCTACGCTGAACAACATCAGTTTTTCATGGCTTACGTCATATGCAAAGTTGTCTAGCGTATTAGCTACTTAATATTGTAATTAGTCTACTTAATATTTAAATATGGCACTTTTGAGGAAAAATGCCCTGTATTTGGTAATTACCGATGTTTTCCTCATAATCTTGTCACATACACGTCTCTTCTACTGTACGGTTCTTTTCCCAAAACATGGGTATGTTTCTTGCTGGGAGACAGCTGATAAACTGAACGAAAGAAATGTGGTCACGTGACCACCTGAAAATGCGACCAACCACAATAATGGACATGTTGGTCATGTCCATTAATACGACATTGAGTTCGCAACACCTAGTGCGTTGCGTCGCGCGACACCTGGCAACGTTGCACAACATTTGTACTACAGCCAGTGCGACCTTATACGACTGGATCGATCGCAACCGGTCGCGTCTGAATTTTGAACATGTTCGAAGTTCAGAGACCAGCTGGTGCGACCGCCTGCGCCACTGCAACGAGTGCCACTCCTCCCAAGACACCTTGCGAATATTCGTTCAACAGCGGAACAAATGGTTGCAGTCTCTCATAAACAGGTCGTAATCTAATTATGAAAGGGGCTTAAGCAGCAGACATGACCAAATTTGATACTCCAGAGAAGAGATGTTACAACCGATAATGTAAAAATCCAACCGATAATGTAAAAACGACCGATAATGTAAAAAAAAAATTACCGATAATGTAAAAACAACCGATAATGTAAAAAAAATTACCGATAATGTAAAAAACTCTTTGAACCGATAATGTAAAAAAAAAAAAAAAAAATACCGATAATGTAAAAAAGTTCGTCTACCGATAAAAAAATTTACCGATAATGTAAAAACTAAAGGACGTTTTCGTATGGAATTGGAAACGTGGAATTTTATCAAGAAAGTCATACGTTAATTCAGAAAGGTTGTAGGTCATAACCCAGGGGAGGAGGCTCTCACCCTATTTTAAAGCGCCCTCTTGCAGGTACATTTCCCTTAAAAAGGTACATTGAAAGACAGCAGAAGAATTAAAGGTCACTTTTTCTCAATTGTCTAGGCCAATACATAATGCTACCATATTTCTCCTTCATATACTCAAAGCGCCCTCACTCCTCTGTTGTTCCGCAAGCTCACCAAAAAGAACGTATCTACGACAAAAAATATCATGAAAGGACTGCAACATATTTTATTATTTAAAGGTGGGTCATATTGATGGCACAGCTTATTTAAATAGGTATAGGGCTCAATAGAGGGTGCCTTTTAATAAAAACCAGATATTTCAAAAACTAAAGAACTGAAAATTATATTTTTGAAATGAGCATGTCCGAAATCCCAGGAGTGTTATTATCGTTGAAGGAAGGTCATCCCTCTCACCCATTCTCCACCCCAGGGGAAGAAGGGGATGAAAATAAACATTACAATATTCCACAAAACGATTTATTTGATCCAAATAAACAGCATCATCATCATTTATGATTAACCCAGCCAGGGCAGTGTCATCAGCAAACTTTATTAAAGGACAGGTGTCATTGGAGGATCTGGCATCTGATGTGTACACCGTGAATAAGAATGGGGCTAAGACTGTACCCTGTGGTGCGCCAGTGTTTGAGCCTATAATATCCGACATACAACCAGGGGACTTGATATTGACATATTGGGAACGATTAGTAAGGTAGTTAAAAATCCATAAAATTAAACCATGCGAAACATTCATATCTAACAACTTATTCGCCAATACATGTGGCTGGATCGTATTAAAGGCGGAAGAAAAGTCAAAATACATTATTCTAGCAGAACGACCTGATTTTGTACGTTCAAGGTCAAAGGTCATTTGCGGTCACCAGAGGCCAAAGGGACAAAACCTTGCAAACACTATATCACAAGAAGGATAACTGTGAAGGATTTCATACTTAGTGTGCGGATTGCCCATATTGAGTAGATGACCCCCATTGCTTTGGTTGAGGTCAAAGGTCATTTTGGGTCACCAGAGATCAAAATCTTATAAACACGATATTTCCAGTCGGATAACTGTGAGGGATCTCGTACATAGTGTGTGGATAACCCTATTATTTTTGGTGGAGGGAAAACATCATTTAGGGTCCCAAGAGGCCCAAACCTTGTTAACACAGGAGGATCACTGTGAGGGGTCTCATACTTAATATGTGGATTGTTCGATTTGAGAGATACTTTCTATTGGTTTTGGTGGAGCTCAAAGGTCATTTAGGGTCAAAAGAGGTCAAAAGGTCAAAATCTTGTAAACAATACCTCAAGAAGGATAACTGTGAGGGATCTCATACTTAGAGTGTGATTGCTGATATTGAGTACTCAGATGATCTCTATCGTTTTTTCATGGAGGTGAAAGGTCATTTTGGGTCCCAAAAAGGTCAAAACCTTGTAAACATGACATTTTAAGTAGGAGTAACAGTGAGGGATCTCATACTTGACCTGTGGATTGTTCATATATTGTTCATATTTACATGTAGATGGCCATATAGGGTAGGTGATACCTATTGTTTTAAGTGGAGGCGAGAGGTGATTTGGGGTCATAAGATTTCAAAAGGTCAAAACCTTATTTACATGAAATCGCAAGTGATTAACGTTTGTTACAATATATTCATACTGCAAGGAATCATTAAGCCTTTTGGCTTCTGGTTTACTGTATGAATGGTATCCTCGTAGTAAAATTTTAAGCACCCATGCCAGAAACACCCCTGATATGCAAAAATAATCTTGCCTTCCTGGGCAAACCCATCCACTCTGTATGGCCCGATTTTCTCTTCCCCTTCATTTTGGGCATGAGTTATATATTTTCCTCTTTTTCGGCTTTCATAATGAAGCCATTCTAAAGCTGCGTGGGAGTAATTTTTTTGTTTTTGATTTGTGAAATAGCTATAGAATGTGGCTTTAAAAATTCTCCTGAACACAAGGTTACAGGCTGATGCAATCGTAATAATCGTAATGCAGTTTCTGAACGGATCTACACCTTGATCCTTCGTAGGCCTACAACCCTCTTGCTCCGAATCAGAAAGTGAAGTTTCACTCTCTTCGCTAAGTTCTTCACCATCATCATTGATGTAGTTCTTAGGCCTAACTGTTATACTCATAAAAATACTTCTAAATAAGAGACAGCAACGCCTCAGAATATCTACGTCACTAATACAGTACATAAGTAACTCTTTTTGAAGATCAAATAAATAGTCTTTCTTCTTTTCCTCCTCATACCACTTAAAAAACTCAGCCCTTTTTTCTGTTTTCATAGAATCGGGGGAATAGTAAGAAGAGTCGGGTAAAGGTCCAACATAATTTTGATTCTCCGAAGTGTTAAATAAATGAGGAAAGTACCCCTTTTTTAATTCCTCAATACCAAACGTTTTCGGTAGGCTAGCCAATGACATAGGCAAAAAATTAATAGAATCAATACACCGAATACCGTTCCTTAAGACTTCAATACTCATGACTTTTGCACCATTCGTAATAATGTTCGGTACAACGCCGTTATCATATAAGTGTTGAAGAATGAAGTAGCCATCGAAGCCTTTTAAATTGTGCGCAATGCAAGTAGCATTACGTCTTTTAGGTGAAAGCAACCATTCGCAAAACTGTCTTTTCGTTTCAACCCCTTTGAATACAACTTGCTTTTCTTCACAACTTTGACACTCCTCCTCAAAAGGTTCGGAAAGACATAGCTCGCAAACCATTTGAGCTACACATAAATAAGGTACATGGGTACCGGTTTCTTGAATTGTTTCAAAGTCGAAGAAAATATATTTATGAGGTGTTTCTGTAATTTTTTTCGTAGTTTTGCTACCCAGGTTTTCTGATTGCCCATCACCTTTCCCCTCTTTACCCTTTAGTTTCTTGTCCACATAGACTTGCATGGTGCATTTGTGTCCATCTTTAACAGTGATTTTACACACCCTGCAAAAATATTCATTACAATTATGTGGCCGTATTACACCATTCTTTTGTTTGCGGACCATATAAAATCTCTCACAGCTAGAACAAATTTTGAACCGTTCACATACTTTCATCCCATCTCCTCGTTTTGACCCAAGAGTATGGTTTTCAAAAAAATTTTGAAATTTCTGTTACAATTTTCACAATGTATCCACTCTTTACCTGGTTTGATTTTGCAATTCCCATTAAAATGTGCACTGCATGTATTTTCACACTTATGTTTATCTTTTTTTCATAGAAAACGGTAAGTAACGGACAATAATATGACCGGCAAAAATACCCGGCCAGTGATGTCATAAGATCATAGTGGTTATCGTAATAAAATAAATAAATAAATTTGTTGTAATTGGTAGTCCCGTTTAAAGATTATTCCGTTCATTTGGTTTTTAGAAAAGACTACGATCTGGTAGCGTTTACCCAAATATTGTTGAAATAATTCCAGCTCTCTACACTCTAAAAACGCTGGGCAATTTTCTGTTGGGCAATTCGATGTCGCCCAGAAATTGGTCAAATTATTGTCCAGAGTTTGGTAAGTTTGAAACTTGAGATTACCCAACGCTACCTTTGACCAACGTTTAATAATACTGAAGTTTATTTTAAGTTTGCCCAATATGGGGGAAACTTCCCGCGAAAAAATATGCAGAGAGCGCAGTACAGTACTGTCTAGCGCGGGTTCCACAGGCCTAACTCGTACGTACATACACACTCCACGTTCGACGACCAAACTGCGAAGTGCGAGCAACGAATGGCAGTATGGCCGAGTACCTAGAAAAATGGGGATTACCAGAGCTTCAGCCAACGTTTGAAGGCATGTGAAATCATGTTACGTTAATTAAGGTCGTAAAAATCTAAAAGAAAAGATGTGCCATTTAAAACTTAATATTTACACGGGGTCTGCAAGAGTTAAACAATCGCACAGTGAGACGGTTGGTCTTTACTAACATACTATTTGTACTGCACTATTTGTAGGCGCTATCGTAACCTTAGGCCACGCTAACCGAGTAACAGTATGATAGCAGTCCATACCAGAGCTAGGCTAGGCTACGTCTTCCATTATGAAGCCTGTGTATGTCTTTGTGTAATTAGTGTAATTGTAAGGCTTAGCAGTGTTGTTAACTTTGCCATGCATAAAAATCCACATGGTCTGCATGGCTAGACCTAACTTAGCTTAGACCTAGGCCTAAGTTATCGTAGGCCTACTGTAATTGATAGGCCTAAGTTAGTGTTAAACTAAAGTCCTAACGTTAGGCTAGAGTACAGTATGCCTAGCCTATAGGCTACACTATACAGGCCTGGAGTGGATCCAGGAAGTTTGGAACAGGAGGTGCTAAAGGAAGCATTAGCTGTCTTGAATCAAAACAGTTAAGGACTGGAAGCCCTTGTATATCAATAGGCCTATATATCTTGCATGCTAATATACCTAGCCTATGCATACATTTGCATGTTGGGTGTGCATGACATTGACATAGGGCCTAGGCCTATATAGATATTTGAAGGGAGGGCCCAGCTTGTGATCAAGCAAACTTGTGAAAAGGAATGGTTAGCTCAGAATTAAAAATGACATGTAGCTGTGCTAGCTAAGAAAGTTGTAAGCTGTGTTAGCCTAAGTGGCTTTTGTTGTACATCATGGTGTAATGATGAGTGCATGAGCACAGACCAGGGCTCAGTTTAAAACCTCAAAATGGTATGACCTATTTGCTTCATATAATTAGCATGAGTGTAGTATAAATAAAAGGAAGTAACAAGTTCTATGCACCAGCTGATCATCTCAGTTACAGGAATGTTCATGATTAGGCAGGACCATACATACTGTACCCTGTCACCTTTGCAGCAAGTATCATGCATATAAGGCCAAATAAAAAGAAAAAAGACTAGTATCTCATCCAGATTTTACAGAAAAAGAAAGGTTGCTTGACTTTTTTTTCTGCAGCATCATATTCAATTTGCCAGAATGATTTAAACATCACTTTACCTAGCTGCTGGAACTTTGTACTGAACAGCACCATAACTAGAAAATGTTTATAGTGCCAGCTATTCAAAACGTAAAATACAAAAAAAAAAAAAAAAACAAAAGATGCGTCCGGTGACAAACTACTGTTTTTTTACTGTTTTTTTTTTATTTGGCCTAATGAGTGCATGAGGCCAACAGTAATGTAAAAATATAAAATTTAAAGTAACTCAAGTGCAACATTCAGTTTACTAAACCTACTTGAAAGGTAAGTTGGCATTATTAAGTGTCAATGGCTTGTCTCTTGGTTTGGTTTCATTCTGTGCACAATTAATGTTACACTGAGGAAAATGCAAAGTTGCTTGGTCATTTTCTCCTGCAGTGAAAGACATGGAACCCACTTGGCCAGACTTCAGTTTCCGATTCAAGTTGCAGTCTGAAGTAGTGCATAGGTCCTGCAAGTGCTGGATGGTTTTTCATCTGCCTACATTAATTATTTCTAAGATGCTCTAATACTCTTTTATCATTTTAGTTTACAGTATTTCATTTTTGTCATCATTTTATTACTGTTTCTTTTTTTTTCAACTTACCTCAAACAAAAGTAACATTAAAGAAATCTCTCCTTCCATTTGCAGAGAATGGAATTGATGAAGAAACAATCAAACTACTGACTCCGGATGTTATAAAAGAACTTATACCAAAAATTGGGCAAAGAATAAAGTTCCTGCATGAATGGAAAACCGAGGTAAGAAGGAACCAAAAATGGGGTATACATGTTTCAAGTGCCTTAAGGACATTGTGGGTAATGTAAAGAACCTATTCTTTCATTTAAAACATTTGCACAACCTCAACACTAATAGTTGCACAAAGATAATATGTAGCCAAGGGGGATGCAAGTGTACTTTTATTACATGCTATGGATATAAGAAACATTTGTACTCAAAACATGCTATCAGGATGCCAAGAAATGAATCTCATGAACCCAGTGACTCTCTCAATGAAGTGAACAATGGTTCCACAAACTCATGCATCCCTGAATTTGGGGCACCTTCCTTGCCCAATGAAGAAGGAAATACTGAGGAGGATCTTGACTGTGATGAAGATGAAAAGGACATAAGTTATTTGGTGGCAGTGTTTATTGCAAGACTCAAGGCTTCCAGCATATCAAGTGCACTTGTTGAAAATATTTTGAGAGATGTGGAAGAGCTTACTAGCTGCATCCTTCACACAGTTAAGAAAGAGGTAGTAGAAATTATTTCTACCAGTATGGGAGGATTTCCATCTGATGAAGTGACATCACAGTTTGAGAAGGCTTTTGAAGATCAGAGTTGTCCATTTGCCGGAATGCACAGTCATCATTTACAGAAAGTCCACTTCCAGCAGATGGGGGCATTAATTTTACCTGAAGAAAAACTTCTCGGGTATCAATTTCAGTCAAAGTTTGAAAAAAAATCTGGGACACAACTGCAAGTTCAGGAAGCTGAAACATTTCAGTACATACCATTAGCAAAGTCTTTGAAAAAGTTTTTGGAGATTCCTGGGGTCATGCAGGTAGTCCTAGGCTCAAAACAGTCAGAAGATAATATTTTATCATCTTATTATGATGGAGACTATTATAAAGAAAAATTTACAAATGAGAGGGAAAATCCAGTTATTCCATTGCTCCTCTATCATGACGACTTCGAGACTGCCAATCCATTAGGGTCAAAGCGAGGAAAACACAAAGTGAGTTCATTTTATATCAGTGTTCTATCTCTACCATTGAAGTACCAAGCAAGACTTGACAACATTTTGCTTGTAGCACTAGCAAAATCCTGTCTTGTTACCAAATATAGTATAGATGAAATTTTAAAGCCTATCAAAGAGGAACTTATTGACCTGTCAAGAAACGGATTGAATATAGTAAGCAGAGATTTTAATGGAAAAGTCCAGCCACAGTTATTCCAAGTTATTGGTGACAATTTAGGAATGAATTCTATACTAGGCTATGTGCAAAGTTTCAGCGCTAATTACTATTGCAGATTTTGCAAAGGTCATCGATCATATCTACAAAAGCAGTTGACTGAAGAAATACAATTACTTCGCACTAAACAAAGCTACATAGACGATCTTGGAGTTAATGATGCTAGCAAGACGGGATTAAGGTATCAGTCAATCCTGAATGAGATCGACAATTACCATGTAGTAGATAACATGACCCCAGATATTATGCATGATTTTGCTGAAGGTATTGTACCTCTTGAATTACACCTGGTGTTAGACAGGCTTATAGACAGAGGGTTTATCACACTTGAAGAGGTGAACAGCCAGATCAGAAGTTTCAACTATGGCTTTGTGGATCAAAAAAACAAACCTTGTCCAATTCGTGTATCTGTTTTGGCTAATCCTGGAGGAGCCTCTGGACAATCTGCATCACAGATGTTGTGTCTAGCATTCAACTTCCCCTTAATGCTTGGAGACAAAATTGGCAGAGATTGTGGGGAGTGGGAGCTGTTTCTGCTATTGCTGGACATTCTTAAAATTATTATGAGCCAAACCATTAGCATATCAGCAACGTTTGTGTTAAAAGCACTCATTCGGGATCATCATGAGCTTTTTCTTTCTACTTTCCCTGATCGTTTGCTCACACCAAAACAACATTTTTTAATTCACTATCCACGACTTATTCGAACTCTAGGACCTCTTTGTCAGTATTCTACCATGCGATTTGAGGGGAAACACAAAGTTTTCAAAAGAGTTGCGCATGTTTGTAACAATTTTCAAAATATTTGCAAAACTCTTGCCCAGAAACATCAGCTTGCACAGTGTTATGGATCTTTGTTAAAGCAATCTATTGATCAAAGAGATGTTGAACTAACCCAAGAGGAGGTAGTTCATTTATCTGACCTTAACCTGAATAGGGCCATAGCCAATAAACTCAGTTGCAAGGAGAATGAAGAGGTCATAACTGCTGGAGTGATGTACTTAAATGGGTATGAATTTCGACAAGGGACACATGTCATTACAAAATGGACTGAAGAAGGACCTATATTTGCACAGATAAAGTACATCTGTGCTAAAGATTCAAAAGTGTACCTTATCATAGAGTACCTAAAAGTTGTTCACTATGAGAGGCATCTACATGCATATCACATTAAGCCCCATGAAGAAGTATTGGAAGGGGTTGTTATTCCAGCAGAACTCTTTGATTATCGGCCTGTGACAGCAGTTCAACCGCATGGAAATTTATCAGCAAAGTACAGTATGTAGCTGTTCAATTCAGCTATGTATGAATGTGTGATGTTGACCATATTTCAAACTTAATCTGTACAGATAAAATACTTAACACTTTCATCCTTATCTTATTAATACCTATATAGTTTCAGAAAGACAATACAGATAGTCCCATCAGTATGCTGTCAGAGAGGAGTCAGCACCCTTATGTTACCAACCAGTGTATAAGTAATGATAACTGTTGGGATATTGCATCTGATAGCCATTCTTCAGGATCATCTGATGTGTGTATTGACTCTGCAAGTTCATCAGAAGCTCCATTCAGACCACCACCTCTGAAGCGTCAGAAGAGAGTTTACTTTGTAAGTTTAAGTTAATTAAGTTCAGTGTATTAAATGTGATGATGAATAAAGAGCAGAAAGTAACTATAAAAATGCAAGTGCAAACAAAACAAAAGGTAACTTGGAAGTTGTAGGAAATAGGGAAGTTTCATTTTTGGTTGAAATTCTCAATCAGTTTACTGTCTCTCACATAATTTGGCAGATTTTTCAAAAGTTTGGGAACAGCCACACTGAAAATATGCCCTCTTTAGTGGAACATAAAGTAAACAGCTGCTTCCAGAACAAGTTGAAGATTGGCTTTTGCTTTGCCAGATTAGGTTCACAACATAAGTTACTGTACAATCATCCTGGACAAAATTCTCTGAGACAAATCCATGCTCTCCTCTTCAATGACGGTTGTTTTGGAATCAACATGTTCGAAGTTGGGCACTGAAGATAATAGCATTCCCTGCTTTTTCTCACCATTGAAGAAGGGGTAGTGGGGAAGACATTCTGAAAATCTCTTGCAGGCCAAAAAATGTCCCATGACTTCGTCATGGATTGAAGGTTATGAAGACACTTAAAGGCTCTCTAAGCTTGCCCAGACAGTAACAATTTTCCCTATTAAGTTAACTTCAAGCCCCTCCTCCAATTAAAACCAAGCCTCCTAGTGCACCTCTAAAAGTCTAAGACAGTCTGAGCTCCTAGGACAGAGCCACAGTAGCCTGCACTGAGTTTAAATTGCTCGAGGCAATATTGTCAAGCACAGTTTGTGTGAACTTTATTGGGAACACAACTGACTGTACAAGTCAATGTTGACCAACCAAAGTGAAACTGTATTGTTGGAATGAATGTCAATCAAAGTGTGGTTATCAACTGTGTTTAGAACTCTGGTGATATTTCCAAATATGTTTGGGCAGAGAGTTGCTAGCAACTCCTGGTTTGGGGGATGCCATGTCCCCTTTAAATGCCAGGAACACCACTTTGAATTCAGTGTGGACATGTATGGAAAGAATGTTTACTTGCTTTATAGCATCTGTGGAGCTTGAAAGTTTTGATCTAGGATGATTTTAGCTGTTTGGTTTTGTGTATGATGTAGTGGCCATAACAATGATTTGGGTAGGTTAACAAAACTGAAGCATTTGGACAGTCTTTGAAATGAATCACCTGGTAATGTTATGTTGTTGAAGCAAATATGTAGGTATACTTGTGGGAGGTCCACAGCTATAGACCAGAGACTGTACAGGTCATAACTTGTCCTCCAACACTGTTATTAGTGACATACTAAAAGAAAATGTTATCTCACAATGAGCAATGACCTGACTCCCAGACATTACAACCGAAAAATTTTTTGTAAACTTTTTATTGTTTCATTTTGAATGATAAAATTTTCCTGTAATTTCATCCTATCTAGCTTGCTAAGGACATCCTGTCACAAAATGCCTCTGGCAGAAGAGCTGCAGCTAACATAGAGAAACAAATGTTTTGCTCAAAGAAAGACCGACACATAGTGGTTGACCTACTCACCAATTACATGGTCCAAGAACATGGAGAAAGTAAGTTGAGTACAGGTTGCCCAGGTTCCCGAAATTATTAGCAGAGGTGTAACCAATACTGTAATTGCTTTAATTTCAGGTACTTAAGAAAATTTCTTTTATCAGTATGTTTCAAATACCACAAAGTCATAACATTTCCTTTTTTCAAGCAGTAATGGGTCTGAAATAAGTTTTGTTTTAGAATAGGGATATTTTCAGAAATCAGCCTTTAAAGTGTGATGGCAAAGACCCTTTCAGGCCTTGGGGTATTTCTTACTTATCCCATTCATGAAAATTCAATAGAGTAATATCATAGAAAGTTTCAAATTATCAAAGAATCACACAGAAACATTTAAAAGCAATATTTCTTCATTGCCTGGGGTTGACAAAAGAATACAAATTAAATTAAAAAAGGAGATGATGAGGAACTGAGCGAGGGTGGTAGTAAATGCTGGGTTTCACATACTTACCTTCTACCTTGTATCTTACATGGTAATACCAACTTTTAGCAGGGGACATAGTCCTGGGTCCAAAACTCCAGCATTTGGATTATTCAACTTTGATGAGGGTATTAGTTTGATTAGTGTTTCAGTTAATACTCATGTTTACATAGTGCCTGTGGATGTTTATTGCTGTATAAAGGCAGAGTTGAAATGGACAAGACTGCTCTGTGTCTCCCACAATATGCATTTTACTGCATTTGCTTGCATAAGGAAGTTATTGGGGGAAGGAAGTATTTTGGAGAGGGGGCATGATGTTAAATTCAGAATTTCTGTACAGAGCATGTTTGTTTAAACAAGGCTTGTATTTTTCTTTTAGACCAAGCTCCTTCATAAAGGGTGCTCTTGCAGAATCTGTCATTAATGCATTTCCATGCCTGAAGGATCCAGACGCTCCTCTTGGCTATGTAAGTATTAAAACATGGTATATATTACTGTTCATAGAATGCTTATTGTCAGTGTGGACTTTTTCCCACTGCGTTTCTAACTCCCTGCTGGCATTTGAGTTCTACATTCAGCTTTAAATCCAATATTTTGAGTAGAACTGACAATTTGTATTCACAAAGAATTTGTTTTTCCACAGGTGTGTGAAGTTAGATACCTTGTATCAGATTGGCAAAGTAAACATGTATGACTGAAGTAATATTACCATATCACTAACATCAGGATGATTTGAAACTGCTAATTTCCTTTTATTTTATAGTGAAGCTGGATTAAAAATGTACCTTAAGTCTACAATTTCAAGAATGTATATAACAGAGGTTGGAAAATGAATTTCAGTGGTCCAAACCCCATGTTACACTATTTCATAGCATACAGTTGCTGAGATATAAAATTCTTACCTTTATTCACTTCATTTGACCTGGTCAATTGCACAATAATTTGTGATGACACTCTTGTGGGAGGGCATGTATGTAGTCAAATGTATGTAGTCAAAGTCACTCAGTAACAATAAGACAATAATTTTATTTTAAAACTAGATGTGTTGGCTTCAGAAAAAACAATGAACAACAAAGATGGTGATCTGGTTATTACAACAATGACACCACACATTATTGTGCAACTGACCTTGTTTTTATGTTGAGTGAATAAAGTTCCACATTTTATACCTCAGCAGCTAATTCAGCTATAAGGATGGTAGTTAGATCAATGACATTCAATTTTTCAACCTTTGTAATACTTATTCTTTTAATTTTGGAGGTTTAATGTTGCCAATATCTCAACTCTTTTCTGGTCATGGTTTTACTGTTTTCAAAACAAGATTATTCTATCAGTAGGGTGATAACCAGGTTTTGACCTGCAACATTGCATTATTTTATGGGACAAATTCTGGAAAGCAGAGACAACAAAATTAACCCTAGGATTTCCTTCCTTTTTTTTTTGTTTTTGATGTAGGAAGCATGGTATTGCAAGGGATCATCTGGAAGGCCGGCTACAGGTTACATCGAAGAACATTTACGCTACATAAGAAAAAGGGCCATTTTAGTTGGAGGAAAACAGCCTAAAGCTGACAACATGAAGAAGGAATATGGTAACACCAAAAGTGCCCCAGGTTAATATGACAGTAGTTCATGTGGTGGGATGCCTTGGCATAATGATGCAAAATCTTTATTCTGAGAAAATTTTACTAGACAAAAACTGGTAGCAGTTGCGATTTAGGAGAAAATACTGATTTTTATTGTGAGTAAATAATGAAAAACTAATCATCACAGATAAATTTGACCAAACCCCTTCCTAATGTGCCTACAGTGTGCAAGGATAGGGGTGAATTACAATACTGCATGTGTGGCATTTAATGTGTGGACTAAACGTACTGCAGCACACATCTTTCTTAGAGGTTGTGTGACATGAAAATAACATAGTTGGATATTTGATGTAAAAAGCATTAAAAATCTTGAAAATAGCCGCAATTTTTACTAAAATCTGTCAAATATTGACCATTTTACAGGGAAATTTCTATTTCACACTTGTATCATGAGCTAAGTATGCAAATATATGACATCGAAAGAGGGACATACCATATATGGCACATGTTAGCCTTTTTTTTCAACCTTAATTTCAAGGACACTGGTAGCATTGTTATTCCCTGAGGGGTTTATTATAAATCTTTAAAATTTTTTCTTTGAAAAATATTGATATCACTCACCAAAATGTAATGGATATGATCAGTAATTAAGAGATAATTTATATAGGGTTAACAAAAGAAATCATGACACTGTGCAACACTCCACATCATTATTTTTGCATAGGCAATTAGTAACTTCAGAAATCATCAAACTTTGAAGATGTATATTTTGAGAATGGTAAAATATATTGAAATAATTCCAACGGGTCTTTGATAGGAGGACTTAATTCTTTAAGTGACAAGTGAAACAGCTCTTTTTGGTGGCATGTCACACAACCTTTAACAGTTAGTTAATGAAGAAGATCCTTTTGGAATGGTAATGACTTTGGAATATTTTTTATTTTTAGTCGTTCTGCTATTCTCTTTTTTCCTTTAGCTCCAGAGGTATCAGAAGAAGAAGCAGTCATGATGGTAGAATGGTTGAAAAGTAATTGCAGTCCACAGGACAAAGTAGAAGTCTACATGAAAAAAACTGCAGCTTACAGGAGAAATGTTATTGTCACCAGCAGCATGAATGTTGGGAAGATCTTTTTGGAGTACCCCCGTTTGCTTGACAGAGGACAGGTATTTTGCCTTCAGTAATTAACTGTATTTCCAAGTAACCACTGTTTGGGTAACACTTCTTTCAGATATTCCATCTTTCTATAAATTCCTTCAGTCCCGCTTATATGTCAAGTCATATACCTTTTTGTTTTATTTGATTTTATTATTTTATTTTCTAGAAGCGGGGGGGGGGGGGGGGGGGTATTTAAGATGACAGGTAATGCTATCCATTTTTCTTTGGGTCAAACAGAGAGACAGAGATTTGAAGATCATTATACATTACATAGACATTTTTCAGTATAGTGCTTCATTCCCATGTTTTTTTTTATCTGAAATTAAGTGAATAGGTAAAATAATGTGAAAAACTGCAACTTCTGTAAATTATAGAGTAAAAGATTCCGATGTGCCAAAGTGAGGGCCATCTGAAACTTGACTGTGTTTATATTTATGATGAAAAGAACACAAAGCTATATTCAAGTAGGATTCTGTACTTGGCATGCAGAAATGCCATTGCAGGAAAAGCCTTGAATCAGGGGTACCCACACAGCAGGGAAAAGGGAAAGTGCAGAATTTTTTATGGTCTTGAAATTTTTGGTGTTTGGTCTAGAAATTGTTATCTAATCTGGAAATTTGAACCTTACATTGAGGGTACATTAGATCTATTTTGCTTCATGTGTCCACACGACGTAAACGTTTAAAAGGAAAGTGCAGTTTTGTTTTCTTTCCGTAGTAAATCTTAATTTTTCAATCTAAAAAGTGGCCATTTTGGTCTTGAAAAGTCTGGAAAGGGTTTTATGTTGGAACCTTGTTAAATGTGCACTATACACTCATTTCTATACCTACTCTATCATTACGGAATGTGCATAGATTATTAACAACCAAAGACATGACTTTTCCATGAATGAAAGTGAGTTTGTAGTTATTCTTGCTATACATACTTCATGTTTTTTTTTTTCAGATTGAGCAAGACTTCAGCACATTGTACCCTTTGAAGAGTGGACACCTATCAGCAAAGTGGAACAGTTATGCTCCTCTAATAGTGAACTACTGTGACCAATATTCTGATCAGTGGAAAGAGGTTCTTCAGATTGATATTAGCCTTGATGCATTGAACCAGTGTTAGTATTTCTTTGTTTATGTTGTACATCCACTCAAATTAAGAATCAAAGTGTTATAGTGTTAATGATTAGGAGATGAGGTCAACTGAAGTCAGGGAATGATCAAAAACGGCTGAACGAGCCACCTAATTTTAAATTGTCCATCATTCTAGCTTTACTGATCCATCTTCAGTTTAGAGGTACTGTATCAATCATCTGCAGCAGGTGCAATATTGACCTTTTATATATAATGCACTACAGTATTTGAGACCCAGTGAAGTAAATTGCTGAATGTAGAACACTCACTACACTTGCAATTTTACACAGATAGCAGATAGTTACTAACCAATTATGCTCTGGCAGTTACTGCCATTTAGGTTTGGATGACAAACAAAACTTTCGTAGTTGTGATGTGTAGGTGTGTTTGTGACACTTTGCTTGTAAATGCAATATCTCACGAAGGATAATTTTGAGGGGTGACATACTTGGCAGGTTAATGCCTCATATAAAGGAAAAGGACCCTACTGTGTTTGGTGCAGATCAAAGCTCATCTGATGCCACCAAAAGTCAAACACTGAAAAGGTCATTTATACAATATCTCATGATAGGAAGCACCAAAAGATGTTGTTACCTCTCCTTCTCTGAACAGTTTCAAGTCAGTTTCAACTGATGCACATTGGAAAACTTTGCCTGAGATTTACAATCATAGGGAATGATTGTCCTGAAGTTATTGGTAACTGTGATTTCAATTAGCTGAACTTACTCTGAGCAATGGGTGGCCTAGCTGGGCATAAGGCCAACTTAATAACATTGACAAAGATGATGATGATACATGCTTTTCACACTAGCATGTGGATGCATCATATTGGTTATAAAGTTCAGCTGAGGTCATCTGGGGTCAAGCACTGAAGATTGTGTTAACACAATATGAAGGTAGGAAGAATAGATGATTTGCATACTTCACATGTGAACAAGTCATATTGAATAAAAGAGCCCTATCATTTTTGGTGATGTCAAAGATCATCTGAGGTCACATATCTGAGTCAAATTAGTGATTCAGGACTATTTGTGGGGAACAAATAGTGTTGTTTGATGACTCATCGACACCTTAATGATGCATGTTTGCATTCTGGTTGGCAAGTACCACACTTCAGCCATGTCAAAGTCTTCCATAGTCCCAGAGATGTTACCTCTTCTTTGAGGATGTGTAATCATTTAATACTTGCCTGCCTGTAAAATTTATAATTTCACAGATATCACTGTCAGTCTTGTGAAAAATGCTATGCAACAACTATTTTTTTTCCTACAGATGAAAAGGAAAACTTGGCATTTGCTATGTTGCCATTAGTTCTGAGAGGAGGAACCAAAATGAAAAAGAAAACTTTATTGCCTGAAGCAGTCAAGAGCTTTATTGACATTAAACCAGTGAGTAACATACTCGTTTGTTTCAACAGTGGACATAATCATATTTCTGTATTTGTTATTTATTGTTGTTATTTTGACATAAAGCACAATAACAGGTGACAGGAATACAACAATGTTTGATGACTTGAAAGTGTGTACAACACAGTTGCTACAGATCAATTTTCATTACTGCTATGATAACCACAATGCAAAAATGCATTGTGGTTTCGATGAATAGCACTAATACATGTGTAATCCCAAATAATGCCAAGATGTCCTGTTTCTTTCAGTCATTGGTTGAATGTGATTTGAGTGAGCTAGCAAGTCACAGTTTTTTGTTCATATTTGACCTTGGGAATTTCAGCTTTTTGGCTTCTGGTGATTTCAGCTGATCTTTGACATCTAACAAAACTCACAGGGGTTTTCTGATGGATTAAATGCTACACCATGTGAAGTATCCAAGCTTCCTATCTTGATATATTGTGTAAAAAAGTTTTTCAGAGTTTTACCTCTCTGCCCCCAGGTGACCTTTGGAACAATAGGGGTAGGAACAATAGGGTTCTTTCTCTTAATATGGGGCATCTACCTACCAAGTTTGAGAGCTTTCAGACTTTCACTTCTTGAGATATCGTGTAAACAAGAATTAAGTGTCACAAACACACATGCACATGCACATGCACACATACATACACACACACACCATCATGGCTGCGTATGTTTCTCTTTTCATCGAAACCAAGAACAACAACAACAGCAGCAATAGTAATAAAGGCCTTGAGGCAATTATTTTACCATGCTAAGAGACCACAAATGTGGGAAAATCCCAAAGGGCATATATATATTACTTCATTTTGGATGGATATACCAACTCAATGTTTAACTCAAATTATGATTTTGTTTTAGGTTAAAAGGTCATTTCAGATGGTACTTGAAACCGTAGATTGCTCTTGGATGAAGAACTGGCTGGGGCTCAAACCCTCAGCCACCCAATTGCTAAGCCTCATTGCTTCAAGTGCCACCAACCTTATCTAAGCTGCCATCAGTTTCCAAAGAAATATTTTGTAGTATTGTTATTGTTTTTTTTTGGGAGGGGGGGTCTTTCAATAATAGGAGTAAAGCAATAGAAGCAAAGAGCAAGGAACAATGTTTTGAGTTACCTTCTTTTGATTTTGTTGGAGGTATGAAATAATTCTTTTTTTCTTTCTTTTATTCAGGAAGTAACAGATGTTACCCATTACGCAAAGCATCTCAATGAAAAGGTGGTACCACAACCGTTCATCCTGTGCAGGGGATGTCGCATTAACCCCTCCCAGACTTACGTGATTATAGAGCGAAATGTCTTGTCTTATCAAACACTGCACGAAGCCATAGATGCCTGCTTCAAGTGCTTCCATGTACTTCACATTGAATATCAACCAGCCTGCTATTCAGTATGGAAGTTCTTCGAGAGTGTCGTGTATGAAATGCCCAGTGGTAACATTCCTAATTGTGTAAGGGAGATCAGAGCTTACCTCTCTTCAAGAGCTGCTATAGAGAATGATCATGGGAAGACAGCCTGATAGCATTCAGCAACAGAATTTTTTGGTTCAGCATTGAACAGTTTACTAAGTTTGATAAAGTGTCAGTTTTCAAGAGTGACCTTGACAACTACTTACTAAGCTTGCTTTAAAAGTTTTACAAGTACAATCATTATTTTGTTTCTCAGTTTTCCAACTTTTCTTAGGGTTTGCACATTGACTACCTTAAAAAAGCTGTATGCCTGTTTCAGATGTTTCGAAGTCGAAGTATTTAACAGAAAATTAATTATCTTCATGCTAATCAATGTGCAAGTTCATCTAGAGTGCCATGTAATAGTTAAATGCAATGGTTAAATTCCCAGTTATGTATGGGAGATCAGCATTTATCTCTCTCAGAACAATTATGAGAACATAGTCTTAGAACATTCAGCAACAAATTTTTTGGTTAATGGTCAGTCGATCAGGAAGCCAGACTACAGCAGGTATGAAAGAGGGCCAGATATCTCTCAGGGGGTAACATATTTTGCAGGGGGATGCAGATATGTTGAGGCAACACTGTTTTTTTTTTAATTTATCTAGGGTGCAGTGCCATATTTTGCCCCACCCTCTTTGACTGTCGTGTCAGCCACAGTCAATAGGTTGATAGCATTCAACATTCAATGGTTTAAAAGTTCATGTACTTTTGTCTGCTCGATTAGTGACCTTGGCACCTATTTTTTATGCTTACTTCAAGTGTTATTCAAGCACACGCTTTATTGAGTGCCCTTATTTTGTAAACCCTTGTTAGTTGTTGCACATTGACTATCCTTAAAAGGTACAAGAAGCCATACATGCCTGTTTGAGATGTTTCTGTGTACTTATGTGGAAATCCAGTTATCTTCATGCTTTTCAGTTTTGAAGTTTATCCAGAGTGTTATTTATGGGGTGTCTGATTGTAACATTCCCAGTATTGTAGATCTTGCATCAACATCTCTTTCATGCTTGCTTTAAATGCTGTGCAAGTACATTTATGTTATACTTGTAAGTTTTGTTAGGGTTTATTCATTGAACGTCCTTGAAGAAAACAGCAAGTGAGTTTTTTACTATGTGGTTTTTTCAGTATTTTTCATAAAATAAATAAAAAATAAGGAAGTGGAATGCAGTAGTGAAATTTAGTTAATAGTTAACTTTGTTGAATTATCTTCTGTCACATAAAATTTCTTGACATGAAATGGGCACAGGGTTGGCTTATATTTAAAAGTTTATGTAAATTTGCTTTTGCAATAATTGCATGATTATTTCGTCCAAATTTGTTTTCTGTTTGCACTACAATACTTTGTCCATCAGAAGATGTTAATCTTACTGTTCAGAGACTCTAAGAAGTGCCTAACATTGTAAGATGTGGGTAATTATTTTGTAACTCACAAAGCAGATGAAACATCAGTAAAATTTCTAGATATTGAAAAAGAAAAAAGTCTGTGGTGAAAATATTTGCCATACAAGATAAAGATAAATTTTTCATGTGATCGAGAGGAAAAACTAATGTTTCTTTATGAGAATTACGTTGCATGAACTTTCTGAGTATGTTCCATGTTTGTTTGGTGTTACTTTCATTTTATCTCCTCTAGTGGTTCTTGAAAGAAGTTGCTTTTACTTCAACTCAAAATGGTGGTAGGAGCTTTTGCTATTTGAAAAAAAAAACTGACTTGAAAATGTATAGTTTGTGTGCTTATGCTTATGAGTTCAGTTACCTTGACTGTACATGAAATTATGTAAAAGGAAAACTTTGTGTAAAGAAGATTTTAAGTGCTGGGAAAGTGTTCAGCATTTATATAAGAAAACAATCAGTTCAGAGCTTGAAGAAAGAAGGAAATAAACGTTTCAAATAGAATAAAATGCCTTTTTAATTTTTGCAGGTATATGTAACTGTAATGTAATTGCCAAACAATGTATGGGAGAAAGACACCTATGCCCAGTGTTGGGTAAAGTTGATCATCCTCTAGTGCCCAACTACTGGGTAGTTGCATTGCCCAACACCCTTTGCCCAACAGTTTGCCCAATAGTTGGGAGGACACATACCCAGTGTTGGTTAATAGTTGGTCATTCAATAGTGCCCAACCACTGGGTAGTTGCATTGCCCAATACCCTTTGCCCAACAGTTTGCCCAGTTGTTGGGAGGACACATATATACCCAGTGTTGGTTAAAAGTTGGTCATTCCATAGTTCCCAACTACTGGGTAGTTGCATTGCCCAACACCCTTTGCCCAACAGTTTCCCCAATTGTTGGGAGGACACATATATACCCAGTGTTGGTAAAAAATTGGGCAAATATTTGCCCAATTTTTTTTAGAGTGTAATACTACAAGGCCCCTCGGGTACTCCAACATCTTTGTGGGGTTTCTTTGCTAAATCTGACTGAACTTTCCGCCCTTTCATATAATCGTTTACCACGTGGGATGTTTTTCGTGACGTGCAATGCCAGTCACTATTGCCGGGGGGCAACATAACTCATCTCCTGTTTAAGGAATTGAAATAATGGACTTTTTCTCTTTAAGGTATATTTCAATACAAGTCCCTTGACTGTAATCCCCCACCACGAGGCATTTTAAGATGAACAAAATTAAGCTGTAACTCTTCATCTAGAATCAAATCCTCATTTGACTGCAACACCTTCTCTATTTGGGATAAGATACACTCAACCGTAAAATAGCGTCGCCGAACAAAGGGTAGTGCTATAGGAGTTTCTAAATATTCTGAATTTAAAATTACTCTGACCATATCATGCCCAGACATTTCAGCACTCGAATTATCAATTAAATCGTCTAATATTTTTCCTAAAATAATGAGGAATGTGTTAGCATTCATGTTCGCTTTATCTAAGTTTTTAGATCGTACAACGTGATCACTGGACGTTGCGTTATACTTTAAACATATTTTTTATTGACCTTAACAATATTATAAAATTGCCTTAAATTAATGCTTTCGTCGTCTTCTTCATTACCATCATTCTTATCATCATCGTAGATGTCTGGGGACGAATCGTCATTATCAATTTGATATTCCTCGTTTTGATTCTCGGAATTCGGTGAACCCTCGGTTAAGGTCCTAGAAATACCTGATGTCGATGCTCCGTCATTAATGACGGTTGCAGAACCATTTCTGTTGTTCAATAAGTCAAGTAAGGCTTCTTCATCAATGGAAACCAACTCAACATTGGTTACCATCCATTCCAAACTCCATGGCCTCTTGTTCTGATATTTCAGCAAGCTCATCCTCATTCATCCACCTCTGTAACTCATCTGTTTTAAAGAAAACAAAAACATTACGTGTTAGGGAGAAACTTGGCAAGCATATTGGGGTAAAAATATAAGCCCTATATAACAAGACACACGCACCCCCTTACTCCTCACACATGTAAACCTTAATGTATTAGGCCAGGAAACAATACTCTCCGTCAAGATCTTCTTCCTCTCTTGATCCTCTCTGAGTCACTGGCTCTCCCTCTGTTGCTAGCCAGCACAGTCTTTGAAATACTAAGACTTTCTGCTCCTCTGTTAAGTTGCATGCGCTACAATAACTTTATCAAGTTCTTCGATGGACGAAGCTTCTTGGATGGCTTTAATTTTAATAATCCATTCTTAATAAAAAAAAAATAGCTGTAGTAGAGAGCGGTGGGCAATGTCCAATTACCGAAACAGGTGTTAGCCGATGAAAGTCTTTTTTGGTTAGTGCTGAAGATTTCTTCATACTCTCTCTCCGTATTTTATTTAAACGCATGCGTCACAAGGCTTCCTTGTAGGGTGAATCTTTCAAAGTACATGCACCAATTATCACCCTTCAAAGTTACCGCCAAGTGAGTGTTGCGCAACAATTTTGTGTTGTTGCTACTGGTAATCGCTTCTCGCCAGTTGGTCAAAAGCATGCGCAATATTTTTTTCTTTCACCCACTTGACAAGATTATCACCACGTGACAGTTCGTGTCCTGTTCCTAACGCTAAACTTATTTTAACAATCAGTTTCAATTCAGACCACTAAACGAATCCACGTCCCTTTAATCCTGTCATTAGGAAAGCAAAGTGAAACCTTTGAGCTGCTAGTTTACACCAGACACCAGATGGTACTACTCTCATGGTAACAAAACTTATTTGTGGTTAGGCAAAGTGTTGTTCCTCTTGTTTTTCTATGGTTCATTTTAGTGCACTATACTTGAACATCTAGACCCATGTCGATTTTCTTTACAAGAAGTTTCTTCGAAAAATTACTTTTTACGACCGGCGTAAAATTTTATCTATTTCAAACATGGGCGGCTCTAAGAAATTTTGTTTGCTGAATCAGAAAAAACTGGTTTAGGGGGCTCGAAATGAACTTCCACACAGTCACTTTTACACAACTTCTCAAAGTACGTCTTAAAATCATTAGTTGTAATAGTACATGACGGTGCTTCCTTTGGATTTGCCTCGTTAATAACGTTCCAATAATCCTTAGGGTTAGCCTTTTTCAAGTTCCTGATTTTTTATGTAGGTTGTCATAGTAGTTACGTTTAGCTTTCTTCAGAGTCACTCTATACTGTCTCGAATACATACGAAGTCTAAGTCTAGAACTGCTATTATTACTAACTTTATGCAAACGCTTCTGTTTTACATACTGAGATTTCATGATTTTACAGTTCGAATCGAACCAAGGATTACAATTTCTAACTTTCTTTTTGAATGTACTCTTTGTCCTATAGGACAGCATTCCAACACTCAAGGCAGCATCAAGATAAACATTCTTTAACATATCAACAATTTCATCCATAATCTCCTGTGTAATAGCTTTGTAATCAGCAGACTCAATAACATTAACAGGCCCTCTGTATCAATAGAATTTAAAGAAGCAACAAAATCATTTTCGTTTTCATTCGCAGGTTCTTGAAGTGCTAATGATAACGTATAAAGTTAATGATCCAGGTTAAAATTGTCTGGGCTCTGGTGCGAATGGCCAGCCAAGGTGTGTACCTCTACAAGTTTTACGGGGTACCACTAGTACCTCTAACTCCTTTAAAAACATTACTTTGTTCTTCATGCAACGTTCCCTGAGAAATTTGTCTTCCGATAAAAGACGATGTACCTCTTTTAGATATGCAATCCTTTCCTCATCCTTCACTATTTCACACAGCGATTCTTCCATGGACATCTCAACATGCAATTTTAAGTTAAAGATGTTAATGTTCAAGAAGCTTAGATCAGAGCAAGCTAGAAGTCTCTCGTAAAACCAGAGATATGGCAACAGACTCCCTCCCTGGTGTAACTTGAGAAGGGAGCGTTCAAGAAAGTCACCTTGAGCAGCTTATTTCTACTAATCTAGTCGGCTCTAACAAATTTTGTTTGGGGGGGGGGGGCAAACTCAGGTTCGTATTCAGGGAGGTTCGGACGACCCTCCGGCAGTGTTAATGATCGAATATGTCCGAATAGTACAAAAGGAGTATGGTTATTATTATGTATTACAGTGATGCCCCATGTAGTTTTCAAAAGCTCTTCAAAAATCATAACAGTCAGTCATGAGCTGATTACTTTAAAAATAAATGCAACCATATCAGCCAATCGCTACTTCATATAGGAACGGAGTAAGATGCAGGGGAAACAGGCAAAGCGGCTTGATCCATTTGTATAAAATGAGCTCCACCTTTGAATATTTTGTTGTTTCTTTCATTGTGTCACAATATGTTTCAGCCTTGCCAAGAAGCTATAAAATGTTTGTTTTCTGGATTGTTTTCTCAAACTAACGAAAATTTCGAGTATGAAGACAATTGAAAACGATGAAATGGTAACTCTATTTTAGATCTCAGTACCGTTCTGAAACAAAATATTTCAAAGGGGGGTAATTGCCCTAACTCAGAACCACAGTTCATCCTATATACAAATCAGCTACTTGTCAAAAGTCTCACTAAAACTTTGGTTGACTGGTGTGTTTATTTTAAATCAGCTGAAACAGTATACTTTAGTACAGAGGTGGGGAACCTTTTGACTATAACGGGTCATTTGACAGTTATAAGATGGCTAGTGAGCCAACGACGCTGTCAATTTGGACAAGAGAAGGGAACCTTTCCTTCTATGAGAAACACAATACGTTTAGGCTACATGCCCTTTACAACTGTTTGCAGACAGATACGCATGCTAATGGTCAAGGGACGTCCGTGTAGTGCTGCTTTTAGTCGTGGATGATACTCATCACAGTTAATGGGATGTGCACCTAATGGCCCCAGAAAGCTCTGAAGTGTCTGCAAAATTATGAGCATTTAACTCCAGCATTACCGTTACACCCTGTAAATTGCATTATGATGCGCGAAGGTAATTAGATTACAAATATCACAACGTGATAATTTGTTGTAATTATCTTAGCTCACACTAACGGGCAGGTCCGTATGTGATGTTTGAAGTATATATAATAGCAAACAAGCAACTAACAAAACGCGCTCGAAGCGTTTTGAATTCACTTTATTAATGTTTAATCTTCGCATTGCATTGAAAAGTTATTCACTTCTTTAATTTTAAACTCACTACCCACTCAAGGAAAAGGGAGGGGGTCTAACCCATGGACTCTACCGGGACTGTTACGTTGCGAACGAAAGAAATTTCCCGAAGAAGTTTCCCATGAGTTTGGTTTATGTGTAAAGACATACGTTACAACGCATGCTACATTGTGCAACCTGTGATGTAGTACTGCACCATGCAGAAGCGGCATCACGCAGCTTATTTAGCCTATACCTGATAAATGGTAGATAAATTGTTCTTGTTGCCGGTAGATAAATTATTATAAATTAAATTTCAAGTATTCCTCAAATTACGTTCATGAATTTCCTCACGGGCCGGCATGGTCTCGCAGACCAGAGGTTCCCCAGCCCTGGTTTAAAACATTCTCGCAACTCGGTTAAAAGCTCTTGCAAAACACGACTTTTGCCCCTCAGAGTTCCCCTACGCACTCCTTCTACTGTATTAAATTGAACACTGACTGGGTGTGCCTTCAGAACTTTCAACCAAATTTCATGGGCGTCACCAAGGGGGGGGGGTCGGGGTGTGCAAACGACCCCCCTTTGAGCTCTGTTTTACAGAAACGTTTAAAGGATGTATCAAAAGTCGAAATAAACTTCTTCTGCCATTGCAAAGTATAAATTTCTGTTCATATGTTGAATGGTTAATTTCGCTGCAATTACAGATCGAGTCCCCCAAATTATCATTTTCCATTACCTATTTTAACGGAATAAATGACATGTACAGTATTTTCCAGGTCTTAAAGGAGAAAGGTTGAAAGTAAAAAACAAAGTAAATTGGGAAAATCACATTGTGCACAAACTTACTCTTCTGTTCAATAGAGACTGATAACTTAAGCAATTTAGAGACGCTATATTCATTGCAGATTTGAACGATTTTCTTAAATTTCTTTGCATTGCAGAGCTCAATTGCTTAAAACTTTTCTGTGATTTGTTATTTGAGGTTGGCTATTTTACCTCCTTAATCTTGAATATTCCACGAGCTTTCGAGGGTTTTGTCCAGGTAATCGTTTGCTTGTGGATCCTACCAGTTGGTTCCCTTGATCAAACCAATGGTTCCCATAATAGGCCCCTAACTTTAAAAGAAAAACGTTCTGGTGCCATTGTCATTTTAAGACTTAAAAGCTTTTTCTTTGATCCCCATCCATGGGTTCACGTTTTGCTCTTATATGAAGTCATATTTTTGGCATTATCAAACTAGCAATATTGACGATAATTTCATCGCATTATAGGCATTTGAAATGTCTAACTCCTCAGAGCTTCCGGGGGCTTCGCCCCCTGGACCCCACGCCGTAGTGCTCGCGCTACGCGCAAGCATTGCCGCTAACGCTGTAACGCTGGTGACGCCCATGCCCAAGTAATGTTTGATCAGACACCGGTACAGTTTTGAATTAAAACATTCTCGCATTTTACATTAATCCTCACACACGCCGGGCATCGATTGTTAAGGCCCCAGTGATTTACCGTACCAAATATACGTTTCCTTATTCACCCTTTTTGGGAAATTAAAATTTTTGACACACGAAAACACAATAAAACAAGTTGCCGGCAATGGTTTAGGGGACATTTTTTAGCAAAGGAAATTTGTTAGTAATCTGCGTACCAAGTGATGATGGCTCCCCCTAGTAGACAGTGTGAAATTTTTTTTCAGTTTTATCACAAACTAGGATCCTCTCATTGAAGGAGCTGCATAAGAGCCTGAAATGAATTTGAAGTCACGACGACTCAAATACTATTAATTCACATGACCACTGGTCGAAAGACCCGGCCAATAAACCCAGGCTGAATGTCGAAATAATCACAACATAATTGACGATTACGGAGAGTTTTGCAACAGTATATACAACTTCATAAACAATATATGACATTTGTGAGATATAAGGGATGATTTGGTACAAATTTAGAAAACAGGCCCACTTTTTATTAAACCATCTCAGATTACATGTTTTTTTTTAAGATTGAAGACCATGCTATGCAAACTTTTGGGGGCAAGTACCCTCCGTGCTAATGCTGCTAATTGTATCCTTCGAGACAACTCGAATTTGGACTAGAGCACGACTTGAGAGTGGTCCCATGTGTAAAGAGTAGTCTCTTGAAATCATTAGCGGCTCGCCATAGGGGCACGGGGGGGGCACTTGCCCCCCCCCCCAAAAAAAAAAAGTTTGCAAAGCATGGTCTTCAATTTTCAAAAATAAAAATAATAAATAAAAAAAATGTAATTCGAGATGGGTTAGGCCCTCCCTTTTCCTTGAGTGGGCTTAAAATTAAAGAAGTGAATAACTTTCCAATGCAATGCGAACTTAGGTTAAATATTAATAAAGTGCTTTCAAAACGACATTTTTTCGGCGCGCTTCGCGCGCGTTTTCTCAGTTGCTTGTTTTCTAATACATTTCTTCAGACATCACAAATGGACCTGCCGTTAGTGCAAACTAAGGTAACCAAAACAAATGATCACTCTGTGATATTTGTCATCTGATTAGCTTAGGCATCATAATGTCATTTACAGAGTGTAACGGTACGGTAATGCTGGAGTTAAATGCCCATAGTTTTGCAGACACTTCAGAGCTTTCGGGGTCATTAGATACACAGCCCATTAGCCGTGCTGATTATCATCCACGACTAAAAGCAGTTTTGCCAGGGTGTCACCTGACCAGATTAGCATAGGTATCTGTCTACAAAAATTTGTAACGGGCATGTAGTCTAAAAGTATTGTGTTTCCCATAGAAGGAGAGGTTTCCCTTCCCTTGTCCAAACTGACATCGCCGTTGGCCCACGAGGGGTCTTACGGCTGTCAAATGGCCTGTTATAAGCAAAAGGTTCTCCACCTCTAAGCTAAAGTATACCATTTCAATTGATTTAAAATAAACACACCAACAGTCAATCTAAGTTCAGTGTGATGAGACTTTTGACTAGTGGCCTAGCTATTTGTATATAGGATGAGACGTCGTTCTGAGTTGGGGAATTCCCCTCCCCCCCTTTAAAAGAATCGTTTCGGAACGGTACTGAGATCCAAAATACGAGCGCTATCATTTCATCGATTTCAAGTGTCTTCATGCTCGAAATTTTCGTTAGTTTAAGAAAAAATCCAGAAAACCAACATTTTATGGCTTCTTGCAAAGCTGAAACATATTGTGACACAATGAAAGAAACAATAAAATATTTAAAGGTGGGGCTCATTTTATACAAATGGATCAAGCCGCCTTGCCAGTTTCACCTGCCTCTTACTCCATCCCTATAGTAGTACGGTAGCGATAGGTTGATATGGTTGTATTTATTTTTAAAGTAGTCAGCTCATGACTAACTGCCTGAAATGGTTTTTGAAGAGCTTTTGAAAACTACATGGGGCATCGCTGTAATACATAATAATAATAACCAATACTCCCATAGGCGTAGGAGGCGGGGGACTGGGGGGCTGCAGCTCCCCCAACAAAATATTTTTGTGAAAATTCTGGCAATATTTTTCGGGCACCTACTAAAAGAAAAATAATGCAATAATGTAGCTTTACGGAAATCGATACTTTAAAAAACTTCCTTGGTAATTAATATATAGTTCTGATTTGGATTGCACCATCACCTATATATTCGGTATTAATTCACCAGTGTGTTTTTTAATGGTTAAACTTATATGATGGTTATCAGTGGTGTATTTGAGGAGCCATTAGGCCATGCCCCCGTCACTGACGCAGATTTTTTTAGTACCTAATATAAATCACAAAAATTTACTTCAAAGGTAGCATATGTGGCACCAGATTGCATGTATGGAGACCTAATTTTTCAAAAAATTTTCTAAGGGGAAGGGGGACACCCCCTCCCCTTAGAACCCTCCCCCAGGCCGGCGATCACACAGCATAGTGCCTGCCCCACCCCCATGAAAGAAATCTTGGCTACACCACTGATTATTATCATCATTATTGTAACGATTCCCCCAGAATTATAACCAATATGGAATAGGTAGTAACGTGGCAAATTATTGTATATAATTGGCATGCGGTGTGATAGCGGATGCATGCCTATATGATATGTACATTAACATTTTGAACGCGCACGGAAATTTTTGTTTCTATTTTTCGGGCAGATCGTTACCCCCCAATCAACTTGGGCCCCTACGCCTATGCATACTCCTATTGAGGCTGTTGTACTATCCGTAGCTGACCATTAATATTGCTGCTGGGGGGGGGGTCTTCCGAACCTCTCTGAATACGGACTTGAGTTTGCCCCCCCCCCCAACAAAATTTCTTAGAGCCGCCCATGGGTGTAACCTTTAATTACAATAATAAATTTACCAAGGCTAAATGTAAGCAAGTAAATTCAGCTAGAAACACACTCTACAGTTTGCTTATCAAGTCTCACAATTTGAATTTGCCTCTGGATTTTTTGTTACAGTTATTTGATCAAATTGTTATGCCAGTGTTGTTATATGGTTGTGAAACCTGGGGTTAAGAAGATATCAAACAATTAGAAGCATTTCATCTCAATTTTTGTAAACAGGTCTTAAAGGTTAAGAAAAGTACTCCGAATTGTATGGTGTATGGTGAGCTAGGGAGATACAAAGTTGAAAATACAGTTGATCTAAGAATGATTGAATTCTGGGGTAGGACAGTGAATAGTAACGACCACAAGTTAGCTCATGTTATGTATAAATTTTTGAGAATTCTCCATGACAAAGGTATGTATAGCTCTCCCTGGATACGTAAAATGCGCGATTTATTTAACAGAATTGGAATGTCTTTTGTATGGAACAACCACATTCACAATTTCTTAATTGAAGATCCACGATGTCCCATAGTTAATTACCAATGGTTGAAAAAACCCGTAAAACTTAGGTTAAGTGACATTTCTAAGCAAGAATGGTGCACCGAAGTACACAATAATACCCAATGTTAAAATTATAGAATATTTAAAACTGATTTGAAATTCGAAAAGTACCTCACCACCCTCTCATTTCCTAATCGCTTAAACTTATGTAAATTTCGTTGTAGTAACAGTAAAATTCCTTCAGTTACTGGAAGATATCAGGATATCTTATTTGATGAAAGAATTTGTACCCTTTGTTCGCAGTCTATGTTAGGTGATGAATTCTATTTCATTTTTGAATGCCCAAAATTTTCAGTTGAGAGACGTAATTTTGTTCAACCCTACTATAGAAGAAATGCCGGTGCTTTAAGATGAAAGAGCTTTTTCAATTAGATAACGTTAAGTAATATGTTAACTTAGTTTATTTTGTAGTAAAATTATTAAAAGTTTTTAATTTGTTCATCTTCATATTACCAGCATAAGTTGTAAGGTTGGAGCCAAAAGTATTTTCTGAGTTATTTTGTCGTATATAGTTTTTGAACTATTAATCGCTTCATTGAGTCTGAAGGTATTTCCAAGTTTGTTTGTGATGTATCAATTTATTTATTTATTTTTTCCTTCATTTTTCTTTTTGCATTTCGTTATTTTTCTTTTCGCATTCCTTTATGTACCGTAACTATTGTAATTTTAGTCTCTTGCACCTCAAGACGAGGATACAAAGAGAATAAAACTGAAACTGAATTACCTTTAGCACATGTTTTGCAGACGCGAGATGTCTTTTTTCGCTTCCTCCAAGGGGACACTGATAAGGTTACCCGTTTCCCTTTATTTGCTTCAACATTTCTTCTTCTCATAGCAACTTCCTTTCACTTATATATTTAATATTTTACTCTTTTTGTAAGCATCTCTTTTTTATCCTAATTAAAGTATTTTTCATTAAAATCTCTTATCTCCTCCATGCAGGTAATTGACTTCGAAAAATAGTTTGAAGTTAATATTTGTTTTCATACTATGCTTCGTGTTTGGAACGAAACATCCCTAAACTATATAATAGGCTAAAGAGGGCGATGTTATTGTCATAATTATCCCGTATCTACAACTAAGAGCTATGACCTGGACACCCTTTGCCCTCAACAGCCTCGTCGGACCTACATCTACTTCCTACTTCCTACATCTTACTTCTTTCGCCCACTAAATTTAGGCAGCTAAGGCACAAGCAGACCCAATAGGATCACCCTCTCGTACTTAGCAAGACACAGACAGGAGACATGATGCAAAATGGTTTTCACAGATCGGGGATACGATATTGTTTATAGTGCCTCTTGACGCCTCGCCTTGGGTTTCCATAAATGTAGGCCGTGCAGGAGCATAGATGCTATACTGTGGTAAAACAAGACTATTCATGACCAACCAGGATGGGCACAGATCTACACGTCTTGCGAATCTCTTGATACCGCGTTGTGCGCGCAAGACTGCATAGACACATAGCCATCCGGGGAAAGTTTGGGCAGGGCCCATTTTCGGTCTAAAGACCATTTACTGACGGACAGAAGACCCCTATGGGCACAAAATCCATGACAGAAGTTCATAGGCCTACTTGTAGAACCTTTTTGACCACTAATGACCTCATCAATCACTAAATTCACAAATCTGCATATCAACAAAAGACAATTTCTTGGCCAACAATGTTAGGGGTTATTTTTACTCTCGGATTTCTAGATGTAAAATAACAGCCTTTTTACTTTCTCCCACCCCCAAACTTTTTCATTTTCAGCACCTTTTCTCTTGGCAAATACCCCGCTATATTTCCCATGTACCTATACCTGAAATTTTTCTGTTCATAAAATGTCAGGATATGAAAAAAAAAAATGGTGGCATTAATGACGATTCCAGGTGGCACTTACCTCAATGTGAAGCCGGACAAACTTTAAGTATGTGAAATGCAAGTAATATCAATGACCTGTGTTCTGATTAATAGTTGGATCACTCTTCCGCTCTGGGCTTTTTATGGGCAACGCATCGTCCTCGTCAGTTTTTCGTAAGGCGCCACCAGAAATCATACATACGTAAGCAACGCACATTTTTCCGACGAAAGGAGCAAGTACTACCTTCCTTGTATGTGCAAGAAGCGATCCCATTCTGAGCGAAAGCACTGCCCTGTCGTCCTCACCCATTTAGGATTGAAATAGCTGAACGACGCAGAGTTAAACTATACTACTGAAGTGCTACCGGCCCAACAAGTGATATAAATACCTGTTCAGTAACAGGTTCATATCTTCCTAAAAATGCTTGAAACACTTTCGTAATCTCCTACCTAGCTTGAATTGTGATAGAGCGCCCTACCTTGACATTAACTTTTCTTTCGTCTGATAATAAACCTTACAGAGAGAAAGGGCTCAGCGCCTCTCAAAAGCCGAATCTGTTGCAACTCCGAGATCGAAATGATTTGCCATAAATCATAATTTCTTGTTGTACCCAGAAACCGCTGTCAAGTCTCGGCAATTTTGATAGCCGTTTTGGGGAGCTCTGAACCGCAAGTCAATCACTGTCAAACTAGACAGACACACATTTTCCACCCTGGTTTCCCAACAAACGGAAAGGCGTCAACCGTTTATGCAGGCATGGCCCTAGCCTGGACGAAATCTTAAGGGGCAGGTCAATGCACTAGCTAAGCAGAGCACCAAGTGCTGTGCCTACACATAGTTGACCCGGGGGTACCCTTCCTTTTTCACCTACGCTTGATTGTCATCCTGTGGGAGGGTGCTGAGGGAAGGGGTGCATGTGAGGCCTTGGCTTAGATGCAAAATTGTGCTATCTTTTGCAAAGCCTTGAACTGATTATATCTTTACAAAGTGTCATTATTTAGTGATATTCTTCCTATATTTTGGCTGGGCGTAAGTCAAAAGGTGCCCTGTAAGAGATGGGGATGACACTCTATACTCAAAATTTTGTCCTTTTGGGGGAGGGGGGGGGGGGCACTTGCATGCAAAATGATACTATCTTGGTAAATCTTCTTAAAGAGTTGAACTGATTATATGTTTAGGATCTTCATTATTTGGTGATTTTTTCGTATTTTGTAGGGTGTAATTGAAGGGGATGTTGCCCCAGGGAAGAGATGACACCTTTAATGTTTGAAAAATTTTTCTAGTTCTAAGATTTACTGTTATCTTTGTTAAAGCTTTGGACTGATGAAATGATCTGAAATTTTAATTATTTATTGAATTTTTAGGCTGTGGCATGTCATCCATACAAGACTGGTACCCGGTGCCAGCTCCCTCTAGCCCTCTTAGTATTCCACTTAGGGAACCACCATCTGTTGACGCGTAGCGGTAGCGTGGGCCTGCTGTTCGGTAGAAATGTTTTCCGGATGGGGTGGGGACGACACATTTTAGACTTTAAAGACAGATACTCACCATCCCAGAAAGTTCCAATTCTCCCAACTAGGTTACTTCTGGCCCCTCCCACAACTGTCCTTCTCCTTATGAAGACACAAAACTAGTTTATTGCTTAAGGAGATATCCTAGTGAGCAAACAAGGTCCTAATGTGTAATCAGAACACTCCCTGTAGTGCTATGTAAAATGATGTCAGTCAAAGAGCAGTTTTGCTTTCCCCACGTAAAAGTCATACTTAGGGTGATGAGTATCTGTCTTTAGAAGTTGCATCTAACATTCTTCACCTTTAGATTTAATGCTTTGGAAACAAGTTAAGATTTCAAGAAGAAAAAGCTAGTTTTGATTTAAAGGTAAAATGCAGTCACCCCAATTTGAATGAGTGTACCCGGGTATCCTATTTCATGAATGGCTTTTGAGGATCATTACAATATGTTTCTCACTGAGTTGTGAAATTCAGGTGTAGAGGGATTTCATGTGACGTCACGCGCAATGTATTCCGAGGCACTGAAGGGCAAAACACACACGCAGTAAGCGTATTTTCAGCTCACGCGCACGGCATAACCATAGATACTACTGTGACACAATGGACGCGTGCCCTTCAAAACATAAAAGACGCGCAATCTTGCCCTTCAAAATTGCGTCTAGTTGGTCTAAGTCACGTGACTGAAATCCCTCTATAGAGTAACTTCTTGGTCTACCCAGGACCGGATTCACAAAGTAGTAAAAGTAGCATATGCTACGATCCCCGCGCTTTCGAATGCCCCACTCCAAAGCTATCAATTCCCCCTTTTTGCAAAAAAATTACTTCTCTCTATCGGCTAAAGATTGTAGAATAAAGGTACGTTCACACTTGTCCGGTGACGGCAACGGCAACGGCAAACCCTGCGGCAACGGCAAAAATTTTACTCTTGTAGGAAAATGAAGGTTTGTTCACACTGACACGGCAACGGCAATGCGGCTATCCGGCAATGAATGAAAAACGCATCCGGCAAAAACGAAATCGCTCCTGGAGCGATACATTGCCGTTTGCCGGATGGTTGCTATGCAAGTTATCCTTAGCAACAAGGAAACCTGTAAGTCTTCACGACTCATGGGCACACAAAAGGCCTAAAAGTTGGATTTTTAAAGTGCTGATAATCAAAATGTAGTGGTTTGATGAAGAGGAAATCCTCATGAAATAATCCATAATGACGTATTTTACCACTATGAACAAAATAGAAAGTAAACATGGTGCAGAATTACGGATACATTTGGAAATCCTGAGATGATAGGTAAGATTAATGCGGGCCTCCCGTTGGGCTCCCATATTACAGTACCAGTAGTAGTTTAGCGACATATTGATTTTACACAATGAAGGCTTTGATTGCTTTAACCGAGCGGTCATCCTTTGCTAAATACTTGTAGTCATAATTTTGTCTCGAGCAACCGCGTTTGCCCAATTCTGTCTAAAACATAGAGTAGGATAGGCCTAGGCTAGTTCTTATATCCTCCTCTAAATTAGGCCTAACGTTATGGTCTCTGAGATTTGCCCTATATCTTGGTGTGCAGCTTGAGCTTACTAATGTAGACTAACGCTAGTCTGGCCTAGCCTACTTGGGGATTGAAGGGCCTCGATAGCTTAGCTCTCGGTCAGATCTCCTCATTACGTTATAGTCTTGGCTACATGGCCAAAAAACTTTACACTCCACATTTGAAGTACCTTTAGTAAACCTAGCCTACCTTTATCACAATATTATCAGTGTAAGATTAGATTATACATAGGCTAACCCAGTTCCTACGCTAAGCGATTCCAATTTCTTTGTAGCTACTATGAAACTAGCCTAGGCCTGCAGGTACCTACAGGACTAGTTTTCAAATACACTTTGTTCCCTTAACTAGTAGTAGTATGAGAAGCTTCACAGGGACCAAATAAATGCTAACGTTAGGCCTATGTATTGCATGACGTAGTGGACTAACGTTAATACGTCTAAGTTGTAGCCTAGCGTGTACTGGCATCTGTTATCTACGTTAGATCTGACGTTACGCTGCAGCCTAGCCTAGCCTAGCCTAGATTCCACACTAGGGTAAACGCTATTTATGTCGTAATCGCAGTATAAGTACAGGGTACAACCTGCAGCTTAAAGTAGCGGTAGTTGGACCTTGCCTTGACCAAGTTTGTGTTCAACCCTCCAGTCTTGGGCTTGAAAACTTTTGAGTTTAGAGCATTTCTATGGTTTAATAGAGTTACAACGAATTTCACCGGACGTCTTCCTATTGTCTCGGCTAGGCAGTATTATTATGTTAACACGGCAATAGCTGCATTCACCTTTTGTGCCTACTGAGGCTACTAACTAAATTGTGTAATATGATTTACTCGTTTGCTTATTTGTGATGATAGCAAATGCACTGTGCACATCGCATATCAATAAGTAGACCCAAAGGCTACAATAACAAAAGGGGCAGTTTATTATGTTCACTTATAGGCCTGTATTGAAATCAAGTGTGCTCCAACGAACGTGATTTAGAGTTTATCTTTATGGTAGAACCTTTCACACACTGATAATAGGAATAACGTGTAATGTATCATATTTATAAACATATTTATATAACATTAACTATTGGTGTGGTCGATGGTATATCACATTGTTTTTCTGCTGCTCAGGGGCAGTTATTTCTCCACCAGTCCGTGAGTGTGGAGAATGGAGGACATATAAACGGCTGGGGTCCAGGGGCGAAGCCTCAGAGAGCTTCTGGGTTTTAAGATCTCAGAAGCCCCAAGGACAGTAGCCAGGATTTTTTTAGCAAAGGGCAACGAGGGTCACGAACCTTTCCCGGGGTGGCACAATTTCTGAATTCTCTCCCTCTCTGTAGGACTGATACTGCAATATATATCGAACCGCACACTTTTTAGGAAACAACAAGTCTATCATGTGAGTCATGGGGAAAATAGTAGGCTATATGAATTTGGCTGGATTTACGAATGTGTGGGCCCCTGAACACGAACCTCTGTGAGGGTCTCTTGCATGCACAGCCACTTGGCTCTTTGAAGAAAAACTGATTTCATAGATTGAGCTATACAGGTAAACCTACTGTCTCTTCAGCGGCTGGGCGCTTATATACAGACGACAGCCGGATTTACCCAGTAATCGAGGTAACCTGTTTGTTACGGGCCCCCGACTTTAAGGGCCCAACTAAGTTTATTTCCGTGAACGAGTCTTCTTTTTATCTTAGTTTTCAAATCTGCTCCTGAGTAAAAACCGAAATCCTCACCTTTCTTCCTACCAAAGTACAGACTCAAAAGCATTAGTCTTCATTTTCTAATCTATAACGTTACCTGTTAGGAAATTTCGTTAAGTTTAATTTACTGATAATATGTACCAACAAAGCTACTGCGAGGCATGTCATGTTTATTATGAAGCATTGTCGTCGGGTATGATATTGTATTAACACTGACACATGGTTACACATGCCTGTTCTCGGAGGTTCGTTTCGACTCTTTCATATTCGCCGTATTCTTGACATTTTTTAATGAACAGGATTTCAGAACCGCGTTTTTTTTTTTGAAGCCTTTTTAACAAAATACTCAAAAGGCGATCATTTTCTGCACTTAATCAAGGGGGAAAATTCATTGCCGACAATGAAGGAAATAGTTTAGCACAAAATATTCTAAGCCCTGCGGTTAGAACAGTGCTTTTCATAAAGCCACAGAAACCTTGGGTTAACTGAAGAGGAATGATGGGGATTGATTTGATTGTGGAAGGAGTTCTGAATTCTGATTGATGAGTTGTCTTGTCCTTTTCGTTTAGGTCAAATTGACCTGCACATGATCTTTAGGTCAATTGCTAGTCACTTGACACTTTAAAATGATTAACAGTGCCATGAACAAATGAACTGCAGGAGCAAGAAACTAACCACTGGCAGCCTTTAACTTCAGGGGAGAGTCCACTCTTTTCGTCCTTGACATTTTGAACGGTATGTGAGTCATAGCTATCCTCATGGAGTCACGGTAGCATGCAAAGGGAGTGGTGTCAGTGCCCTCTCCCTCGAAATATTTAAAGCCATTTTTTATCAAATCGATCTGTGTGAATTTCCGAGATTCTAAAATAATGTTTAGAGGCAATTCGTAGGCTAAGTCACGGAAAGTTCCACATTTGACAATATGGATCAGGTACGTAGCTTGGCGGGTGGGGGTGGACAGGGCAACCGTCCCGTCCTTGAGGGTATTTTTCTTTTTCCTATGTTGCTATTAATTTCTAAAAATGCAATTTTTCTGCGCGCTTCAAACCTCAGTACTACTTCTCCCGTCCTCACTTTCTGTGGGATTTAGCCGCGGAAAATCTCACAATAATCCATCCTCCCCTGCTTCCTTGAGCTCTCTGTATCATCAATCCCTGTAAGCTGTTAATCATAAGAAGTCAGTCTATATTTGCGTCAAACAGTGTTTCATTTCAAAATTTGCCTGGGAATTCTTCTTGCCTTTTATCTTCAGTCTCACAAAGCGAGTCACTAACCCTATTGCAATATTTTTATTTTCAAAATCTTGGATCCGCACGCAACAATTACATGAACATCAAGCTGCCAGGCTACACGGGAATGGTGATGGCCCTCCACTTACATAGTGTCAGGTATTTGACCCTGCACCCACAAATAATGTCACTAAAAATAAAACTGGAAAGGCCCCATCATATGATAGGTTACGGGCCCCCTGAAGGTAAATCCGGCTGTGATACAGACCATAGATGTTCAACAATTTTAGGCTAAAAGTCAGATGTATCATCACAGTGGCGAATCCAGAATTTGCCTGCGAACACGCAGAAGGTGGGGGGGGGGGGTTGCGGGGTATCAGATTGTCAAGAGCTACAACATTGTTCGTCTGTTTTTATTTCAGTCTAATTTTGTTCTTCTTTCTTTTTCGCTTTCTCCTTTCTGCTCTTTCGTTTTCTCCTTTCCCTGTTTTCCCTCTTCTTTTCCTTCTCTTTTCCTCTTTTTTTAGTAGATTATAGGGGGATCGCCCTCCCTTCCCCCCTGTGGAGCCGCTCCTGTAGGTACGGCATTAGGGTGATTGCGGGTGCTCCGCTTAGATAGAGTAATGAACTGTCCACACACATTTCATCCCGACCACCGCCCTGACAGACTGTGGTTGTGTATTCCTTGTTCAGTCCCTTGTCCCTTGTTTGGGGAAGCCTGAAAAAAATGACTTTTTAAACAGAGTCTGCTTAGCGGGGTACGCCTGACCCTGTTATGCAACTAATTTTTGTAGTTTAGAACGTTTTGTGCTGGAGGTGGAAAACAGTTTTAAGTTGTCCACTGGCCGTTAGAAAGACACCCCATAGGTCTACTATTCTTAATCTCCAACTGTAGCTCCTCTCAGTAGAACCCAAACCCCTATAGAAATCTTTTCCAATCATTACTGTATGTTTCGAAAACGAAAGGTAGACCTATGAGCAGACTAGTGTTTTTTCAGACAAACGGAACATCACCAAAAATGACACACGTGGCCAACAAAACTCACATAGCTGGGCGCAAAGGGACGGCAGTCATTTCACTTACCCAAAGAACACAGTTACGGTTTTTTTGTTACAGTAAAATGAGAGAGCCTTTTCACAGGCCTTTAAAGGAGACAAGAAAGTCAGGAATTTAACTCTTACTTTTAAACTCACTGGGACTGGGGGTGAAAAAGGGAATGCGCTATGAGATACCATACTTCATTTAGGCTAGATACACAAAGCTGGTCAAATGAGAATGCAATTCCAAGGAGAAAACGTTTGGTATTTTTTTTCGAAAATTTAACGTTACGGGATTTTCTTTAAGCATATTGGACTACTCGCATGCAAATTATCGTACGGGGGGGGGGGGGGGTAACATCAATTTTGCCAAAAGGTTGAATGCAAGTTTGCCAGAAATATACATTTCTCCAAAAATAACAAATTTGCTGCTCGAATAGAAATGGGTACTTTAGCACTCAATCCTCAACTTTAGATGCCACACTGATTGGGTGAAAACACCTCATTACAGCTATGCAATATCTCAGCACATCAATTATAATATTCCCTGTATAACACCTCACTCATCCCTCTAGCGACGTCCCTTGCGCTTTCCGGCGGTTCTCCAAACTGTAGCCCCAGCAAACATTTACTTGACCCTCAGAAATGAAAGTCTACTTTACATGACGCACTAGCTGTTCCATGCACCTTTTACCGTCCTTGCGGTAATCACTTTTTGCCGTACCAATGTGTACACTTTTACCGGATTGCCGTTACCGTTGCCGTTGCCGCATGGTTTGCCGTTGCCGTTGCCGTCACCGTTACCGGACAAGTGTGAACGTACCTTTAGGCTACGTGCACACTTGTCCGGCAATGGTAACGGCAACGGTAACGGCAACGGCAACGGTAAACGCTGCGGCAACGGCAAAAATTTTACTCTTGTAGAAAAATGAAGGTTTGTTCACACTGACACGGTAACGGCAATGCGGCTATCCGGCCTTTGGTGAAACACGCATCCGGCAAAACTGAAATCGTACATGGAGCGATTCATTGCCGTTGCCGGATGGTATCCATGCAAATTATCCCTAGCAACAAAGTTACCTCGAAGTCTTCGCGACTCTTGTATACACAAAATCCTAGAAAATCAGAGTTATAAAGTGCTGCTATTGAAAATTCAGTGGTTTGGTGAAGAAGGAATCCTACTGGAATAATCCAAATAAATTTATACTACCAGGATAAACAAAAAACAATACAAGGCGCAGAATTTCCGAAGATTTTGGAAAATCTGAAATGGTTGGTAAGAATCGAAGCGGGCCTCTGGTGGGGCTCCCTATGACAGCACTAGAGGTAGTTTAGCGACACAAGTTTTAAGACACTGTATGCAGGCCTTTGACCGAGGGGTCATTCTAGCTAAACAGTTAAAGTTGCAGAAACTAGTAGGCCCTATAAAAATGATCTCTAACGTTTGCCCAAATTTCCTCCGAGATCTCCTGCATATTATAGGCTTGCAGCTAAGCTTAAATCGTATAACGTTACAGCTTGTGAGTTAAAAATAAAGACCGTGGTCCTCCAATAGAGCTGTACATACGTAGGCCTAGGCTAAGCATCATTTGCCAAAGGACAAAATATAAACTCTTCTTGTGGAGTGGCGGTTGCTTTGCCTTTACCATGAAGCGTAGGATAATAAACAGTTGATCAAGAGCCAGGCAACTTCCTAATGCCTTCATAGCACATAGGCCTAACGTAAGGCATATTCTTTAAACGTAACGTAGGCTCATATAACAAAGAGGACTTAGCCTACATGTAGACCTAGACAAGGCTTGTTAACTTGGAACTAGTAGTAGTAGTAGTAGTAGTAGTAGTAGTAGTAGTAGTAGTAGTAGTAGTAGTAGTAGTAGTAGTAAAAAGGGTTTGGCAACTTGACCCTCAAACAGGTGATGTTCATTAGTCAAGGTTACGTGATTCTTCGTGGCCAAGACAGACATAGGGTACTCCATGAACCTGTGAAGTGGAATGCAACGTGCCTTGACCATGTAATGTAGTACACAATCCTTATCGAGGACTAAGCAACTCTCCTGCTTTACTAGTAACACGTAGGCCTATACTTTGTAACTATCTGTAACGTTAGAGCCTAACATTATTTAGGCCTGACGTAGAAGACTAGCTATCTATATACTATCCCCACTTTGCTATGCGTGCTGGTATCTACGATAGGTCCACGGAAGGCAAACGTAAGTTCAAAGCCACGTATTTGCAAAAAAGTTTAAAGAGTAAGCTGACATACAGGTTGTTGGATCTCGTCTTGTCCAGGTTTTTGTGTGGCCTATGCAACACTCTTTGGACTAACGTTGTAGCGTACGTGGTATTTCTTCGGGGAGTCTGTAACGTTTGCATTCAACTTGTTTGCAATGTAATGAAAGTTAACGTTACTGTTTATTTGCGAGAATTCAAATTGCGGTGAGTAAAGAAGTAGGCCTGTCACGCAACTATAGCAGATACAGGCGACATAATTATTACCAAATCAAAATCAACGTGAGCTACAACGTCAACGAATACCACTTTAACACAGTGATTCTTATTGTTTTCTGGGCAATAGTCAAATAGAGAGGCAGGGCAGAGGGTGAGGGTCGCATTCGAGAAAACCTCTATACGCCAACGTTGCCCGAGAAGGAAATGGGTCTACAGTTCGCAAGCGCATAAAGTCAGGATTTTGTGGTCGCGATGGGGAGGCCGCAGGGGTCTGACAGGCACCTAAAGCACACTATCCATCTTTAAAAAGTAAAAATTGAGAAAAAGCTGGTCAAATTGGTATTTAAATGAGAAAGTATGTCGTAATGTTTTGAACAAATAACGTTAGAATATTCAACAAATGAACGGGACAATTTTCTTTTTTAGGGCTGTAGCACTTTTACCAAAAAATTTAATTTGACCTTTTCAAAAATTAACACACAGACCTATTTTGCTCGAAAATAACAACATTTCTGCCCAAATGGGGAGGAGATTGCTGCAGGCCCCAGCCTCTCTTCGCACGCCCATGAATTTAATCGGATTCAGTGAAATCATCCCATTACACCTATGCAATAACTGGACACTTAATTAATCCTTATGAGACACCCCATTCCCTCATAGCGCCATTCTTGCGCATTCCCTTGGCACTCCGAACTTAACCCCCTCACGCTTATGCTTTGCCCTCACAATAAAAAGTGTACTGATGCACTGACAGATGCACATTATACCGTCCTTGCGGTAATCACTTTTTGCCGTATCAATGTGAACAGTTATACCGGATTGCCGTTACCGTTGCCGTTGCCGCATCGTTTGCCGTTGCCGTTGCCGGACAAGTGTGCACGTAGCTTGGTACGTTCACACTTGTCCGGTAACGGTAACGGCAACGGCAACGGCAAACGCTGCGGCAACGGCAACGGTAACGGCAATCCGGTAAAAGTGTACACATTAGTACGGCAAAAAGTGATTACCGCAAGGACTGCAAGGGTGCATGTAAGGGTGCATGGAACAGTGGGGCATGTAAAGTAGCCTTTCATTTCTGAGGGTCAAGTAAATGTTTGCTGGGGCTACAGTTTGGAGAACCGCCGGAAAGCGCAAGGGACGTCTCCAGAGGGTTGAGTGAGATGTTATACAGGGTATATTAAAATTGGTGTGCTGAGATATTGCATAGCTGTAATGAGGTGTTTTCACCCAATCAGTCTGGCATCTAAAGTCGAGGACTGAGTGCTAAAGTACCCATTTCTAATCGGGCAGCAAATTTGTGATTTTTGGAGAAATATATATTTCTGGTAAACCAGGGGTGGCGCCAGGATTTCCCCGACAGGGGGGCTAAGCTCCCCGACGGGGGGGGGCAGCAACCCAAAGTCTCAACGAAGGAAATAAAGTGCCGAAACGATGTTTGAAGGAAAATTTTGGGCTCTTTTTGGAGAAAATTGGAAAAAAATTGCCGGCATTTTCCAATTGAAAATTTGAAAAAAAAAAAAAATGGGGCTTTGAAGAAAATTGGAAAATTTGGGGTTTTTATTGAAGAATTTGCCCTAATTTAGACCAAAATTAAGTAAATCGTCGGGGCGACTGGCGTTGTCGGGGACTACATATTTTATCGTATACATAACAGCTCCCCGACGAGACCGAAAAATTTGGAAAATTTTGGGCTCTTTTTGGAGAAAATTGGAAAAAAATTGCCGGCATTTTCCATGGAAAATTTGAAAAAAAATGGGGCTTTGAAGAAGAAAATTGGAAAATTTGGGGTTTTTATTGAAGAATTTGCCCTAATTTAGACCAAAATTAAGTAAATCGTCGGGGCGACTGGGCGTTGTCGGGGACTACACATTTTATCGTATACATAACAGCTCCCCGACGAAACCGAAAAATTTCCCCGACGGAGGGGGGCAGCCTTCCCCGACGGGGGGGGGGCATGGCCCCCTGCCCCCCCCGCTGGCGCCACCCTTGTGGCAAACTTGCATTCAACCTTTTGGCAAAATTGACGTTACACCCCCCCCCCCGTGCGGTAATTGCGAGAAGTCCAATATGCTTGTTTAAATTTAAAAAAAATCCCGTAACATTAAATTTTCGAAAAACAATACCAAACGTTTTCTCCTTGGAATTGCATTCTCATTTGACCAGCTTAGTGTATCTAGCCTAAATGAGGTATGATATCTCATAGCGCATTCCCTTTCTCACCCCCAGTACCAGTGAGTTTAAAAGTAAGAGTCAAATTCCTGACTTTCTCGTCTCCTTTAAAGGCCTGCGGAAAGGCTCTCTCATTTTACTGTAACAAAAACCGTAACTGTGTTCTTTGGGTAAGTGAAATGACTGCCGATACACAGTTAAAATGCCCCTTTGCGCCCAGCTATGTGAGTTTTGTTGGCCATGTGTGTCACTTGTGGTGATGTACCGTTTGTCTGAAAAAACACTAGCCTTCTCATAGGTCTACCTTTCGTTTTCAAAACATACAGTAATGATTGGAAAAGATTTCTACAGGGGTTTGGGATCTACTGAGGGGAGCTACAGTTGGAGATTAAGAATAGTAGACCTATGAGGTGTCTTTCTAACGGCCAATGGACAACTTAAAACTGTTTTCCAGCACAAAACGTTCTAAACTACAAAACTGTTACATAACAGGGTCAGGCGTACCCCGCTGAACAGACTCTGTTTAAAAAGTCATTCTTTCAGGCTTCCCCAAACAAGGGACAAGGGACTGAACAAGGAATACGCAACCACAGTCTGTTAGGGCGGTAGTCAGTATGAAATACATAGAAATGTGCGTGGACCGTACTCTAAGCGGAGCACCCGCAATCACCCTAATGCCGTACCTACAGGAGCGGCTCCACAGGGGGACAGGGAGGGCGATCCCCCTATAATCTACTAAAAAGGGGAAAAGAGAAGGAAAAGAAGAGGGAAAACAGGGAGAGGAGAAAACGAAAGAGTAGAAAGGAGAAATCGAAAAAGAAGAAGAAGAAGAGGAGATCTGATCCATGGTATTTAATCCAGAGCTTCTAGGAGGCCCTATTCCGGTCTCTGCCAGCCTTGTGATACCCTTTTATACTGTACAAATGAAGCAAGGAAACTGAAATTTTCGTATTAATTCAAGAATGCTTCTGTGGACTCCACGCATTTTTGCGTAAAAATTTTCCCCGAATTCAAATCCTAGCTGTACATGCAGTTGTCTGGGATGACACTGTAAGTTGATCCCTTTCTTTTTAAGCTTTACGGTACATTACTACTCATCCAGTGTAGGGTCTTCAGTTTTCTGAAATGGGCGGGTTTTGTAATAAAATGTCAAAGTTGGTCTATTTTAACCAAATCAATTAACCAAAAGATAAAACTGTGCCGTTCAACAACTTTTACAGGGCAACCTGGGGTGGCAAGGCTTTGTCGTAGTGGGCACGTTCCCCCTTGTGCCACCCCATAGCTACGCCACTACCCAAGTAAGACAGTTTTAAGGTGTAAATTTCAGAGATAATGTGCTTGGAAATTGGTATATTTAAATTGTACATTTAGGAAAGGCTATTTTGAGCACAAAATTCCTTACGAATATCCAAATGCTACACAAATTAAATGAATGCTAGTGATGAAGCTCCGTTATTATAATGCATGGGAGCAGAAACCGGCCTAGCTCCGATCGTAAGAGTCAAACTAATCTTCTTAGTTCACCTTCTCCAATATTTTGCACCAGATTGTTCTAAGGTCCCTCAAATATTCAACAATTTTCTAAAGGGCAGGGGAGCACCCTCTCCTCAGACCCTTCCCCTTATCCACGCTACACCTACAAGGGGTAATAAAGCGTTTGAAATTCCATCAGTCCTAAAGAACTACAGTGGAATTAATTTGTCCTCAGGACCGGCTTTAAGCGTGGGCCAGCGGGGCATGTGCGCAAGCCTTGTCCCCACACAAAGGGGGCCCCACAGACTATAGGTTATCAAATAATAGGATTCATCGGGAGACGCCGTCCAGCTGAAATTTAAATATCCTCACACATGAGCACCGAAAAATTGTGCATTGCTGTTGGGTGTTAAGAGAGAAGAATTTGAAAGGGTGGGAGCTAGTAGTTCTCAGATTGTTCATAAATTATTTTGTTTTTAGTTCCATCGAGGAAATGGGGAAAACTAAATCGCTAAAATATTCGGGCACTTAATATACTGGCAGAAAAATAACAACAGACGAACAGTATTGTAACTCTTGACAATCTGATACCCCGCACCCCCCTCCCCCTTCTACGTGTTCACAGGCAAATTTTGGATTCACCACTGTGATGATACATCTGACTTTTAGTCTAAAACTGTTGAACATCTATGGTCTGTATCATGACCGGATTTATCTTCAGGGGGCCCGTAACCTATCATATGATGGGGGCCCTTCCAGTTTTATTTTAGTGACATTATTTGTGGGTGCAGGGTCAAATACCTGACACTATGTAAGTGGAGGGCCATCACCATTCGCGTGTAGCCTTTCAGCTTGATGTTCATGTAATTGCTGCGTGCGGATCCACGATTTTGAAAAAAATGTTGCAATAGGGTTAGTGGATCGCTTTGTGAGACTGAAGATAAAAGGCAAGAAGAATTCCCAGGCAAATTTTGAAATGAAACACTGTTTGACGCAGATGTAGACTGACTTCTTACAATTAACAGCCTACAGGGATTGATGATACAGAGAGCTCAAGGAAGCAGGGGAGGATGGATTATTGTGAGGTTTTCCGCGGCTAAATCCCACAGAAAGTGAGGACGGGAGAAGTAGTACTGAGGTTTGAAGCGCGCCGAAAAATTGCATTTTTTAGAAATAAATACCAACATAGGAAAAAGAAAAATACCCTCAAGGACGGGACGGTTGCCCTGCCCACCCCAAACGCCACACTACGTACTTGATCCATATTGTCAAAAGTGGAACTTTCCGTGACTTACGAATTGCGTCTAAACATTATTTTAGAATCTCGGAAATTCATACAGATCGATATGATAAAAATGGCTTTAAATATTTCGAGGGAGAGGGCACTGACACCACTCCCGCTGCATGCTACCGTGACTCTATGAGGATAGCTATGACTAACATACCGTTCAAAATGTCAAGGACGAAAAGAGTTAACTCCCCTGAAGTTATAGACTGCCAGTGGTTAGTTTCTTGCTCCTGCAGTTCATTTGTTCATGACACTGTTCAGGCGCGGATCTAAGGGGGGGGGGGGAGCTTCCTCGGGCTCAGCCCCCCCTTTTCGCCATATCAACAATAACAAATACGCGAAAATTAGCATAATGTTAATCTAGGAGAATATTCAAGGGGGCTTTCAACCCCCCCTTTCGAAATGTCTGGATCCGCGCCTACTGTTAACCATTTTAAAGTGTCAAGTGACGAGTAATTGACCTGAAGATCATGTGCAGGTCAATTTGACCTAAACGAAAGGACAAGACAACTCATCAATCAGAATCCAGAACTCCTTCCACAATCAAACCAATCCCCATTCCTCTTCAGTTAACCCAAGGTTTCTGTGGCCTGTATGTGAAGCACTGTTCTAACCAAAGGGCTTACAATATTTTGGGCTAAACTATTTCCTTCATTGTCGGCAATGAATTTTCCCCCTTGATTAAGTGCAGATAATGATCGCCTTTTGAGTATTTTGTTAATAGATAGTTCTCACATGACGTCATAGGAGCTTTTCACGTGTAGTATGTCAGCCATCTCATAGGGCAACCCCGGCATGTACGTACAACCTTGCCCTATGACATGGCGGTTGCCAACCCCCAGTTGTGACGTCACTGAGAACTATCTATAAGGCCTCCAAAATAACGCGGTCCTGATCTCCTGTTCATTACAAAATGTCAATAATACAGCGAATATGAAAGGGTCGAAACCAACCTCCAGAACAGGCACGTGTAACCATGTGTCAGTGTTAATACAATATCATACCCGAGGACAATGCGTCATAACAAACATGACATGCCTCGCAGTAGCTTTGTTGGTACATACTAGCCTATCAGTAATTTAAACTTAACGGAATTTCCTACCACCTGGGTAACGTTATAGATTAGAAAATAAAGACTAGTGCTTTTGAGTCTGTATTTTGGTAGGAAGAAAGGTGAGGATTTCGGTTTTTACTCAGAAGAAGATTTGAAAACTAAGATAAAAAGATGACTCGTTTATGGAAATTTTCGGGGGGCCCCTTAAAGTCGGGGGCCCGTAACCGACAGGTTACCTCGATTACTGGGTAAATCCGGCTATGGTCTGTATATAAGCGCCCAGCCGCTGAAGAGACAGTAGGTTGACTCGTATAGCCCAATCTATGAAATCAGTTTTTCTTCAAAGAGCCAAGTGATTGTGCATGCAAGAGGCCCCCACAGAGGTTCGTGTTCAGGGGCCCACACATTCGTAAATCCGGCCAAATTCATATAGCCTGCTATTTTCCCCATGAGTCACATGATAGACTTGTTTCCTAAAAAGTGTGCGGTTCGATATATGTTGCAGTATCAGTCCTACAGAGAGGGAGAGAATTCAGAAATTGTGCCACCACGGGAAAGGTTCGTGACCCTCAGTGCCCCCTGCTAAAAAAATCCTGGCTACGCCACTGTCCTTGGGGCTTCTGAGACCTTAAAAGCCAGAAGCTTCCTGTGGCTTCGCCCCTGGACCCCAGCCGTTATGCACTCCACTCTCCACACTCATGGACAGGTGGAGAAAGAAATGCCCCTGAGCGGCAGAAAAACGATACCATCGACCACACCAATAGTTAACGTTATATAAATATGTGTATAAATATGATACATTAAACGTTATTCCTTTTATCAGTGTGTGAAAGGTTCTACCATAAAGATAAGCTCTAAATAACGTTCGTTGGAGCGCACTTGATTTCAATACAGGCCTATACGTGAAACATAATAAACTCCTCTTTCGTTATTATAGCCTTTAGGCTTAGGTCTACTTATCGATATGCGATGTGCACAGTGCATTATTTTGCTATCATCACAAATAAGCAAGAGTAAATCTAGCCTACGTAGCGCCTCTGTGGCTGCCGCCCCTTTTGTAGGCCGCCGCCCCTCAGAGCCTGCCGGCGATAGACATAAATTCCTTTCACTGAGCCTCAAAGTTGATGAACTTAATATTCATGAACATGAACGGCAATTGGTCCATTCCTGAGGTAGGCGGTGCTCAATGACTCGGATCTTTGCAACGCTACGCTGACCACAATTTCGTTTAAACCAAAATACACTTCGTCCGTTAAAGCTTCTAATTTAGATGAAAGTCTTGATCATGGACAATCTCCTACAAACAAACACAACTGATATCAAAGAGTTCGTTTAGAAGCTGACAAATAATGTTCGGTTGAAAGATATCGAACAGTCTTTTCTCGTGGCTGAGTGGTAGGTTGTTAGTAATTAGTTGAGGAGTCGCTGTACTGTGTGTATGCACACACGGTGCCAGGGAATACCAGGATTGTGTCGAGTTGCATTGACCACTGTGACCCTACGTACTGTTGCTTCATCCAATCACCTTAGAGCTATGTAAATGAAGTTTGCGTTGGATTTCTACGCAGATGAAAGGAATTTGTTTCCAAAGCCTGCGGACGTTTGTTTTTTCGCAGCGATGAGCTGAACGAAAAAACTTCGTCCGCTCCGCGGGGTAGAGTAAATCATATTACACAATTTAGTTAGCAGCCTCAGTAGGCACAAAAGGGGAATGCAGCTGTTGTTGTTAATAGTACAAATAATACAGCCTAGCCGAGACAATAGCGAGACATTCGTTTCTAACTATAAACTCAAACGTTTTCAAGCCCAAGACTGGAAGGTTGAACACAAACTTGGTCAAGGCAAGGTCCAACTGCCGCTGCTTTAAGCTTGTATATACCCTATACTTATACTGCGATTACGCCATGGATAGCGTTTACCTTTAGAGTGGAAACTATGCTAGGCTAGGCTGCAGCGTAACGTTAGATCTAACGTAGATAGCAGATGCCAGTGCACGCTAGGCTACAACTTAGGCGTATTAACGTACGTTAGTCTTCTACGTCATGCAATATATAGGCTAGGCCTAACGTTAGCATTTATTTGGTCCCTGTGAAGTTTCTCATACTACCACTAAAGACACTTCAAATGTTTAGTGTAAAGTGTTTTGGCAATGTAGCCAAGGCTATAACGTAATGTGGAGATCTGACCGAGAGCTAAGCTACCGAGGCCCTTCAATCCCCAAGTAGGCTAGGCCAGGCTAGCGTAGTCTACATTACTAAGCTCAAACTGCACACCGTCCTAGGCCTATAGATATGGAGCAGATCTCAGACCATAACGTATAGGCCTAGAGGAGGATATAAGAACTAGGCCTAGGCCTATCCTACTCTATGTTTTAGACAGAATTGGGCAAACGAGGTTGCTCGAGACAAAATTATGACTACAAGTATTTAGCAAAGGATGACCGCTCGGTTAAAGCAATCAAAGGCCTTCAGTGTGTAAAATCAATATGTCGCTAAACTACTACTGGTACTGTAATATGGGAGTCCAACGGGAGGCCCGCATGCGCAATTTTTTTTTCCCACGAGGTTATGGGCAAATCATGCCAATGGACCAATCAGCTTTTTGGAAATAGGCCACACCCCTAATTCCAAAATGACAGCTTTTGAACCATTTTTTTTGTAATTCTGACGCCAGATTATGAAAGAACAGGCCAGATAACCCCAGTCCACGTAACCCTAACCTTAGAAATAACCCCATCCATGATTTAGAAACAAATTTGAAAAAATTTTGAAAATCAAATTTGCCCATAACCTCGTGGGAAAAAAAATTAGGCGGCCCGCATTAATCTTACCTATCTTCTCAGGATTTCCAAAGGCATCTGTAATTCTGCACCATGTTTACTTTCTTTTTTGTTCATAGTGGTAAAATACGTCATGTTGGATTATTCCATGAGGATTTCCTCCTCATCAAACCACTACATTTTGATTATCAGCACTTTAAAAATCCAACTTTTAGGCCTTTTGTGTGCCCATGAGTCGCGAAGACTTCCAGGTTTCCCTGTTGCTAAGGATAATTTGCATAGCAACCATCTGGTAAACGGCAACGAATCGCTCCAGGAGCGATTTCATTTTTGCCGGATGCGTTTTTCATTAATTGCCGGATAGTCGCATTGCCGTTGCCGTGTCAGTGTGAACAAACCTTCATTTTCCTAAAATTTTTTGCCGTTGCCGCAGGGTTTGCCGTTGCCGTTGCCGTTACCGTTACCAGACAAGTGTGAACGTACCTTAAAGGTACGTGCACACTTGTCCGGCAACAAAGGTACGTGCACACTTGTCCGGCAACGGTAACGGCACCGGCAACGGCAAACGCTGTAAACAGTCTTTGACATAATTTCTTAGCCGGATAGTGAGCGCTCAATCTGCACGCGCTCACAAATAATAGCCGTGTTTGTCAATTTTGGACAGTGAGTTTGAGGTTGTGAAGGGAATGGCGCGCCTCATTGCGTAGGACGCAACGGGAACGAAATCCCCGTCGCGTTGTAGAGGGCGCACATAGCGTTCTTGACCTAAGAGTATTTATTGACTAGAGACCAAGGTCTAATACATGCCCTGTAAAATATTTTGGCCAATTTTGGTCCGGCCGCGCAACTTTTTTTCCCAATGGACCAATCAGCTTCTTGGAAAAAGGCCACACCTCTAGTTCCAAAACTGAAATTTTGACACCGGATTTTGAAAGAACAGGTCAAACAACCCCAGTCCACGTAACCCTAAACCCTAAAAATAACCCCAACCCATGAGTTTGAAACAAATTTGAAAAATTTTGAAAATCAAATTTGCCCATAACCTCGTTGGAAAAAAATGAGGCTGCCCCGCGGAGTAAAAATTAGCAGAGGGAGCTCTCATATGGTTCTTACCAGTTGCGCGAAACGTAATCGCGACGGCGAAGTTTGTAACAAAACATCGCTTATTACGCCTAGGCCTACGTGCTCTCTCATAAGTTGCTGTTGATGCTGAATATTAAAGAGCTCCCCGGTTTCAGTACCACGCAAAGCATTGTTCCTGGGCAGTACCCAAAGGTAAACAAGGGGTAATCAGGAGTGTTAACATACCCAGAAGAAAAGAAGACTACATCCCTAATAGTATCAGTAGCGGCCTGGTAGCCAACTCACTGCAGCACGAGTCGAAGATAGGTCGCTCGGCTATATCCCGGTAGTTGGAAATGTACTAAGAAGCATCATTCCTCAATAAATTCCAGTTACATGGAACATTTTTCTCTCCTTCCAGTACTTTTGAATATGAACGCACAGTGACTGGTTTGAAGTTCATGGACGTACTGATTGGTCTATTTCTATGGTATCTTCACTAGCGCACTTCATAATACATGCATTTAAATTCTTATGAGCTAACAACAGAAAAGCAACCAAAGCGTTCGTTTTCCAAGAGCGCAGTAGTGTGAGTCAATTATTCCGGAAAATACACAGAGAAATGTATTATGCGCGTATAGAACGCGTTGTTGATGTGAACACACGTCAACTCTTTTAACAATGGAATTTTCTGTAATGCGTCCTTAGTTTTGTACGCAGATCACCGAAGAGAACGACGCACATATCATATCCCAAAGATATTATAAGCATAGATTCCAAACTCCTATACCTACACTGTTACGCTCAGTGACTCCTCATGGAGACGCATATATCGGGGCGGAAGTGTGAATTTGACATGCGCGCCGTTCTATTCCGCGATCTGCGTACAAAAATAAGAACGCGTTACAGATAATTCCACTGTTCAAAGAGGTTAGCACGGGTGCACTTTTACAACGCGTTCTATACGCGCAGAATACATTCCTCTGTGTGTTATCCGGAATACTTGACGCACAGTTCTGCGCGCTCTGGAAACAAACGCGCTAGTTGCTTTCCCGTTGTAAGCGCGTAAGTAATTGAACGCCCATATAAAAGTGCGTCACTTGAAGATACCATAGAAACTGACCAATGAATGTCCATGAACTTGCAAAACCAGTCATTGTGCGTTCATGTTCAAGTGTAAATAAGTGGAATGCCGCGTTAAAGAAATAAGTTATTCTTGTTGAAGTGGAATTTATTGAGGCGTAGTACTTCTTCAAGCATCAACATTCCGAAATAACAAGTATTAATACTTTTGTAAGACATTCATTTGCCTGTTTGTTTTCAAAACGACTGAGCAGTGATCAGCACTTCCGCCCCGACATATTGGCCTCCATGGGGAGTCAACGCGCCATTTTAAGTTTGGAATCTATGCTTGTAATATCTTTGTCATATCCACACTTCCGCCCAGAGCTTCCATGCAGAGTCAGCGCGTCTTACAGTGTAGGTATAGACCTTATGCATATGATGTCACAATGGAGAAAGTGCTCCCTCTTTTGGAGGAAAACGGCGGAAAAGCGCGTATCATTGCAAGTTACACCAATAAATGCAGACAGCTGATTCTAGTGGGCGAAACAAGGCGACAACATTATGGTGCTTTTCGTAACGTAAGAAAAAGTATATTCTCCCTCGCAAATCCCGAAAAGTAAAGAAACAGCAGTACTTTTGTTGCTGTAGGAACACTATTTTACCTTTAGTTTGATTATGTAAGAGTTGGCGCTGCAAATTTGTGGCATGTCGCCTATATCTGAGATTTATTTTCAACTTTCAGAGCCGCAAAGCGAAGGTAAGAGTAGTCCGCAGTCTGCTGACCTAGTATTTGGGAAGCTTTGGGGCTTCCCATACTAGGTCAGCAATATACCCATTGTCAAAATTGGGCTACCGTGACTTCAAAAATTTTGAATGGTCTCGATATTTCTCAAATTCACGTATACTCCTACATAATTGACCTCTACGGGGCCTTATATGTTTAACACCCTTCATTCTAAGATTATTAGCACTTAGTGTCCAAAAAAAGACCAAAAATTTTGATTTACACAAACGATCCTGTTTTTTTTTTAACATTCTATGAAACTGCCGAATCGTGTAACTAGGACGTTCACACTATTGTATGCTAAATAGCACGCACTGCTGTTTAATTGTGACGTAGTCCATAGCTATAGTTACGTACATACACGCGCATACGCCTATATAGCAACAATCACTGCAGCAACGCACGCAGACGATATTACTCTCACAGTAATATGCGGTCAAAAGTTTGTGTTGCAATAGCCTAGGCCTAGTTCAGGGAACAAAGTGTACGTCAGAACTAGGCCTAGGTACCCTAGGCCTAGTATGGGGCTTCCCATACTAGGTCAGCAATATACCCATTGTCAAAATTGGGCTACCGTGACTTCAAAAATTTTGAATGGTCTCGATCTTTCTCAAATTCACGTATAGGGCCTACTCCTACATAGTTGACCTCTACGGGGCCTTATATGTTTAACACCCTTCATTCTAAGATTATTTGCACTTAGTGTCCAAAAAGGGACCAAAAATTTTGATTTACACAAAAGATCCTGTTTCATTTTTTAATCATTCTATGAAACTGCTAAATCGTGTAACTATGACGTTCACACTATTGTATAGGGCTTATGCACGTGACGTCAGCGCGTTTCAATTTGTCTTACTCGATGGAACTGCCTTACGTAGTAGGTGTGTTAAAGATACGCGCTCACGATAGCACCTTAGTAACAATTGTTGCACAATGTACGCCTGGATGGAAAAATAGAGAAACGTGACGTAGGTGCATAAGCTCTATATGCTAAATAGCAAGCACTGCTGTTCAATTGTGACATAGTCCATAGCTATAGTTACGTTCATACACGCGCATACGCGTATATAGCAACAATCACTGCAGCAACGCACGCAGACGATATTACTCTCACAGTAATATGCGGTCAAAAGTTTGTGTTGCAATAGCCTAGGCCTAGTTCAGGGAACAAAGTGTACGTGAGAACTAGGCCTAGGTACCCTAGGCTAAGGTAAGAGATACTAAGTTGCCTACTGAGCCGCCTCGCTTACGCATAGACTGTGCAATCCTAGTCCTCAGTAGAGGACTGTGGTGGTTCGCCTACAGCTCTCTATACACAGTCCTTACACCGACCATAGAAAATAGCGGGGGGATCGGCCGTCTGTGTAATGGTTGAAATTTTCTGTCTTCTCACAGCAAATTCTGAAAGAAAAATCCTAATTTACAACCAGGAATTTTCTTCTCCAGATCTTACAAGAGTATATTGCAGCTGTTCTGGATCACCGAGAATTTCCGGAAAGTGCCAAAAATATGAAATGAAATCAGCAAGTTTTTCGCTCTGTAAAATTTACTGTGTGACTTTGGAACTTTGTGTACAACAGTATGCTAATGAGCTACGTCGTTCCGTCAGTATAGATAGTTCTCACATGACGTCATAGGAGCTTTTCACGTGTAGTATGTCAGCCATCTCATAGGGCAACCCCGGCATGTACGTACAAGCTTGTCCTATGACATGGCGGTTGCCAACCCCCAGTTGTGACGTCACTGAGAACTATCTGTAGAATGCCTGCAGAGGCAGTTGCCATGTGTATGCATACGGAACTACAGTAATCAAAATGTTGTGCGTGACGTCACAATGTTACGCACACGGCATTCAGATTTCAACAGATATTTCGAGCGCTACAGTAAATTGTTAAGAAGCGGCCAAGTTGATGATTTTATTTCACATTTTCGGAACTTTTCCGAGGTTTGAAGTGATAAAAAACAACTGCAATATAAGTGTAAGACATGGAAAGGAAAAGTTATGGTAGTTTATTAAGACTTTAGGTCCTAACTTTGCAATAAGAAGAAAAACAATTTCGACCAGCACTGTGCTGGTCGAAGACCCCGGGTTTTCAATGAGTCGGAGTAAGGACCGTGTATAGAGTTCTGCGCATGAGTAGTGACGGCCAGTATGCCAAATTGACACGCAATGACGTCACGTGAAAAACCTCTATAGGGAGCTATCGGCTACCAGCTATACACGGGCGTTTACTGAGGACTAGTGCAATCCTAAACGTCAACTTCTGTCTACGTTTGACACATTACCAACGCATACAGCGCTAATGTAACGCTAAGGTAACAAATCGTTACCTTAGCAACAGTATTCACTTCGAAACCTTAGACGACGATGACGAATGAAAGCTTTAGTCGTCTAACATAGATAATATACACTGGAACAGATAATAGACACTTACCTTTGTGTGTCTCCTTGAACTACAAATTCTAGGCTAAATATCTAAAAACGCTAAACGTATAGTACAGAAGTACACACACTGGCTGTAGACAAGTAAAACTGCTTGTATGAATAATCAATACTCGGAGCATATTTGAACGCGAACGCAACTATTGCTATAACTTGTACGTAGGCTATAAGTGGTTAAACAGAGCGCGTTCGTGAGCGCGTACTTTGGCTTTCATAGGCACGCGTATTTTGTTTTGTTAAGGACGCGCACGTGTGCACGCACAAACATTATCTTGCTATGTACAGCACGTCGACGCGCTACACATAACCGGCTATGTAAAGCGCGTCGACGCACTGCAGATGACCTGATAAAGTTTGTGCGTGCACCAAAGTACTTGTACTGTATTTCCAAAGGGCCCTTTATTTCTGTATGATTATGAGACGTACGTTGAGGTTAATCCTGTGCACTGCATACTCAGGCAAGCCCTATAAACAGCAAAGTGTTAGAGAAAGTAAACGGAAGGAAGAAACGACTCGTTGGTCGAGACACTGCAAATTTGGATCTAACTTTGCCTCCATGGGTGGGACATTCCGCCATTTTGACCTTGGTCTCTAGTCAATAAATACTCTTAATTTTTGACCAAGGAGACAAATATCGAGACGATATTAGGCGATATGAGTACAAAAATAAGAACGTGTTATAGGAAATTCCATTGTTTAAAGAGGTTACCGTGCGTGAGCTTTCACAACGCGTTCTGTACGCGCAGAATACATTTCTCTGTGTAATATCCAGAACGCTAGTTAATGCATATTTCTACGAGCTCGGAAAACGAACGCGCTAGTTGCTTTCCCGTTGCCAGAGCGTAACAAATTGAACGCGCACATAAAAGGGCGTCACTTGAATATACCAGAACCTGGCCAATGAATAAGTCCATGAACTTTAAACCCGTCATTGTGCGTTCATGTTCAAGTGTATAGACCTTATGCATATGATGTCACAAAGCAAAGATATTATAAGCATAGATTCCAGACTCCTATACCTACACTGTTACGCTCAGTGACTCCTCATGGAGACATATTTATCGGGGCGGAAGTGTAAATTTGACATGCGCGCCGTTCTATTCCGCGATCTGCGTACAAAAATAAGAACGCGTCACAGAAAATTTCATTGTTGAAAGAGGTTAGCGTGTGTGCACTTTTACAACGTGTTCTATACGCGCAGAATACATTTCTCTGTGTATTATCCGGAATACTTGACGCACAGTTCTGCGCGCTTTGGAAACAAACGCGCTAGTTGCTTTTCCGTTGTAAGCGCGTAAGTAATTGAACGCGCATATAAAAGTGCGTCACTTGAAGAAACCATAGAAACTGACCAATGAATGTCCATGAACTTGCAAAACCAGTCATTGTGCGTTCATGTTCAAGTGTAAATAAGTGGAATGCCGCGTTGAAGAAATAAGTTATTCTTGTTGAAGTGGAATTTATTGAGGCGTCGTACTTCTTCAGTCAACAACATTCCGAAATAGCAAGTACTAATACTTTTGTAAGACATTCATTTGCCTGTTTGTTTTCAAAACGACTGAACAGTGATCAGCACTTCCGCCCCGATATATTGGCCGCCATGGGGAGTCAGCGCGCATTTTAAGTTTGGAATCTATGCTTGTAATATCTTTGTCACAAAGGAGAAAGTGCGCCCTCCTTTGGAGGAAGATGGCGGAAAAGCGCGAATCATTGCATGTTACACCAATAAATGCAGACAGCTGATTTGTCAACCATTCGTATACGCGCCCAAGTTTACTACACGTTAGGCGAAATCCACGCAGTTCGTGCACGTGTGATGCATTGTTTTCACCCAAAATGACGTCAGTGTGATAACAATGCATCAGGTCCATTTATGTGAAATGCCGCGAGGAAGAATACCTTCGTCTTTTAAGTGGTATTTATTGAACAGTGATACTTAAATATTTCGAAATAACAAGTAGTGCTATTAATACTGTTGTAACACATTCATTTACCTGTTTGTTTTTCAAAACGACTGAACAGTGACCAGCACTTCCGCCCCTATATTTTGGATCCCATGGGGAGTCAACGCACCATTTTTAGTCTGGAATCTATGCTTATGATATCTTTGTTCTTGATCCGTAACAGGTAGACTGGTGACTTCCTTGCTCTTCTTTTTGTAACTGACGGTGGAGAACGCTCGTTTTCAAAGCTGAAACAATGGGGCTGCCCGGCGTTTTCGTCTCACCGACAGAGGGCGCTCTCATAACGTTCCTACTAGAGTTCCTATATAGAGAGAGTTGCGACAACTAAGCAATTGACGCCATTTTGTGGCCAATACTCAAACGCGGGAAAATTCGCGGAACCGGTACAGCGCACTGACTCAGCATGAAATGGTGTTACAGATCAAAACAACGATCACTCACTTATCACTTTTTAGATGGTAAATAATGTATTATGACCACTGAAATTTGTTTTGCATCAACTTTTTACATTTATGATACAGATTATTTACAAATTTAACTCATTTAACGGCGAAGAAGTACATAAATATGATTGCTGTCGACGTGACTCAATGGCCATATGTCGGCGAACTCATACAGCATACCGTACCTCGCACTTTTTTAAGCCTAGCCTATGGGCAAGGTTGGGGCCTGTTCGCACGGCAGCTAGCCGCCGTGCGGAGAAGATGCGGTGATTGCTTACTCGCACGTAGACTAGCTGTCATACTTTTCTAGTACTACATACGAGATGTTGTACACAGCACACATGGTGATAGTACGTACGTAAGTACGTACGTGCGAATAGTCACGACGATCGGCAAGAGTGTAAACTTTATAAATGTTACATAATACAGCTAGGCCTACTAATTTATCGTCTTTGTTGGTCGCCCACATGATCATTAGGCATCTAGCCTACATGAATTTGTCTCGACTATTATACAAAGTTACAATTTCAGCTCACGGGGACTGTTGCCATGTTGGTCATCTCTTGAATGATGGGCTGATTTGGAGTAGGCCTACTGCTGTATTTGTAACCGTAGCGTGCACAGTGGAGGTGTTGGGGCTGGGTCATGGCCCTCCCCCCGGCCACCTCTGTAAGTAATCGGGGTACGGCTGGTAGGTGGACCTTGGAAGCATTCTGACCTGACCGAGTCTGGCAGAGCAACAGGCCTGCTCCCCCACATCATCATGTTTTATATACGCTGCAAAATATTTCAGATATAGCACCATTTTGCATCTCAGCCCTTTTCCAAGAGCAAAAATTTTCCAAAGGGAGGGGGATCCCCCTCTCCAGCTAGGAAAGAGAACAATCAAACCATTACTGCACCCACTCTTTTCAAAACTTCATGGATACTTGCCATTTCAATGGTAAACCACTAAGGAGCAGTTCGTCAATGATAAAAAGGGTAAATCATTTATTTATAAATATATGACCACCTTCATATAAGTTGGTCACTGGCCAGGAAGGCACCAGTTGGCATCTAGCAAGTTAGGCACCCCTCCATGTCAGCCAGCGGAATTCAGTCTTCGACCCCCCCCCCACCCCCCAACTCCAAGTCAGAATTCCTCCACACAGCTCTGACCATACCTTTTAATCAAGGGAAAAAAGGAAGAAGGGTTGGATCAAGGGAAATCTGCCAAAATCCTAGCACAATAACTGCAGTGCTTTTTCTGGAATCCACAAATCTAATATATGGGAGGGGGTTGCTTGGAGGAAGGGGAGATTTACAGTATATCTTTTCCCCTGCCCCTGGAAATTGCTAATCTGCTGCACCAAAACAATAGGTCAGGCTGGCAATTTTCAATGCCTTCTGGTATAAAGCCATGTTGGCTAGTTGGCCTAAAACCCAAAGGGAAAGTAAGTTTTGGGGTACCGTATACCTAAATAGCAGACTTGCAGAGTGAGCACTAGGCCTTGGAGTAGCCTACTCTGGATTATGTGAGGACAAGTGAAGCAAACTGAGAGGAATAATCGTGGGTGGTTGGGAATTATGAAAAGGAGCTTCAGTCAAATGAATGACTCGGTACACACAGCTAGGCCTTGTTACAGTGGCCCGCCCGCTATAGGTTCCCGACTCACGGACAATAAAAAAGGGAGGAGGCTTTTCTTCTAAGTATCTGAAATATATAATTTTAAATTAAAACCTGGGCTTTCAGGTAACGAAACAATACATAGAGAAGTATAAGAACTCAGAAAAGGTCAAAGAATAGAAACAACTTACTCACTTGAAACTTAACCCCTCCATACAGAAAATTAACAAAGTCCAGCCAAACAGAATACTCCACAACCGGGACCAAGACCAGACCGAGACCCTCACACCTTGGCAGCCAGGGCAGCTCTAACTTAGCAAAGCAAATCAACAACCCATCCCCAAAACCAGAACAAAAGATAAATATGCTGCCCTAGCTAGCCAGATGTGCAAAACATACCCTCCCTCATTGAAGCTCCAGGCTGAGCAGTGCAGTGGAATGAAAGGGTGACATGTGTTGGAATGGCTTTGTTAGTCAATGAGATGAAGAATGCAGAGTAAGTGTTGGGCACAGGATGATAAGGTGAAGATGGATGAGAATGTATGGCAGGTGAGATGGAACACATTTATTTGTTGCACCTCTACAGCATATGGCCTCAGTGAGTCTTACCCAATCATAATGGATATGCTATAATATGATACTCAGTAGGTTATGAAAGTTTGATGGGCATGGGAAAAATTGAAAATCACTAAGCACACTATAATCATACCATAGATAATATCCTGAATAGAGTGTAAAATCGAGGTACAGTAAGAGAATTTAAGGATAAAAAATATCAGGAAGTGAGAAAACTAGGGTTAAAATTAGATGTGTGACGCTCAATTAAGCGTCACGTGTTACTATACTCGGTGTCCCACAGTTACTTAATTGAATTTATGGTTCCTGTTTGGCCCTAGTTGAGTAGAGGATGTGAATTTCAATTTTTTTCAGAAGATAACTACTGATGAGGAATGTTTATTTTGACCACTTTAAATAAGAAATAATAGGGATAGTTTCTAAGGACACCATAACATAGCCTAAACAGGGAGTTGCTATTTGACAAATAGCAACTCCCTGCACTAAACTAGAGCAGCGACGCTGCAGAATCTCAATACTTTTGTGAGTATGGAAGGTAATACTGAAGCAAAGGTATGCATTAAAGTAAAGTTATACAACGGAAAACATTTTTTTTTTTGATGATCAAGCTGCCAGTGGTAGCATGCATGAAAAAGAAACATGAGACAAAATTTCCATTGTTGCTGATGATATTTGACATAAAATGCAGTCCTTTATAGGCCCCTGCATGCAGTACAGTAGGTTAATTGTTTTTGTGTGGTCATTCAAATAATAAAATTTGCATTAAGACATTATGCAAAGTTAGTACCCTGATACATTTTATGCTGAAAATGATTATCAAATACTTAACTACAAATTCTACAGTAGAGCAAAACTTGCCTATAATGATGATAAGTGATATAAATAATTGTTGTAAAGCATATCGAAACTTTAAAGAGGGATTTGTCTCATCCCAGACAGTTCTAATTCTCCCAACTAACTTAGTTCTAGCCCCGCCCATAACTGTACTTAGCTCCTTCTTTGTGCAGGCATAAACATAATTTATTGCTTAAGGTCATCTCCTGGTGAGCATACAAGACCCTAATATGTGATAAAGACACTCTCTCTGCATGCTGTGTAATATGAGCTGTTCTGCATCTTTTGAATTTTGCAACTCTGATGCCAATCAAAGAGTAGTCACCAACTGAGACTTTTGCTTTTCCCATTGTAAAAGTCATATTTAGGGTGATGCCAATCCCTCTTTAAAGCAGACACAACCACCAGCTTAATGGAGATCAGTGACCTCTTCTTTTAAGTTGTGTTTTCATACTGTCTTTTACACTGTTTACTTCAATACCACCCTCCTTAATCTTACCTCTTATAGTCTCATAATACTCTCATTCAAATATTTTGGTAAAGAGCACAATTTCTGAAGGTTGAGTGCTATTTGCTCTGCTGCTATTAGATTGTTCATCAGGCCCGTATGCAGCTTTTTCAGTGGGAGGGCTCTATTTTACGCTAAGCGGAACAAAAATCGGTATATTGCCCTTCCTAGCTGGTATTTGATACGTTCAAATACTGAGGACCTTTTGTTTTTGCTTTTCACCCTTTTAGAGGTATATTTTGTGCCCCCGACGAAGTGAGGACCTTTTTTTTTGGGCCTTCGGGCGGAACTCCAAGACGTGCGGGGGTTCAGACGAACCCCTTGAACCCCCCTGGATACGGGCCTGTTCACATTATACACTTTGAATAACAGGTGGGTAATATAACACCCTGATTTATATATGCTATGCTACCCTAAAATCCACTTCAATATCCTCTGATGGGAAGATTTTTTTTATCACAAAATAAAGACACTTTGATCTTGCCTCTTGGTATTCATGAATTCAATCAACTGTAAATAACTTTTCCTTGAAGATCTCAAGACAATGGCTCAAAAACATCTCCTACAGGGCCTTTAGATATGGCCAGACCAAACAAATTTATCTAACAGTGACTTTATTCTTGATTTGACAGAGGTGTGAAGACAATTAGCCAAGGAGGTCTGAGATTTTAAAACCACAAAAATACAGGGGATCTACCATAAAATTCTGTCACCTTTGTGCTGTTGTATGAATGAGCACATAGATACTACTGTAATTTGTTTTCCCAATCCTCCTAGATGCTGACAACAGATGATGAAAACATACTGTACTATCATGTCACAGTGACTGTAATGGGATACAATAACTCTGCTGTTAACCAGAAGGGTTTCTGAGTGAGAATTGCAAGAAAGAGGGAGAAAGATAAAACAAACATATGGACATCAGTAGGAAAGGGATTGTGAGCAAATTTATCCCATAGTAACCGATTATGCACGTATGCAAAGCCATGCAAACTTTCTTGACAATTGACTCAAATGAAGCACTTCAGCTTTAATTGGCCCAATTTGCCAAACAAATTACCAACCATCATTTTTTTCACACCAAAATAAATAAATTCATCTGCCTCCACTCAAAGAACATGCTCTCAAACTCTGAAAGACATTGACCCCAGATCGAGAGATAGGATGTTGCTTTAAATATATTTCAACCACTGGCTATAGTGTGACAATATCTCAATACATGTTATGCATTGAGATAAAAATGCGTCCACATACTAAGAATGAAATCAATCAAACTTTTCTCCCTTGAGATATCATGTTAAAAAGGTTTTCCCAGTTTGACCCCCGGTGACCCCAGATGCCCTTTGACCTCCACCAAAAACAAGACTGTTCTTCTTCTCAATAAGAAGCATCTATATACCAAGTGTGAGAACTGTCAGTTTCCCCAGTCTTGAGATACCTTGTTAACGAGCAGTGTCACAAACACACATACACACACGCACACACACATAATGCACACACACATGCCATAATGAAGGGTTAGGTTTTTCTTATCATTGAAACCGAAAATCACTTCACTCTGTTTGCTAATTTCCTCATTGCCATACTTTTACTGCCTAGTTCTCCTTCCTTCCTGCTCTTTTCTGCTTCCTTTTTAAGAGCAAGTGTTTTCTTTTTGCAAAAAAAAATGCAGTCGCACCCCAATGAATTTGTTAAGCAACTTGCTTTTGAGACTGTGGCATGTTGGTATATCAATGTCATGGCACAATTCTTCTGCTTTCTCCAGCAGCAGCTTCTTCACGTTCTTCTTTTCCATTAACTCGTCCTCCACCTTTCTAAACATGCATTCTACCCTATACATCATGTCATACACTATATCAGAAACCTGAACAAGACATCCCTTCTTATATTCTCTCAACTGAGTAAGCCTTGTTGCTTGGTGTGCATTGCCCTGCGATGATGCTTTCACTCTCTCCATGCAAGATGTACATGTTTTTTCATTGTTTTGAACACTTCTCACACAATAACCAGTTAAGTTATACAGACTGTCACATTCAGCTTGGGGAAGTTCCCCTAAACTTCCATCTGTAAAGTGAATGCTATCAAGATGTGGCTCTGTAGAAGGGATTTGCACATCTTGGTCAAGGAATTCTGCAAGAAACTGTCCATCATCCTGCTGGTAGCTTCCAGTGCGCTTACTTGATAGAAACTGTGCATTACTAACGAGTTTAAGCGAATACTTAAATTCAAGGGGGATGGCACTGGTTTACGCAGTCGAACCACAGAAAACAGGTTCTCCAGGCAGTCCTGGCTTAACCGTGAAGTGAGAAGGAACTTGTGGCCACCATCTAGCATATCGTCAGCCATTTCCAGCACTGTGGTGGTTGATAACACCACTCCTGTCTGCACTGGTTTCCAGTCACCTTTTCCAATCTTTAACCCATTGAACACACTGATCACAGTACGGAGAAAAGAAACAGCTTCTTCATATTTGTCCACATTGATTTTGCTAAGGGCTAATACAGGATGCCTACTTGTCATCAGCACAAACCACTTGTCCATCAGTTCAATACTGACATATCGGCTTAATACACACGTCGCATTTCCTACTTTCATCTTGGCAAAATGATTAGGGGTCAGAGCTGCTGAGGTAAGCTTAGGTGCCAGTTTAAGATCCAGATCCTCCTGAAAAGCCGTAAGATCTTTGAGTGGTTTAATGTCCACCACCTTTGACTTCAAGTTGTGCTCTTTCATGGTGCTGTCTGAAAATGTGAATTCCTGACCATTCACAAGTACAGCCTTAATGTTCTTAAAAACATGCGGAACATCTGCAAGAAAGTATAACCACTTGCCAGCAACTTGAGGATGGGCTATTTTATTCACCACTTTGCTATATTTGCTGCACAGTACACCAAAGTTTCTCCACATTGCTCGATTTGCACTGCCCATGTCATTTGTCACGGCTACAACATGAAGACCAATGTTAGAAGCTCGTTGGATGATATCTAGGACAATATTATGAAACACACTGCCGTCTGTGGAGCTGCTGGTAAAATGGTATGCAACTGTTTGCTTCCATCGGCTTGTAATTCCACCGAGCATAAACACAAGAGCATGATCAGCATTTCCAGAGTGCCTTGGTAGAGTATTATTACCAAGAATATCACCACTAGAAGGGTCAAATTCATATTTTGATGTTAGAGACATCTCGTCTAAAGTAAGGCAGCACAAACGTTCTTCCTCTTTCATTTCCTTCACTTTAAGCTGCATATAGTCAAAAACCTCTCTTAAAATACCTGGTTCAAAGGGCACGCTCTCCATTCTTCTCTGTAGAGTCCTTTCTGATGGCAGAGGGTAGTGTTGCTGCAGCAAAAGCTTGTAGCCTGAAGAACCACATGCAAATCTGAGTTGCAGAGCTTTCTTTACTGTATATGATGACCACTTGAGCCCCTTCATATTAACCCTGGACAAACTTTCAAGCTGATCCTTTGCAAAGATCCTTGAAAACTTTGCATTCTGTTTAGTTTTTGCCTTCACAATTGCTCTGTACCTTTTCCTAGTTTTACGAAGTGCATCCCTGAGTTTCTTTATTTGCTTCATCTGAGTTTGCAACTGCACCTGAAGTTTTGGTGTGGATGGTGTTGCAGTTTCTTCATCTTCAGTAGAAGCACTGTCTTCTGCTGCAATATCAATAAATGGAAACAGATTACTTACAGGTTTGAAACAATGAACAGTATTTGTTAAGGATGCAGGTCATAATCACAATACTGTAAATATTAAGTACTGTATGTGCAGAGATCTGCAGTTCATGTTGAAATTAGACTCCCTGTACATAATATATATCTGACTTCTAGCTACTGGGTAGCGACGCCCAGCACTCCTTATTTTGCGCTGGCACTTACGGTAAAATGTACTGTCCTGCCCGGCACAGCTTTTTGAAAACTTAACTGAAACATTGCCAAAAATGCTCTTTATTGATTGTATTCTTCAAGACCCCTTAAAGATGCAAAATTTTCTTAGGACAGTCTTTCGTAAACCAACTGCTACCTAGCACTAAACATACTCCAGCTAGAACCCTGACGTGATATTTTATGTAGGTCATTCAATACTACCCAGAAATTAGACATTAGGTCAAATTTTCTGAACCATCTTTATTGCTTGAAATTTATACTGAATGACAGATTATTATCAGCATTTATTAAAATGACAAATATTTTTACACAGTGTACAGCATATACGCAGGAGGGAATACATTCAACTTCTTTTCTGTCAATTTATTATCCAGAGTGATATTTGCAATAAATGACTATACAATATTGGTAAAAGTAGTGAAAAATACATTGCAAAACAAACGTAACTACTGGGACACAAAAAAAATTGTTTTTCAACTAATTTTCTATTGTCTTGTGTACAGTAGAAAATTGTGTGAAGCAATAATATTGATATTTTGATAAGTTCACTCTCGGTGATAAACTTACCAGGGTTTCCGTCAAGGGGGGTACAAGGGGGGATTTGTCCCCCCTTGCCAGAAGAAGGGGGGACAATCCCCCCTTTCATTTCCAAAAAATATAAAAAAATGTCAATATCTTGGTTTCTTACTTAAGAAGAGGACACTTTTGCAGCAATGTTTGAACTTTCATAAGTAAATGGCCTTAAAAAACCTTCAGATTGCACCTTATAGGGGCCTTGAAGTAAGCTTTTGCCTCCCTGAACCCACTTGTAACTTTGGCCAAGGACCGCATCAATTCGGACTCCGGCTTAAGCAGTAATAAATCCCCCCCCCCTTTTTTTTTGAGTTTCTGGCGGAATCCCTGCTTACCATGATAAATGAAAAAATCAATTCAATCCATGACAAATATGTTTTCCATTGTATTTTATTGTTCACTTACTAAAAGGGCCACTGTATGATATATGAACTGAAAGTTGAAGTACTACAGTATAGTAGAAAATACCTTTGTTTGGGTTTGTGTCCCCTATTGTTTGGGTATATTGTAACTTACAAACCTACAACTTTAATTTTATACAAGCTGGTATACATACACAGAATTAAGTTCTCAGACTTGTGAGTTTATGTTCTGTATGGTATCTACTGTAAGTCTAGCTTGGAAGTTGTCTATACGCGCGTAATACATTTCTTGGGGATTTTCCGGAATAATTGACTCACAATACTGCGCTCTTGGAAAACGAACGCTTTGGTTGCTTTTCCGTTGATAGCGCGTAAGAATTTAAATGCATGTATTATGAAGTGCGCTAGTGAAGATACCATAGAAACAGACCAATCAGTACGTCCATGAACTTCAAACCAGTCACTGTGCGTTCATATTCAAAAGTACTGGAAGAAGAGAAAAATGTTCCATGTAAGTGGAATTTATTGAGGAATGATGCTTCTTAGTACAACTACCGGGCTATAGCCGAGCGACCTATCTTTGACTCTTGCTGCAGTGAGTTGGCTACTAGGCCGCTACTGATACTAGGTCCATATTAGGGATGTAGTCTTCTTTTCTTCTGGGTATGTTAACACTGATTCATAAACACCTTTATTGATTTCCTGCATTCTGATTGGCTGAAAACCATTCGAGACCAGTCTCGAATCGCATTCGAGACTGGTCTTTGCCAGTTTAGGAGAATTACTTTTTCAAGGTGAATTGAATATCACTGTTACTACTGCACTGTGCACTATGCTTTGTCCATGATGTGTTACCATAGCAACATAAACCATAACATCTGAGTAAAGCCCGGGTCCCATATACGCGATTCAACTTGCGATTCAACTTTCAACAAGTTGCGCGATTTTTCAATCAACTTTTAGGAGAGTAGGGGGACTGTACAGATCGAATTAAGAAATCAGAAATGTACTCACCAAAAACAAATCTAATATCCGCGTAAATAGTTACTCTGGCTAATTCCGTGGTCAATTCCAGTCCGGGTCGATATATTCCAAGTAAATAACAAAATGCGTGTTAAGAGAAATTCCAAAAGATAGCGAATATAACTTCCTAGCTTTCCTGTCGCGAACCACGTGGCTTTGACAAGGGAAAAGTCGGAAGAATATGTTCCTTGAAGTAAAGAAATACGAGCAGTCGCTCAGCGATATTAAATACTTTTGCTAACGCTGATTAAAGATGCGTAGATACTTCAAGATGACTTGGATATTAAAATAATCGGTATAAATCCAAGGAAAATATATAAAACTCCAAAGTGGACTGTGGCTCGTGCCTAGTCGTTGGAGAGTTGAGAGCAAGTCTGTTTAGGGTTCCTTTGTTCATCCGAGAACGTGGAGTAAGAATTCTCGGATGATAAATAATTAGTCATTAGTCGGGGACAAAGGGTTGCATTAAAAACTTGGCCCGCTACTTTTCCGAGAATATCACCGGAAAAGAGGGCGGGCTTCGTTAAGCGAAAGTTCTGGAAGAAGTCGCTACAGTAGCCCCCTCGCTGATCACAAGCCAGAGAAATTGAAGAAAAAGCGGGTGATCGATACTAAATATAATAAAGGGTACATAATGAATTAACAGGTAGAGGTAGTATCCAGAAGGCGTTTCGGCCAGTGAACGCGTCGTCCAGACCTCGTAGTACGTACAGGTGTAGTAGGTGATGGGGAAGTAGTGATGCTCACGGGTGGGGCTGGGTCGGAATGGTCAGCAATAGGGCCATCAACCTCAGGTTCGAAATGAGCAGCCTTCAACCGATCAATGGATAGAGTCTCATGTCGTCCGTTGACATCAAGTTTGAAAACCTTATCGGTCCGCTCGAGGACTTTAAAGGGACCGTCGTAGGGAGGCTGTAGGGGTTTACGAACGGCGTCACGTCGAATGAAAACATGAGTACAAGTATTTAAATTTGTATTTACATGAGTAGCACGATTGGTTGGTACACGAGGTGAAGTAGGAATGAGTGACGTCATAGCGGACTTCAAACGATGTACATAATTACTTGGATCTGATAGAGTTGAATCGTCGGGCTTATCAAAGAATTGTCCTGGGAGACGTAGGGTAGTACCAAAAACCATTTCAGCGGCGGAATGGCCTAAATCTTCTTTGATAGATGAACGAATTCCTAATAAAACTAAGGGGAGATGCTCAAACCAAGCAGTGGAATCCATATAAGCAGTAAGGGATGCTTTAAGTTGTCGATGAAAACGTTCTACAATTCCATTGGCTTGAGGATGATAAGCAGTTGTACGATGTCGCTGTATTCCCAAGAGATTAGTTAAAGAGGTAAATAATGATGATTCAAACTGACTGCCACGATCTGTCGTTATGACTGTAGGCACACCATACAAAGCCACCCAACGTTCTACCAAAGCCCGCGCAACAGTCTCAGCCCGAATATCAGCAATCGGAACAGCTTCAGGCCAGCGTGTAAAGCGGTCAATACAGGTAAGAATGTATGAGTAACCAGAAGATGTGGGAAGGGGTCCTACAATGTCAATGTGAATGTGGGAAAATCTCGCATCAGGAGGGGAAATACAGATAAGGGGGATTGCGTGTGGCGGTGAACTTTGGATCTCTGACAAGGGACACAAGCTTTGGCCCATGCACGCACGTCCTTGTTAAGAGACGGCCAAACGTATCGCGCCGCAATTAGCTGTCGCGTTGCCCGTATGCCAGGATGAGATAAGTTATGTAAGCAATCAAAAATAGCTCGGCGAAATTGCTCGGGTACGTAAGGTCGCTGGGAACCGGTAGATACGTCGCAAACAATAGTGTCGGAACTATCGTGGAGTGGTACGTCCTCGAATAGAAGCGTGCGCGGTGAAGATCGGAGCGTTTCCAATTCTTCGTCTTCGCATTGCGCTTTCGCGAGCTCGCGTAGATCTATTGAAGCGGGTTGTTGGATCGCGCTGATCGTGATACGTGAAAGAGCGTCGGCTACGCAGTTGTCAACGCCTTTGATATGACGAAAGTCTGTTGTATACTGAGCCACAAAATCTAAGTGCCGAATTTCACGAGGGGAGTATTTATCCGAAGCGGTAGCAAAGGCGTACGTTAGAGGTTTGTGGTCAGTATAAACGAAGAATTCGCGTCCTTCAAGCAAGTGCCGGAAGTGCTTGATTGAGAGGTAAGCCGCGAGTAATTCTCTGCCGAACGCGCTGTAACGAGTTTCTGCTGGTAACAATTTCTTCGAAAAGAAAGAAACGGGTTTCCATTGTCCGTCTACGCGCTGGTGAAGAGCGCCACCGATAGCTATATCCGAGGCGTCAACCATGAGGCAAATAGGGGCTTCAGGCTGGGGGTGCTGCAAAAGTGTTACGTTAGCTAGGGCGTCCTTGCTATTTTGAAAAGCAGTTACAGCTTCGTCAGACCAAGTGAGTTTAGTCGACTTCTTAATATTTCCTTGCAACATATCTGTGAACGGTTTCAACAGATGAGCGCAACGCGGTATGAATCGCCTGTAAAAGTTAATCATGCCTAAATATTCGCGCAATTTGCGGGCGTTCTCGGGCTGCGGGAAATCTCTGATAGCCTGCACTTTGGCATCGAGAGGCCGTATGCCATGCGCGTCGATGTGATGACCTAGAAAATCTAAAGAATCAACACCGAGTTGGCACTTAGCCGGGTTAACAATAACACCGTACTCTTCTAAACGTTTGAAAAGCAGTGTGAGATGCTGCAAGTGTTCATCTTCACTGGAGCTTGCGATCAGTAAATCGTCTAAGTAAGCAAAACAGAAAGGGAGTCCTCGAGTGACCTCATCAATGAACCTTTGAAAGCTTTGACCACTGTTACGTAATCCGAAAGGCATGCGCACAAACTCAAACAAACCAAAAGGAGTTGTAACTGCTGTTTTGCAAACATCAGCGGGATTTACTGGAATCTGATGATACGCGCGGACTAAGTCTATTTTAGAGAACACTTTCTTGCCGTTAAGCGAACCGGAAAAGTCATGAATGTGGGGGATAGGATAATTGTCATGAACCGTCACGTTGTTCAATGCCCTGTAATCACCACAAGGCCGCCAGTCACCAGGTGTTTTCTTAGGAACCATGTGTAGAGGGGAAGACCAGTTACTTTTAGACTGTCTTATAATGCCTAACTGAAGCGTGTGCTCAAATTCCTGCTTCGCGATAGTTAAGCGATCTGTTGCCAGGCGACGGGGTCTGGCTGTAACAGGTGGTCCTCGCGTGTCAATATGGTGAGTCACGATATGCTTGACAGTACCTTCTAGAAAACACGGCTTAGTGACGCTAGGGAATTGGGTAAGAAGTTCATGGAAAGGTGACGTAGGACTGATAGAACAAAAGGAGGGTGAAAGTGACGTAGTGTTAGCTCTATGGCCTTTAACATTCATTTGCGTGGTTGAGTCAATGAGCCTGTATCGGCGAACATCTACTAAAAAACCAAAATGATGAAGAAAATCGACTCCTAATATAGGGGTTTCTACGTCAGCAATAATAAAAATCCACTGGCAAACGCGCCTAAGGCCTAAATTTAGAGTGAGAGAACGCATTCCAAAGGTTTTAATGCGCGATTTGTTACAAGCTTGTAACGAAAATTCCGTAGAACCTCGCTTGCGGTCCTCTCGTCGCGGCGGGACAACGCTTACTTCGGCGCCCGTATCTATCATAAATTTCTGACCCGAATTGCGGTCAGAAATAAAAAACAAGCGACTTTTGGAAGTTGAGCCAGCGGAAGTCGTCGCGCCTATTCGCTGGCTTCGGAGTTTTCCGAACACGGCGCGCGGCATTTGGTCGCTTTATCACCGAATCTCGCGTGATACCAGCATTTGCCTTCCGAGTTTGCGTTTTCGTTTGTCCGTTCGCTGCTTTTATTCCTCGCGCGCGAATCGTTACCGGGGGATCGGGACCGGCTGCGGCTGTTCCGCCCTTCTAAACGCGAAGCGAGCTTCTGCACTTGCTGCGTAAGCTTATCTACTTGGTCGCGCAGTTGCTTAATTTCCGACGTTTCGTTGGAAGAAGTGGACACCGAACTAACAGTAGGAGTAGCCACTTCGACTATCCTGTCCGCCAGCTCGGCTAATTTTTCCAATTTTACGTCGTCCCCACTGGACGCTAACACCAGTTGTACGTTCGATGGGAGCCGCTGTAAAAATAACTGCTTAAAAATGGACTCCTCCAATTTACGCGCGCCGAGGAGTTGTTCCATACGTCGCAGTAACTGTGTGGGCTTACGATTGCCTAAGTCCACATCGGTTAATAATTTTTGCAAGCGCTGCTGCTCAGACAAGGCCGTGCGTTTTATGAGCGTGTCTTTGAGCTTGTCGTAGGGGTCTTCTTCAGGGGGGTTAAGAAGTAAGTCGCGCACTTCTTGGGCAATTTCGGGCGTAAGGGACGATACTATATACGCGTATCTTGTCTTCTGGGCCGAAATGTTCCTAGTGCTGAACTGGGCCTCAACCTGCGCGAACCAAAGCAGTGGGTCAGCTGGCCAGTATGGTGGCAATTTAAGACTAACGGCTTGGATTGTAGGTTCAGGGGCGTTTCCAGGATCAGTCATCTTGAAAGGTTGGAACGTAGAAAATGGATAATAATAATACAGAGTTAACCAAACTAACTATTGCTTCGATCTGTGAATCCGATCACGCCAATAACGTCGGGTACGTCTATCACGTCGGGGTCACCAATTTAGGAGAGTAGGGGGACTGTACAGATCGAATTAAGAAATCAGAAATGTACTCACCAAAAACAAATCTAATATCCGCGTAAATAGTTACTCTGGCTAATTCCGTGGTCAATTCCAGTCCGGGTCGATATATTCCAAGTAAATAACAAAATGCGTGTTAAGAGAAATTCCAAAAGATAGCGAATATAACTTCCTAGCTTTCCTGTCGCGAACCACGTGGCTTTGACAAGGGAAAAGTCGGAAGAATATGTTCCTTGAAGTAAAGAAATACGAGCAGTCGCTCAGCGATATTAAATACTTTTGCTAACGCTGATTAAAGATGCGTAGATACTTCAAGATGACTTGGATATTAAAATAATCGGTATAAATCCAAGGAAAATATATAAAACTCCAAAGTGGACGGTGGCTCGTGCCTAGTCGTTGGAGAGTTGAGAGCAAGTCTGTTTAGGGTTCCTTTGTTCATCCGAGAACGTGGAGTAAGAATTCTCGGATGATAAATAATTAGTCATTAGTCGGGGACAAAGGGTTGCATTAAAAACTTGGCCCGCTACTTTTCCGAGAATATCACCGGAAAAGAGGGCGGGCTTCGTTAAGCGAAAGTTCTGGAAGAAGTCGCTACAAACTTTCGACGCAACTGTTGGCTGGTCCCACACGCGCAACTCTCATGCAACTTTTCATTGTTGCCCAAGTACCATACTAGGTGATTAATGTAAGTGTAGACGCAGATCTCGGAGATTGGAGATATATTTCAGGAATAAATCGCATTTAACGGACTATTATTGGTGAATAAACCGCCGAGACTCCAAATTTGGCAAAATAACGGATAAGACGAAGCCAAGTCCATTATTTTGCCAAATTTGGAGTCAAGATGTTTAATGAGACAATAATAGTCCGACAAATGTTGTTTATTCCTATTCTACCACCGAAAATGGGTGAAAAACTTCATTCTTATCAGTATTTACGTTTACTGACCGTGTGTTGTGGAAAAACAGGTCAGTGCTTAACCAATCAGAATGCAAGATACCCAATAACGGATGGCTAGATATGGTAGAACCCCCTACATTTGACCAAGAGGAGATGGCAGATGTAATAATACCCCAAAGATAGGTACAGACACACCGCAAAATTACTGCGTGTCCGTCATTTGTTCAATCAGCGTTTACCTTTGTTAAAACACATACTAAAGCTGCTCAGAGACCTATTACAAGGATTTTACCAGTGATCTTTTTCGTGTGTAAGTTTATTACTTTTGAGACCTCAAAGGAAAGAGTTTGTATTGATGCATATGCATCTTTTGCGGCCTGTAAATGTTATTTTCGCCAATCTATATGAAGACATAATCAGGGCCGTAGCCTAGGCAAAATTCAAGGGGAAAGGGAGGGGGGGGGAGTTGACAACACTAAGTGGAGCCCCGGCGGTGGCATACCAATTATAGTTGACACCCAGACCAATCTTTCCTTTGTCACCCCCGCCAGGGAGCCGCCCTAAGGGAGGGGTCTAAGGGCAGGAGGACATTTACGTAAATTAGCTAAGTTGCAGGCTGGTGCTTCCCTTGGAAAAGTTTTATATTAATTATATGATTTAATAAGATTAGAATGATCATTATGTAGTGAATATTTCGTGTTCCTCATCTCCGGTAAAGGGGAGAGGGTGACACCCTCACCCTTTGAAAAACTTTTTTTGTATATCTAGATGGAAAATGTTGCTATCTTTGTCAAAGCTTTAAACTGGTTACAGGGCTTAAATTATCTTTCATTGTTGAGTGCATTTTCCGGATTTTTTGTAAGGATAAGAAGAGGTGTTGCCTAAGGTATCACCTTTGAGAAAATTGAACATGATATGATGGCTTTGATGCAAAATAGCTCTCTCGTAATAGGGTACTTAAAGCATTGAACTTATCACCGGTGTATGTTTAGAACAGTCTTAGTATTCAGTAATTTTCTACGGTCTTCTCATGGCCAGGCTCAAAGGTTACCACTTTGTAGTCGCGTACAGAAGGCCCATCAAGAAAATTTTCGTCAAAATGCCGCCAACGCTGCGGGAAATGGTACTTTGTATGCCTTGTAACTTGCATCTCATCATTCTGTATCTTCAGATTTCATGCTTAATTAGTTTAGACTTAAAAGGAAAAGGGTAAATTAGAAAAAGTTTTTCAGTAAAATCCCTTTGTAGGAGAAATAGCACGCTGTCCCATTTGTAAAAAGAAAGAGTATGCCTTCGAAAAATCTTAAGTCTACATCGCTCATGGAGTGTATTACATACATCATGAAGTGACAGTTAGTGCAGCACCATTCCTACCTGGACATGGGTGGATCCAAACTTTAAGGAAGAGGCCCATTCGTCAGGACTAATTCAAACACAAAATACATCTGTAGCGGGGTCCGGGATCTCCTCGGGGAAATTCGGAGAAACTGGAGCCCTTGTATGCAATTTCCATGGTCTGAGGGCCTTCAAATCATAATTAGGACAGTGAAATTTTTAGTATTTTTGGTATCTTGTTTTTTAAATGGGCTAACCTTCATTTAGGACTTGGTATTCTCTGAGGGAGCTCCCCCCCCCCCCGCAGACTACGACCCCAGAAATCTACGCCAAAAGAATATACTGTACTAAAGATAACTAAAGGAATACTTCGAATTAAATTCATCTTATTCCTGTCTGTGTTGCACTATGGGGGTGAGAAGGTTGATGAAGTGTCACCGCTAGACTGGTATGGCGCAATTTAGTTTCAAACAAGTTATTTACTGTTACGACGCGATGATTTTCAGAGGGGAGAAGAAGGCATTTGCTCATGATTTGATACAATATTTACCTATAAGAAACATACCTAAGTGTTCGCCAAAAGACGAACCCATCAGAAGCCCTTGCAATACAAGGCAAACTGAACACAGGCTATGCTTTTAAGTGGACCAACACTTTAGAATAAATGGAGAGCGTGAGTAAACAACACTTAAGTAACCTTGCTGATGTCAAATGAAAAAGTTTATGAACATGCTAATTCCTTGTGCAACTTGAAAATGGAGGGGGTCCTCTCCATCCTACGTGATTTCTGCACAAGGTCATAGCTAGGCAATAGACTCTGTTACAGACATACAGTTAAACCAAGTGTATTTAAATAATTCCTGATGTTACACTTTTATACTTTGAAGGGTAAGCGCGGTAACGATAACTTAACTTTAAGTGTACCGGCCCGTACCTTAAATCTAGAATTACAAAAAAGTATATTTGACTTTCATAGAATATTCCATTGCTCTGATAGAAAATGTTGAAATTTATTCACGTAACTTGAAATGGTCGATTGCGCAATAATTGTGATGTCCTCCTTGTACAACTCAAATTGCCTTATAGTTTCTTTTGAAATTGAAATGTTTACATGGCCAAGAAAAGTTAACTGTTTTTTTTTCAAAGCATGTTGCAAAGGGAGAACTTGTAGTCAATTTGACTAAGTCAAATCACCCTATAACAGTAAAAGAGTGATCACACTTTGGCACAAGGTGCAGTAGCTTTTAAAAAAAAAACAAACAAACGAAGAAACATGTCGACGGCAATTTGACTAGTACAAGAAGACATTACAAACTATTGCGCAATCTACCATTTTGAATCTAGTAAATAAGCTTCAACATTTTAGATCTCAGCTCAGGAATGTCCTGTGAAGTTTGGAGTTCGACCATTCATTTTCAAGCTTTGCATTATATATTATTAAAATGTAAGATTTTGGGCACACTTTAGCATAATCCGAAGTTCTCTTTTCAACAGCACGAATATAGATAAAATAATACAACAGCAAAGCAAATAATTGAAAATGGATGAATATGTTTAAGTAACTGCATAATGAAATGACCATAGACACGTAAGGAAGGCCAAATTAGTCATAATGTAAGCACGATTGCACAGGAAAATGATAAAATAAGTTTTTCATATAGTCTGTTCTCAAGCAGCGGCCCGTAGGCCATTTGCGGCCTGCGAATCGCTCTAAAATGACCCATGAAACTTTCGAAGCCCAAATGTTAAATAAGAATTTTGTTATTCAATTCTTGTTGCTACTACTGTTACAAAGAAAAATCTCTGAAAGTGACCATCGGCCCAAAACACTCGAGAACCCCTGTTATAAAGTGTCACCTGGCAAGTGATGATGTAGTAACTTCTTCTATTTGTATGGGAATGGGTTACTTTCAAATTAAAAATAGGTAAGGTAGATTGAGTGGAGGCACTAAAATTTTCAAAGTTGGGGGTAAACGAGGGGCAGAAGAAATAAGATCGAGGGAATGCACCCAACGGTGCCGAAGGCCGGCAGAAGTACGAAAGGCTGCCCCATAAGCGTAAGGTTCATGGGCCTACCCTAGTAATCCAGGGTATAATACATTGAATGGGAAGCTGTTTCTAAGACAAATAACTATAGATCTACATATTTCATACTCATGCTGGATATGGTACCAGACTCAGTTTGGCAGGGGAGCAAGACGGAGAAACGGGGAGGGAGGAGGATTCCACTCATACTCTTCAGTACCGCCACTTCTTCCTCACACTTCATATTTATTTTTTACAAGTTTTGATGGTGTCTTTAGGGAAAATCAGTCAAATGCAGTAAACATTAAAACAAAGTTCTATGAAAATAGAAAGAAGGATCACGAAATATTAACAAACTTAACATTCCGGAGTTGTAAGTTATATTCATGTGTATAAAACACCTTGTACAAATACAATGAAGACGTAAGCATACGGGTACGAGATTTTGGAGCACGATATGCGCACGACTCTACAAGTACAGAGAAATGTATTTGAGTACGATACCTTCTCATTTAACCAGGCAAAGGCTTATCACAGGTCTGGTATATACCTTCTCCAAGAAAACAGGTGGTGCACTGCCACGAAAATAGGGGAACATTGGCCAAAGTTTCTACTAACAGATAGGCTTATATACGAAGGACGTTATTGTATATTTTCGGAGCTTATTGGAACATGAAGTTAAAGTAGACCTACTCAAGGGCTATTAGATCTACTGAAGTGCCACATGACTAACATAACAGTTATGCTTTGTCTAAGACCGAGCTATAGTGATTGTAGGAGGATACTGGAAGGATGGATACCCATGGATATCCCATGGCTATATTTTTGAAAAACAGATTTAGCCTAGATGATATAGGTTTAAACACCGTGGACGCACGAAACAATGGAAAGTGTACGATCGAGTGGTACTAAGTCATATCATAGGGCCTACCTGGTAACTCCCACAGAGTCACCGTGGGCCTTGGAACGGCTAAATTGAGGGCTGGATACACTGAAAGTGTTACTTGAAGAATGCAGTTTTCAGATTTTCTTCAAAAATTATTAGGTTGTTAATTATGTGTTACAACGACCAAAAATCATAAATAATGAAGGCACTGAAGTAGGATGATTCAGTCCTCTGACCCTATTCGAAAGCCTTTCAAAGGCCTTGTCCATGTACCAGTAACTAACACAATGTATCATGACCGCAGCCTTTAACTATCAAATCCCATATTGAATAGTGTTCGTTCCCACTGCAGTAGTGTGAAGAATGATTTCATTTCTTTCACGTTTCACGTTTGTCTATTCCCATGTCCACTTATCCCTAACCTCCAAATTGACTTCACCTTCACTTAGCCCCAAACCCCTGTCTAACATCCATCCTAATGTTTACCCCGAATGAAACCGAAGCTATAGCCCTCCTTAGACCTTTTACCTGTGATAATGTTATATGCAGTATTTGTTCTTCCCAGCCAGGTGAGAATGGGACCACGCATGACAGATCCTGAATGTAGAGCTGAGGTATATGGGCGGCGACACGGGGACATGTCCCCCTCAATATTTTTAGTGGGGCATATATCAAATGCCCCCCCCCATATTATGAGGTATGCAGAAAAATAAATGTTACACACACTTTCGATATGAATAATTGTGATATTAGCCTATTAATAGTAGCTGGGGGAGAACTTCAGATCAGAAATATGTCATCTGTGTCCTCGAAAATCAATGCACCAAATCGCTTGGCTTCCAGGGGCTTCGCCCTTGGACCCCAACACACCTAGTATGAAGGTCCCCTGTACCCCTGGCCGGAGGCGCAAAGTGTTCACTCAAGCAGGTGCCCTCCCAATAATTTTAACAGATCGCCGCCCCTGTACAGAGGTCTGAGTCTGACAGTCAAGAGGTTGGTTGTTCAGTTAAGTTTGTTGTCTTTTCGGGGACGTAGCTCCCTTGGGGATCAGAACTCCTTCGGGAGTAACGTTTGACGTTTGGTTTCGTCCATTTGCTCTCGGCCAGAGAGTCCCGGGGACTTTGGAAAAAGTACAGTATAGGCCTAGGGGCCTATTTGTTACAGACTAGTACAAGTAGCCTAGGCCCCTAGAACTAGGCCTAGTAATAAACCCAGTAGGCCCCGTCTATGACACAAATCTAATGTTTGGCCTAGGCCTAGGTCACAAGTATGTTAGGTCGTTCACATGCGAATGACTTTGTGATTAATCCCTAACTTAGGTTTCATGTATCGATCAATCGCCAGGTTCACAACCACAGGTGATTATAACGTTATTTATTGCATAGCCTACATACAATTAAACATTAAATAATTCTTATTTGCATTACGTAGGCCAACGGCGTGATGCACTAACGTTAAATAACGTTAGAACTGCATGTGTGTTTACAACTAGGGTAACATAAACGTTTATAGTTTAAGTTGTAGGCCTAGGTTCTTCTCCCAAAGTCACTCGATACAGCAAGGTATCGTACAAAAGTACTACTACTAGGCCTAGTGCTGGACAGTATTTGGCCTAGTGCTGGCTAGTTAGTATAACCTCGACTAGGGCAGGATATAGGCGAAGAGCAGGATCCTGCTCTAGCCTGTGTGACTAGACTAGCTTACAAGCCTAGCCTAGGCCGGGTGTATGGATGGTTATGTGCACTGTCTATAGGCCTTGTATGTGCTAGGTTGTACACTCGCCTGTACGTTAGGCACAGCGGTTGTGCATCCACACGCATCTTTCTGTCACATTTTTACTTGCAAAATCAAATCCCTTGGCAATATTTTCCAAAGCTAACCGGTGGACGCTTAGTTAACTGTTATCCTTTGAGTCCTTTTGGCAGAGACACTCTAAGGACGTATACTTTTTCTATAAATGCGAAGTAATTGGCTGTCTTTGCTGCCATATTTACAAACTTTGTGTTCGCTTGATCGGTCAAATTTCGCGGAATACACACTGTGGCGCATGCGCAGTTGAAAAAGTTGCATGTAAAGTTGCAGCAAATAGAACATGTTCTATTTCTTTCAACTTTGGTTTCAACTCGACCGAGTTGAGTTGATTGTCAAGTTGATTCCCGGTCCCACTATGCAACTGGTGTGTCAACTAAGTTGAAAGTTGAATCGCAAGTTGAATCGCATATATGGGACCCAGGCTTTAGAAAACCAGTTACTGTAAACTACTGTAGTATTACACTGTTATGCCTAGCACCCCTGTAGCTATAACCATTCCAAAGCATAATGCTCATTTCATCCCATGAATGAATGCTAGCAAAACTATATTCATCTTCTTGGATACTGGCAGTGGTATGGCTAAAAGAGCGTATATAACCTTTCAGTATATGCCATGGGTACATTTTGTTAACGGTCTGCCTGGTACAAATATTCCACTCCTTATTTTCCTAAGTTGGACTGCATGGTAAAGAAAAGTGAATTTGGTCTCTGTGCTGCTAATGCCAGCATGGGGCCTGTGTTATAACTATGACAGGCAGAGCAATGGTAAACAGGTTTTACTGTATCACTGTCAGGTTTTTACGTTTGAACCAATTCCGCTAACACTAACAGACATAACAGGCCAGCACGGTCTTCTTTTTTAGTTCTACGCCGAGCTAGGCTTCTTATGAACTAATGTTGTAAATAGTTTAAGCTAGTCCTAACGTTAGGCCTGCATAATCTGTATTCAAAACTTGAACACATTTTCAAAGTTACCAACACTATAATCCTTTTCCAAAAAGGCTTAAGACACCTAAAACCACCGTCTTACTTATGGATCTTGAACGATCTTGTGCGTTAACTACTTGCAGTCAAATGTCCCAATGCATGTCGTTGAATGCTGCACTGCAATGCACACAATATATTACATAGACCGTAACTGCACAGCACTGTGTATTTACCTCTGTGAAACTTTCGTGGAGTAGAACTTCACTGTAAACAATAGCCAGCTAGAAGTTAGTTTCCTTGTTTTAATGCTCAGCCTCATCTCTACAACGATGTATGATAATTCAGAGATAAACGATTTTGCGTTAAATTAATCCAGTTAAATTTCGTTCGATGAATTGAGATTACAATCAATATGTTAAGTGAAAATATTTGCGTGGTTGTCCTCGGCTGACGCCTCGGTCCGCTCAGCCTCTGTGATGACGTCATCGTCGGTCTCGAATCACATTTAAGACCGGGCACCCTCGCATTTATCCCCTAATTATCCCTTTTTTACCTTAAGGTACTGCCCAGGAACAATGCTTTGCGGCGTACTGAAACCGGGGAGCTCTTTAACATTCAGCTTCAACAGCAACTTATGAGAGAGTACGTAGGCCTAGACTTAATAAGCGATGTTTTGTTTACAAACTTCGCCGTCGCGATTACGTTTCGCGCAACTGGTAGGAACCATATGAGAGCGCCCTTTGCTAATTTTTACTCGGCCGGGCAGCCCCATTAAAAATGAACTAAGGAGCACCATGAGTCAAAGGAGATCGAAATATCTCAAGTAATGAACACTGAACGTGAACTTCTTCGTGAAGTAGACACTTTAAGTATCATCAACAAATTTGCTCCTGCTAAATGTAAAAAATGTAATGTTTAAACGGTAGTGTTTGTTACTTTTTATACCTTCATGTAAGCAAAACTTATATAGACATATTTGTCATATTGTCTATCTCTTTAGCAAATGAAAAATATAATTACTATGCAAGTTAAAAATGTATGAATTTTAATATATTTATTTGTTATTTTTTCTTAAATATAGGGCACGTTTATAACATATGTTTCAGGCAAGGGGTCTACCTTGAATATGCAATATTCATGTTCTAACATATAATGGAAGAGGACATTTGTGGGATTTAGCTGTTGTTTTAAAGTAAGTTTGCAGCGACTGCTTGTTCCTTTTAAATTAAGTTTCTTTACCAGCTCATTGAGTTTAGCTAATAATTTCAGGTAATCACAGGCTATTTTCTCTTTAGCCAACGTACATGCTGGTGTGTTCAAGCGATGTATCTTGTTGGAGGAAGATGGTTCATTTGTCTGGAGGAGAAGACCATCCCGGGAAAATATGGATAGGACAAGAAACCCTTAAATGCAATTTCCCAGCTTTTTTGATCCTTGAAAATCATAATTTGGACCTTAAAATTTTCAGCATTTCAGTATGTTTTCTCAAGTGGGTCAACTAACATTTACGATTTAGAAATCTCAGGGGGCAGTCGCCCCCCCCCCTCCACAGGCTACGGTCCTGTTGCCAGGTGACACGTATACGTTTCATTTGGTCTGGACATTAAGATCGGAACCACAGCAAAAAGATAAAGAGGAATACCAACGAAACGTAACTGATGCTTTTTTAGCTCAGAATCAACGGAAAGCGTGAAGGAAGACCCTCTTTCAACATCACTTATTTTGTTGTTACACCTGCATCTTAAGTAAGAGGTCTTACTATGATTTTCGATCCCCAGCTGCATATGTCCCAATTTACTGACTTTTTGTTCACCAGTGCATGGAGTTCAAGACGTTAGTACACAGATCTAAGTCGATCCACCATCAAGCCCGGCAAGACATACCGATGTAGGCCTATTGATGGTTCATAAGCCTGCAGCACCTTCAAGAACAGAAAATTCTACCTCTCTTTTAGTGGTGCCCAGGTTAAAGATTGTTAGATATGGTGATAGACAATTAAACGCTACAGCCAGTAGGCTAAAGAATGTAATGCCAAATAATATTTGTGTTGCAAGAACACTGGCCCACTTTTATCAAATTAACCTTTTTACAATTTTCCATGGTCAACTTTGAATTGTTTCTTTGTTTGCTCTATTTATCTACTTTTTTGCACTTTATTGAATTGATTTGTTTGTGATGGTTTTTTCGTATTGTTTAATTTTCGACATTTTTGTTTTCATTATTTTTAATGTGTCTCGAACATTTTACTTCACATTTTTTTATTCTATACATCCGAATTAAACATTTACTCTCGCATGTTGATATTGTCTCTCGTTTTTCACCTATTGTAAATACAGCCTTTGAAAAAAAGCGTGGTAAATTTAACAAAAAAAAAAAAAAAAAAAAACCAACAACAACATCAGCCGGGTTTCACTAAAACAACAAACAATCCCCCTGCAGAAGAAACAAGAAGGCAAACCATGGAGTTGCAAATCTCATCTCCCCATATTCTCTATGGACCTTTCCCAAAATTTCCCAGCATACTGATAAACGAATGATGATAAAAGACCACCTTTGGTCATTTAAACTTCCATCCCAAATTTAAGCAGCTAGAATGTACCATTAAAAATATCTCATCATAATCAACGATTATGCAGGCACAAGTGTTTATAGTCTTGTACCTACCAAGTTCGAAGTTGATCGGACTTACGGTTTACTGGTTTAGGAGGAGTTCACGTCACACCTTTTTGTTCTCTCACACACACTCACCCTCGCTCAGACAGGCACACACACACACACACACACTCACACGCTCATATAGCTTCACATTTCTGGCGTTAGGTGAAATACACTTTCACGTCAAGTATAGCTAAAAACTTTCAGAAAGCACAGGGTACAAACACGAATGTGACGAGAATTGTACCCTTTAGTTTCAGAATTTTTGCTGACACAATGCTGCTTATACCAACCTCCCCTTACCAACCGCCCTACTACTTCTAAGCATGTTTGCAACTGACTCCGGTATGCTTTGAGTAAAGCGTAGGTGAACCTATATAGAGGGATTTCATATAGGATTACGGTACGATTTTTGGGCGATTTAGTTAAAATCTTCTCCACCCCTGGTCGTAAAGAGCCAAAACTTACATAATTTGCATCAGAGGGCTATGAAAATGAAATGTAAACTAATTACTTTGTGTGACGTCACATCGACAGGCAGCGTTTATCGGAAACACTTGCAAAAATCGGATTTATTTTCTAACAAATACCGCTCTGTTGAGAAATATAAGTTATATAATGGTAGCAGAACAGTTTATCGTGAGACAAACTAGAATCAGTTATCGATATAGCGTGACCATATAGAACAAAGTCCGAATAAAAGACTATAGCGGTCCGATTTAAAAAAAATTCGGTTCGGATTTCGGATTGAAAATCGCTGTAGTGTAACCCCCCTCCTTAAGAGTCATGATGCTAATGGTTCGGAAGTATTGTTCATTATGCCTTGACACGACATGTAAATAAATTTTTAAATCAAATTTTAGGCGGGAGTTGCCATCAACAACTAGTTAACAGTTTCTAGTTGGAAATTTGATAGTCAAATGTAGCGCGACATGGTGGAAGAGGAAACAGTTATAGGCTAATCAGATGTGTTGTATTCCCACAGTAACTAAGTGCGAAGTGGATAGTCAAATTGACAGTCACAATTTGTTTGTTTTTGACTTTACCACCTTTTACTTGAATTCCTCACACACAGCATTAGTTTCCGCCCAACTGCACCTTAATTATTTTTTGCAGCCTGTATAATTTCTTACTTCACTCTCTTCCTCTTTGCGTACGACATTCCTCATTTCGATCCTTGTCTTTTTACCCTAATGGATTACGAGAAATGAAGCGTTGGAACGGTAGCCTCCCAGATTAAAATTCAGAAAAAAGCAGTATGTAAAACGATCGCTATGTTCACAAACGCTATTGATCGTCGTTTTACTTTGGACGTTACGCTGCAAATTTTCCTCTTTATCTCTTCTCCTACTTCTCCTTGTCAATGAATCACATTACTTTGTGGGACACCTGTCTACCTGTCAGTTTGAAGCCTACTCTTATCACCCCGCAGATGAATTGAAGGAGTGAAACTCAAACCGTTCCTGAATGTATTTACTATGAGCTACTAACTCAATTCTAACCTGATTTAAGGTGAGTGTGCCAGATAGCAGTTTTCTTATCTTGAAAATTTGACCCACTAATGTTTTTTCCCTCTTTTCTAATAAGAAAAGCATTTCGTGAAAAGACAAACCGAAAAGGCTAAACTAGTGAATCGTGTCGCCTCTGGGGTAAAGCTTTGCTGAAAAGAGTGGCTTTGAATTTCAGAGCTTTAAGCCTTCCTGTTTGCCGAGATAAGCTGGCCCAGTTCTGTGAGCGAATTCTCGCATCATATTGCAGGCGTTTTAAACACAACGTGTTACTTATTTGATAGCAAAATGTATTCAAAATGTAACTAGTCTTTGACGTTTCTGACGGAAAAGAAACCCATGGCTTTGAAGTGTATGGTAATTTTGTCATTGAATGTTTCAGTATATGTGGATATAGAATTTAAATGAAGCTGTGATTTCTCAACAAGTTGAGGCATATTAAATGCCTTTATCGTGAAGAGAGCTCAAGTGAACGAAAAATACTTGTTCTCTTGTCTTGTTTTCGTAGACAGTATTTGGCACTTATTGCAGTTGTATATAGAAAGCGTGTTTTTGTCTTTGTGGTAGGCCAAATCACTTGTTAGAATGTAACAATACTTTTCTCAGACTTGTGATGTGCAAATTCTAGAAACGTGGATGCGGATAATTATACTCGAACTTAACTTCTAGTAGGTTACACTACTGAGAACACGTATAGAGAGAGCAATTTGTAACTTGCCATTGCTACTAGTCCGGATGAGAACAGATTTTCTGAACACTAGGATGTTCAAAACGCCTGCGGCATTAAGAAAGTGACGATGAGACAATGGCAGCATACTAACCTTAGGGACGACGATGATAATTATCTTGATACGATGGTAGCTTAATAAAAGAAGTGACAATAAAACATTAGTTTCAATGTAAGAATGGACATCCATAGTGCCGTGGGCTACTGTATCTAACAAAACTCCATTACTGTAGGACCCTATAAATGTTCAAATTTAAAATAAATTGTGGGTTTTGGTCAGGGGCGTAAATACGGGGGTGTGACACCCCCGTGAAAATCAAAAGTCGGTCTCTGAGCTCCAAAAAGTCGGTCTCAAAGCAAGTTCAGTATGCCGTTGTAACAGTAGACCAGACATGAACAACATTTGAAGTAAAAAATTTGAAGCACAAAAAAAAGGTCTTCAAAAATCGGATTGTACTACAAACGTCGGTCTCAAATTGCCCGAAAAGCAAAAGAAAAGAAAAAAAAAGGTCTCCAGAATTTCGAATCGTACAACTATGGCAATGGGAGTCGGTCTCCAAGAAATGTAGTCATTCCCAAAAGTTCACACCCCCTGCAAATTCAAGAATATACGCCCCTGGTTTTGGTGTCCACTAATTTCCCTCATGTTCGAAAATTTTAGTAATCAGATCACCGATTTCCCCTCTGAGCATTTTATCAGCCTGGGCCTGTCCATGAGATCGACGTCATTACGATACTTGGTTTCCAATTTTTCTGTGGGAGGTCAGTATTCGAGTGCTTATACGATTAGGTTTGCCCACTCGGGTACTAACAGTTTTAACTTCTTTCCTTTTGATGGATGATGACTTTCTGTAGCCTTACTTTGCAAAGTGAATTAACGTCACTTGAAAATTATTTTCATCATTTTTTTGCAATTTTTATCACAGTTTAAAGAGACAGTTTCGTGTTTTTCCCTTTCACTTTAAAATCGAGGCGTTACTTTACGTAGTGAAAAGCAGGTAATTTAGAATTGTACTGTTACTAAGTGTCAATCTAAATCTACATGGCTACCAAGAAAGGACCGAGGTCGAAAGTAGTGCAGAAAACGACTCCACACTTATTTCGAATGTGTAATACAGGGCTGTTCCATGCAATGTCATACATGAAGCTTAACACGCGCAAACCTTTATAACATTTACGAGCAAACTCAGTCGTAAGTCTTTTCAGCGATTGGAGGGATCAAGTTTTCATTAATATTGACCATGCAGTTTAGTCATTAGAATTAGTTACAAGTGCATTTATTTCACATTGTAAAACAAGGTATAGGAATTGTTCATTTTTGTGCGCATTCTGAAGAAGCGATATTTGAGTGTTAAATCTGCTATGCATTTTCGCTCAGTGTTGTTCCACAAATTGTTACTCTTGACCACTCGCTCAAAACAGCCTTTGGGCACTCCCGTACTCTGTCCTTCTACGAGGCAGTAGACCACTCATTCAAGGGGAATTCCCGCGGAGGATATTACCCTACGAATTTAACACCCTAGAAATATTTGGGAGGGACAGTTTAGATCATGTTGCTGAAGTAATGTGTTCTATTCGTGATGTGTAATATAGGTGGTAGGAAAGGAATTGGAGTACTTATCCTGCAAAAATAAGGGAAGTTGAAGGTATTTCAGGCGCTTTTTTGCAATATATCCTTCCGCAATGCAAAATGGTATTCTGAAGGAAGAGAAAAGCAGAAACCACCACCCTATGATACAAACTCTCCCAGCTCAAAATTTCAGTGGTCAAGGAACTTTTTTTTGTTTGTCAAGTACCTTTTAAAAACTTTTTGGGACAAAAAACCCGTTTTTCGTGATTTTGCTGTAGTAAGGGGGCAGGGGCATATCTTAGTGAATGTTTCGTGTACGTTTCAGCGCTATTACGTTACACTGAAATATCTGATGACCTTTTGGGCCTTATAGTCCTCTCCTTAAGAGTTTACAGGGTCCTAATCCGCGAATTAACGCACCAGTAACATGTATTGTGATCTTACTCCACATGTATGATTATCTTCGGAACCTAAGATGTAGGCCTTAATTGTGCTTTACGTGCCATTTATTTTTCATTACTTCATTATTCTTCTTTGCGCTGATCAGATTCAGCGGCGTAGCAAGACCCTCGGGGGCCTATGGACAAGAGAAAGCTAGGGGCCCCCAAGCCAATGGTATCATAAACGCATAAATGCATTTTCCCCCTCCCCAATCTCCACGGGGAGGTACGGGGTAATTGAGAGAGACCTTGCACCTACCAGATCCGGGTTCAATCTCGTATCCACTCTTGTCCGGTCCTTCAAAAGCAGTTCTGCAGTTGTTGATAACCTTGTGGTTCCTTTCGGGTCGTTACTGGGTGTTTAGACTGTAGGTAGAGTTACGATTTTTGAGATTTTTTGCGCATCTGGTTGGGGGCCCCCTGAACCCTTGAGGCCTTTGGAAATTGTCCACTTAGTCCACCCGCCTGCTACGCCAGTGATCAGATCTATTATAAAATGTTAAAACACTTATTCACTGACCATTTTTCAATAGAAAACTAGGTAACCCGTACTCAAGTTAGGTTGCAGTCATGCAAAGATCAGGTGATTTCTGACAGTATTGTGAAGCCTGATAACTCCCCTCTTAATGATGTTGTTTGCAAAATTTGGACACAAAATGAAGCTATGCTCCTTATGAAGACTATAGACAAAAAATAAACACATTCTTCTACATAATTAGCTCTACTTGAAGGGTTTTGAGGCCAGTTATGATGTCAATCCACTGACGGTAGCACTGTAGCATTGAACAGTGCATACTAAAAGTAAAGGTGTGTGTGTGTGGGGGGGGGGGGCTAGGAATTGCACTGTAACATTATCATACAGTTTTTGTTTCATCAAAATACTATTACAGGGACTTAGTGATGCAACTAGAATAATTTTTTTTTTGGAATGTATTACATTACAGTGTGCACGTTTGGTCGCATTGGAACCATTTTTTGTTTAAGTCAGTGCCAAAGAGAGTTTGGTAGTCAGAATTGAATGTATTTCTTTCCCAAATAAGTGGTTTGGTTCGACTAGTATTGTCTGACTACCAGATGTACCTTTTGGCTGTTCTTATGATAATTGGTCTGCAAAACTCCTTTCATCTGGGCTTCAAAACTAATGTGATGATACGTTTTAAGTTCACAACGAGAAGCTGACTTTTATTATGTTTTGCTTTAGGCTGATAGCTTTGTGTGGGATTTTGTGGCCCCTGTGGAGTAGCTGTGGGTACTGAGAACTTTTCAAAAAAGAGCAACAACTTCTTGAATTTATAGGAATTATCTCAACGTAGAAGCAAAGCCACTGTCATTGGTTCCAATGGCATCAAAGCTCCTAGCTCAAAATTTCAATGGTCATGGTACACAAATTTGAAATTACTGAGAAAGGCCTACTCGTGAGTTTTCATATGAGGGGTAGCTTGTGCCCGTTGAAAACTTCTACAACGTCCAGAGGCACAAAATGGGCAAAAATTAGTGTGTAAGTCAAGGGAGAAATAATAAGTGGTATGCTACCATAAGGCCTGCGTTTCTAGTAGCATTGGTTGGAACACGGTGCGAATGAACGTCGGGACAAAGTGATGGTACTAGGTTCTGCACTTTATAAACGAAAGTTTTTATGCAACTTTCAATTATTACATGGTTCATCGGACACTCAAGTCATACAAACCACGACTAAAAAACGACTTTATCGTGGGTAGAACGAAGGAGTTATTTACATTACACTCTGATAATCGAATCTTCCATTTTATAGTAAAAAGGGCCAGTCATCTCGTCCCATACAGTTAAAGTTCTCCCAACGAAGTTTACTTCTAGCACCTCCACCAATTTAAAAGGAAAACTCTGTCTACTGCCCCTCTCACACAAAGCCACAGTAGCCTTTTTGGAGTTTGAATCACCCAAGGCCCATGCTTCCGAGGTACACTGAATCTACTATCCGTGATTTTAATGTTTCTGTAATTAGACCTGTCAAACAATAGGCTACATACATACTACAACATATTTCTCTGATCTGCACAGGTCATCACTAACCAATCAGAATGAAGTTACTCTACGTTTCAATGTATGTCAATCAAAGTGGAGTCACAAATTGTGAGTAAGGATACAGTTGGCGGTTGGCGTGGGTTTCTAAATATGTTTGGAGTGAAGTAACGACCCATTTAAAGGAAAAAAATGGAGATGTGTAGCTTGCCTCTTATAGCTGGACAGATTCACGGGCAAAGGCAACCGAAAGACCAAGAACAGCTTTCTCCTTACACCCTTCGAGAGATTCTTTCAGTGATAACAGTCTCTCAACAACTTATCACACATTCATAATTCAAATTTACGGAGGCTGTCATAAGTTGTGTTGAAAATATTTTTGTCTTGACAACGAAGCAAGTGAGGGTAAAATGCCCAGTAAAACTTTAAGTTGATGATTCACACGATATTCTGCTTCGTTCATTTGTGTTCACTTATATTTTACAACATATGGTTAGTAACAAAAAGTGCCCAAGCATACTTTCTCCTAAGTCCGGTTAGTGGCAGTACGTCAGAGAAGTTGTCAGGCTTGCATTTGCCTGCTGGTGGTGACAAGAGTTGGGGGTGCATGCATTTGCACTGTCTGTGTAGAAGGTGCTTCCAATCACTTATGCACTCAGGGGCGGATCTAGGGGGGCGACCCGGACCCGGCCCCCCCCCCTTTTTGAAAATGCAAAAAAATAAAAAAAAATGAAAGGTAAAAAAGAGAAAAAAAAAAACAGAGAAAAAAAAAAAAAAAAAACGGAAAGGAGAAGAGATAGAGAGAAGGACAGAGAGTGGAGTGATAGAGAATGAAGCTGCAATTAGCAACCTCGAAGTATGGGAGTCACAGCGCACAGCAGATCAGTTTGAACGTCGATTGGGACATTTAAACACATGCTGATCTTACTACACATGATTGGATACAATCAATACGATACAATATCGATACAGTACCATCAGCCAATTGAAAAATACCTTACGAAACAGTGCGCATCAGTTGGGATGGGGTGCTATCAAGCCTGGCAAGTGCCATTTCCGGCCATCTGGGATGTATTAAAACCTCAAATTTTCTTGGAACGCTCCGCGCCAACCTATGGCGGCGCTTCGCTTAGATAGTAAACGCAATGGCGTACACAAGGGGGAGGCCATTTTTTAATTGTATGTTAGGACACCTAATTTTTCAAAAATTTTCAAAGGGGAGGGAGACACCCCTCCCCTTAGACCCCTCCCCAGGCCGGCGATCACACAACATACTGCATCCCCCTTCGAGAGAAATCCTGGTTACGCCACTGAGTAAACGGGATTCAAACTTACAACCCTTGGACCAAGAGTCCCAGCCAGCTGAGCTGATCCGTCCTCACAGAAATGTGCAGTAAAATAAAATCAAACTTTACATTTTGTTCACAAAAATTGCACTTCTTGATGGCTGCTATCAAGCCTGGCAAGTGCCATTTCCGGCGATCAGTGCCATTTCCGGCGATCTGGGATGTATTAAAATCTCAAATTTTCTTGGTACGCTCCGTGCCAACTCATGGTGGCGCTCCGCTTAGATAGACGGGAGCCCCGCCCCCAAACAAAAAATCCTAGCTAAGCCACTGCATGAGAATTAAAATGGAAAATCATGGGAATCACAAGGCCTTAGAAAGTGTCTTTTCCGGCCCTCTGGAATGTGTTTTTACGCAAATTTCCTGGTATGCTACGCATTGGCAGCGGTAGCGGGGGAACGGGGGAGAAGGACACGTCCCTCCCTAAAATTTTCAGTCAGGGGAGCTCCCTCCATAAATAAATTCCTAAGGAGAAAAATGAGGAATTATAAATTAAGTAAAAATCAGAAATCAACAAGTATAACCACAATCAATGACAAAACTAAATGGCCATATGCTGTTCTGTCAGTTAATAAATCCCTCGATTTTTCTCTGAAAGACGTTAAGATTGGCCTACATTGCACGTCATTAACAAAATTTTATTTAGAAATATAGTGGTCGGAAACATTACAATTCGGTCATTCAGTTTTGATACTATGTAAGGCCTACAATAATACCATCATTACACTGCCTGGACGTACCTCCAAAACAATGACAGGGCTGCCAAGTCTCGTGCATTCTGGGTGATTTTCACTTTCTCGCTGAGTCCACACAAAACAAGAAATTAGGCAGAGGGGAACATGCACGTGGTAAAACGTACATTTACGCCCACATGTCAATGCAAGGTACCTGAGTCCTGGCATCAAGTCGAACTAAGATATGGGTCACAAATTTCTCAAGGAAGTCCCTCAATATTCACCAAGTTAGAACATGACTACTAAACATCTGATTAGACACCTTGAAAAGGATGCATTGTAGTAAGGCACTGTGCCTATGATAATTGTCTTCCGTTAATAACTTGTGGAAAAATTAATGTGTTGAGAGTTGAGACATGAAATTATATGAAGCAGAAAATGCAAAAATAAGACATGGAAAGTGCTATTTCCGGCGATCTGGGAGGTCTATTTTGTCAAAAATTTTCTTGTTCGCTCCGCGCCAACTGATGGTGGCGCTCCGCTTAGCTGGTATAGTACCGTCAATCACAGGTCTAACAACTTCGACCCCCCTTTTCAAAAATCCTGGATCCGCCCTTGTGCACTGACCTTTTAAAAGTATATAGCTCTGATCTTTGATAAGAAAATACTTTCTTTGACAAAAAAAAAAAAAAAAAAAATTGAAAAAAAGGACTAAAAATATTTAAAAGTCTTAATAAGCAAACGGTTTCATCCCAACCCTTAGTCTTACTTTGCACAACCCAATATTATCGAACGTCCAACTTTCCGAAAGGCAGATATCTCAAGTAGATTTAGACAAGCAAACTGCAAAATGTATATTGAATTCATGTCTTGTACTAAGTAAGACAGAAGAATAACCAAAATAATGTCACCATACGTCAGTTCCTTATCACTAGCACCTGTTGTGAACAGTGCATTTTTGCACTTTGTCGGGAAGCTACCATCAGACCGTACGTTTTTGCCAATACACACTGTTAAAACGTCTGTAGAATTACGGGACAAAAATACAGAAATACGTAAAGTGTACAGAGAAAGTGCTGCCAATTATAGCTTTAAACAGACAGTACTATTTTCTTTATTGTGTTTTTCTTATTTTTTGTTCTATAATTCTACAGCACTTGACAGACATTTTTCACAATGTATACATAATGAACGTAACACCAACCAAACGACCAGAAGACAAGAAGATAGATTTCTTAATTTGTTCCTTCGCACTACCTTGATGATTCTGAGTGAACGCGGTCTACCAGTCGACCGTTTACTTAGAATCGATACTTACTAAATATGTAGGTATACAACATTAACCATGAATTCTGAGAGTCCTTTGAATTTAATGAGACTCATTCGTCGTTTTGATAACTAAAGCTTATATATATGGTAAGTACATAATATGTAGTGACGCATATGCGCTCGAATGTTGAGTCTAAGTAAATAATTATTTGTTTGTAGGCACAATACATGATGACCATGGCAGCTCATAAACCACAGAGTTGGGTCGGAAATATACACAATATGTAGGTAGTTCCCCATACCAAGCTAAACGATAGATAGTCTGTGATACGGACTGTTCATCGTTGGATGTCGAATTAACCCATCACTCTGTCAATTATTGCTCCTCTCCTAAAATCCTTCCGCTGTTTTACTGTCCACATAAACTTAACTGCAAGTTTATGATGCATCTGCGAACACCAGGTAGGTGCCCAGACATAAACAAAAGAAGTCATAATTCCAGTTTACGACTGCAAGAAATATCAAACACATGGGTGATTTTGGAAGTAAAATCCCAGTCTGTGAATGTTTTACATTCTACTGACTAGGTTGAATGAGCACAGAACCGTGCAGACTATATCCATGGCATGGTCGATGTGCTTTTGTGTAACTTGTTACAGACCTAATGCAAAAGGTAGTATAACGACAAGTCTACCCTTTTCAAGGTTTCATGAAGGGGCCTGTTTTGCCAGTTCGTATTTCGAGCAAAATATTGAAAATGCAACTAAAGGTAGTGCAAAGAAAAATAATGTCTCGTAGCTTGGCTTCATAGTATTCAAACAATTCAGGGTGCCAAAGTGCCTATATCATGTTTTGTCTACCAGTAACGAGAGGTACATAGTGTTTCAGATAGCATAGACCTATATATTATTATTATTTTACTCATCACTCCGTGAGAAGGATGAGATATTGTAGTTACTTTGCCAGTTGAGCTGTATACGGCAAGGCAAGCTGAAACCGGTGGTGTGGCCGTGTGGAAAAAGGCGGTGGCATTTGAAGCAATAAACGTTGGAAACCGGAAAGTTCGGGGTTCGATTACCAGCCTGGTCAAAGTAAGATGGGCTTTTCATCCAAGGGCAATCTTCGGCTTTCCCATCTGATCTGGATTTTCAAAAGAAACAAAATTTGACCTAAATTGTTAAGTTGGTATACCACCCGACCTGAACTTGTAATTCGTAAGCCATATATACTTCTCCCACATTTGTGATCGTTTAGCGTCCTAAAACAGGCCTTCAAAGCCTGAAATAGCAACCGTTGCCATGGTAACAGTTTATTTCCGCAAGTTACTAGTTGAAGTGGCTAACGCTTGGTGGGGTACCCCAGCATCAAGGGAAGTGCGTTACTGTGGGAGGGGTCAAAAAGTGTCCGCGTGTGTCAATGAGTGTGTGTTAGTGTGTGTCCAATTTTGTTTGGTTAATGTCTCCTTAACGGTTAAGCCTATTTTCTTCAAACTTGGTGGGAAGGTACCTTAAGTGGAACCCTTATGTATCGATTGCCACTGTAAGAAAGGGTCAAAGGTAAAATGGGTGAAAATCACCTTTTTTACTGTATTTCTAAATGGAAACAACCCAGTGACATAAAATTTCACACATATAATGAGTATGTCTAGAACTACCAAAATATGTGGTTGTCAGAATCAAAGGTCACGTAATGGAAGGAAAAAAGTACATCTTAAAAAAATTGTGCCATAAACTCCTTCTAGTGGCTTGGACCGATTCTGTTCAAACTTGGTTCGAAGGTAACCCCCACAGTAGGAAATTGTATCTTGCAGACCACCGAAGTAAAGGTCAAAGGTCAAATTTTTGTAAAAATCGTTTTGGCTTATAATTCCGAGAGAAAACATTGCACGTACATGAAACTTCACAAGCCTAGCTGCCGAAAACCGTCTTATCATGAAACTTGGAACCCACACTTGTCCCTACATGGTCTGAACGTTGGAATCGAACTTTTATAACTCAGCAATTCCTGCATTGTTTTTACCTGTGTTAACCACTTTACACTGTCTGTTTTCCTACCCGTTTTTACCGTGCCCGATTTTATTGTGTGTTTTTAATTTGTACTTTTGACCGTGTCAACAGTCAGTTGCATTTTTGCCACCTGATAAAGGGTTTGAACCCGAAACGTGGAATTTTTCACAAACTTTTAGCACTATTTACTACTTCTTTTTTTACCTGTATATATATAAAAGACCTTAGACCTTATATATATATATAGTTCAAAAAAGGTAACAAACGATAATGTCTTTTTCTCTTTACTCAGCGCGCATGAACATACGTAATCGCTTTGTTACGTAACTGTTGCTTTTTTGAATTTCAGTGTAGATTTGTATGTACTACATGTAAACTTCTTCATTAAGCGTCTAATACTCACTGAGGAAGGAGATGAATTTTGATCTCCGAAATATTTGAGGAAAAATAAAGTTTGTTGGTTGAAGAAGACATTACGGTATCGCTTATTACCTTTCTTGAACTATTCTATCAATCAATACGTCGACGGATTTAAACATATTTTTTTTTTATATTTTTATAAAACACCACGTCACTCTAACTATATATATATATAAATAAATATATATATATATATATATATATATCATTTGGTGGTATCGTCTTTCTTACTAAGGCAAAGGTTGCCAATGTTTGACGCATATTCCACAGGTTTAAAAATTATGCGACTGTGTCCGCTTCCCACCATTCTTCAGTTTCTATATTTAGAAGTCGCAACGTCACATCTACACTTCCGTATTCTCAAAAGCTGGGCGGAGCTTACAAGTGACGTAATGATGGAAAACTGTCCCGTCTGGTATTTGAATTAAATTGACCAGTTCTTCAAGCAGAGTTCCGATAGCTCAGTTGGTAGAGCGTACTGCACGTTTAGCAGTAGGTCGTTGGTTCAAACCCAGCTCGGACCTCAGTTTTTCATCATTTGGTGGTATCGTCTTTCTTACTAAGGCAAAGGTTGCCAATGTTTGACGCATATTCCACAGGTTTAAAAATTATGCGAATGTGTCCGCTTCCCATCATTCTTCAGTTTCTCTAAATATATATATATATATATATATATATATATATATATATATATATATATATATATATATATATAAAACTACAGACGGGATGTTTCTCCGACACAAACAGTGCTCAATACTCTAACAGTAGAGCAAAACACAATAAGAATCAGTACAATTGGATATCAAGCCTACCAGTGGTTTCGTACTAACGCACTCTTCAGATGGCTGTGAATGAATGACTGAACCTTTCTACAGAGAGCCTACGATTTATGGCCCACCGGGTTTGATTTTATTGTGCCCGGATTTGATTTTATTGTGCCTACAAGCAGAGATTAGCCCTGAAAAGGAGTTGAGCAAGTTGCCCTTGCTTCTCATGGATAGAATACAAAGCTTTTCCTGAAAGCACAGTGAACATTAATTGCGTGAAGCTTGGCGTGTGGGGATAACTTTATGTCGTACGTTGAGTTTGACCGTGTAAGATTCCAAATGTGTTTTGACAACTCGGTTTCATTCTTATATTTTTCGTGGCGGAAAGATTTAAGGTAATTATTGTACCCTATTTTGAACGACCTCTCCCCCGCCATATATATACATATATGTATAAATATATATATATACATATACATTAATATATATATATACGTACGTTGAGTTTGACCGTGTAAGATTCCAAATGTGTTTTGACAACTCGGTTTCATTCTTATATTTTTCGTGGAGGAAAGATTTAAGGTAATTATTGTACCCTATTTTGAACGACCTCTCCCCCGCCATATATATATATATGTATATGTATGAATATATATATATATATATATATATATATATATATATATATATATATATATATATATATATATATATATATACATATATTGTTACAAGACGACTCGTCAGGAACACCAGATTGAATCCGTCGACGAGCGAATGGAAAGCTCCAGAGAATTAGAACCGCTACAACAACAATGTCACCTTCAACGCAGCCTTTCCAGAATTCTGTAGAAGCAGAACTGTTTACGTAAAGTGCCAATTATAGCAGCGGCCTGGCGACACTTCTAAGAAACATTGCCATTGTTTACTACTACTGTGCACACAAGGAACATTCTTTGAATTGCTCGACTTTGTGCACTGGAAGTTTCTATTCAATTCCGGAGATGTCTCGATTGAAAGCCTAGGATATAAAAACAATTCAACGACTGTTGTATGGGAGAGAGATATCATAATACTCCATCATGACCAGACGCTGTCATACTGCTGTGTTATCATTGTCCGTTTGTTGAGAAGTTATTCTCTGACCGAATCACCTGAAGCCAGCCACTGACACTGCACTGAGATCGTTATCATCCATCATCGCCTAGCCTTGTCATTATTCGCTCGTGGAACCAGTTCCTACGCTACAGCACGCTGCAGGTCTACTACTGTACCATCGTCGACGTGCATGCACTACCAACCCTTGGACCAGACCAGAATAATATTAAGTAAAGGATTGTGAGTAAATCTAATTAATTATTGTAAATTGAAGTAAGATAAGGAGATCGTAAATAATAATAAAGTTGTTGAATTTTAATCTCGTTCTTCTGTGATCTTTCGCTGTTATTGGTTTGACTTGCGACCAAGCCGTAACAGAATTGGGGGCCTTTCCAGGAACGAAAAATACTAGAAAATTCGAGAAATTTTGTTGTTAGTCGTAAGCAACTGTGTTTGCCCAGAATTGTTAGTTGTTTGTTGAGTGCTTGATACATCCTCAAAATGTCATTCAACTTAGATGAATTCGTGGCTAGTCCTTCAGTCGAGGAACTAGACTCATTAAAGAAGTCTGAGATTGTAAAGGTCGCAAAACATCATGGCATTGAATTTCAGCCCTTAAATGCGGAAAGACGAGATTAAAAGATATGTTCTGGAATATCTCGTGGATGAAAGTATCCTGCCTAGTGCAGTACTGGAAACAGTTATCACTGTGCCAACTGACAACACATTTGAATTGAAAAGGCTTGAAATAGAAATGAATAAGGAGATTAGATTAAAAGAAATGGAAAGAAAAAGGGAAAGAGAGGAAAGAGAAATGCAAAAGGAAAAAGAAGAAAGAGGAATGCAAAAGGAAAAAGAAGAAAGAGAAATGCAAATGCAAAAAGAGGAAAGAGAAGAAAGAGAAAGAAGGGAGGAAAAGGCAAGAAAACATGAATTTAGGATGAAGCAACTAGAGTTAGGGGTCATAAAAGCCTCAGACCCTAAAATAGGCTCGGATACTGGGGGATTCGATGTTTCTAACCACGTAAAATTTGTCCCCAAATTTCAGGAGGATAACGTGGAGACATTCTTTAACCACTTCGAAAAGCTGGGTGAGCAACTAAAGTGGCCAAGAGATAAATGGTCCATACTCATCCAGAGTAATTTCACAGGCAAGGCTCAAGAAGTGTATTCTGCTCTGTCAATAGAGGACAGCATGGATTATGATAAGGTTAAAAGGCCATATTACAAGCCTATGAATTGGTGCCCGAAGCTTATCGCCAAAAATTTAGAAAGTATCGTAAGGCGGATACACAAACATACGTAGAGTTTGCTTATCAAAGGGAAAGGCATTTCGATAGATGGTGTGCTTCCAAAAAGGTCTCCACATTTGGCGCCTTAAGACAACTGATGTTGGTCGAGGAATGCAAACGGTGTGTGAATGATGACATTAAGACTCACCTTGAGGAAAATAAGGCTGACAAATTGAAGGAAGTGGCAAATTTGGCTGATCAGTATGCACTCATCCATAAGTTTGGTAAAGTGGGTCAGACTCAAAACAAGGGTCAGTTTAGTAGGCCAAATAAGAAATATGGCAATAGTAGTGGCACAGCAGGTAACAGTGGATCTCAGTCTAGTTCTCTCTCTCCAACAAATTCTGGTAAGAAAAAACCAGATTCAAGTAGTCAAAAAAACGACCAGGTCAGCTCAAACAAAGCTGCCTTTAAAGACATAACTTGTGGTTTCTGTCACAAAAAGGGCCACACAATGGCAAAATTGCTTCCAATTGGCAAAATTGAAGGAGACAGAAACAGCTCCAAATGCCTTATCCAATGTAGAGAATTCTCCTGAGGTAGTCGTGACTTTACGGCCTAATTCTAACGACCAAATTTAGGAAGAATACCTTCCATTCGTGTCTGAGGGGTCTATTTCCCTAGATGGGAATTCAGCTCATCCACCCGTCAAAATTAAACTTTTGCGTGACACAGGCGCAACTCAGTCGTTGCTTCTTGATGGAGTTTTGCCATTATCGGACTCTACTTCCACAGGGGTAAATGTACTAATTCAGGGGGTTGAGTGTGTATTTATTTCTGTCCCTCTCCACAAAATTAATTTGAAGTCAGATTTAGTTTCTGGGTCGGTCATAGTAGGGGTTAGACCTACTCTACCTGTAAATGGAGTATCTCTGTTGCTAGGCAATGACCTAGCTGGTGGAAAGGTAGTAGCCAATGCAATATTGACAGATAAACCATGTGATTATAATAACACAGAGCAATTAGAAAAGGAATTTTCAAATTTATTCCCTGCCTGTGCTGTCACTAGAGCTAAGTCACAAAAGCTCGCCATGGATGATAAACTTAAACATCCACCCTCCAAAAGTGGGGATACAGTTCCCAAAAGTGGAACAAATAGGGAATCATGTGAGGATGATAATCTTAAACATCCACTCTCTAAAAATGAGGGTATGATTTCTGAAAATAAGGATGATAAACTTAATCATTCGCCCTCTAAAATTGAAGAATTAGTTCCTAAAAATGGAACAACACTCCCAAAAGAGGAGGCTGAGTCTGGAAAAGATTCTAGTAAAAATATTCATGAAAGTGAAGATTCTTGGTATGATCTCAGCCAATCTTTTTTAGCTAATCTTAATGATAGTCAGGATTGCGAGTCTCCTGGCCCCACACATAGTGAGGGGGTAGAACAGGAAAAATAAAAAATGTCTGACACACTCCAAAGAGACCAGCTGTCAGCCCAACAACAACATGATGAAGAGCTTCAGCCGTTAATAGCTGGTGCACTCACTGAGGATGAATCGAAAGACGTCCCAGTCTGCTTTTATTTGAAAAACAATATTTTGATGCGTAAATGGCGACCACCTGATGCACCATTAGATGAAGAGTGGAGAATTTACCATCAAATTGTGGTACCTAGGACCTATAGAAGGGAAATACTGAGTATTGGTCATGAAATGCCGTTTGCAGGGCACTTAGGGGTCAATAAGACTTACCACAGAATTCTAAATCATTTTTATTGACCAAAACTTAAAAGTGATGTGGCCAACTTTTGTAAGACTTGTCACTCATGTCAGATGGTCGGGAAGCCGAATCAGAATATTCCGGCTTCACCCTTAAAACCAATTCCTGCTTTTGAAGAACCGTTTAGTAGAGTCATCATTGTTTGTGTAGGTCCCCTACCTAAGAGTAGGGCAGGACATCAGTATATATTAACCATCATGTGTGCTTCTACAAGGTTTCCAAAGTCAATACCTCTGAGAAATATTAAGGCTCGGACAGTCTTACAAGCTTTACTTAAATTTTTCACATTGTTTGGGTTGCCGAAAGAGATCCAGTCAGATCAAGGGTCTAATTTCATGTCATCTGTATTCCAACAGATGTTGTATGAGTTAGGCATAGACCAAATTAAGTCTTCGGCTTATCATCCTGAAAGCCAAGGGGCTTTAGAAAGGTTTCACCAAACATTGAAGAATATGTTAAAGACATATTGTCATGATAATGAGAGAGATTGGGATGAAGGCATTCCATTTGTATGTTTGCTGCTAGGGAGTCTATACAAGAGTCACTTGGATTTAGTCCATTTGAACTTGTCTTTGGACACACAGTTCGTGGACCATTGAAATTGTTAAAGGAGAAGTGGTTATCAGATCCAGGTGAAAACATACATCTACTTGATTATGTATCCCGCTTTAAAGATCGTCTTCATGGAGCATGTGAACTTGCTCAGAAAAATCTGAGGCACTCTCAGAAGAAAATGAAAGCGTGGTATGACCAGACCACTGTGAAAAGAGAGTTTACGCCTGGTGATAAGGTGCTAGTGTTTTTACCTGTTTCTGGTCAGCCACTTCAAGCTCGCTTTCAAGGACCTTATGTCATTGAGCGAAAGGTCAGTGACACAGACTACGTCATTTTGACACCTGACAAGCGTAAATATAAAAGAGTATGTCATATTAATATGATGAAAAGATATTATGAAAGAGAAGATTGTGACATTTCTAATAATGAAAGTGTACATGATGTAAATAGTAACACTAATGATACAGGTGATCAAGTGTGTATTATCAATGCTGATCATGAACTAAGTAATGATGAGATCAAGGCTAATAATGTTCCTGACATGTGTATTAAGTTACAAAATTCTGATGTGTTGAAAAATCTCGACCAGACATTAAGTCATCTGGATCACAAAGAAAAGTCAGAAATGAAATCATTAATCAATGAGTATGCATGCTTGTTCTCAAATGATCCTACTAGGACAAATTTGATTGAACATGAAGTTGATGTGGGAGATGCTACACCAATCAAGCAGCATCCTTACCGAGTTAACCCTCGAAAACAACAACGTCTCAGGGATGAGGTTCGGTACATGTTAGACCATGACATTATAGAACCTAGTAATAGTGAATGGTCTTCCCCTTGTGTATTGGTCCCCAAGCCAGACGGTGGGTACAGATTTTGTACTGATTACCGAAAGGTGAATGCGGTCACAAGAACGGATTCCTATCCGATACCCGGTATCGATGATTGTATTGATAGGATTGGGAAAGCTACTTATGTATCAAAGTTTGACTTACTGAAAGGGTACTGGGAGATACCACTCACTGAGATGGCTCAGAAAATCTCGGCATTCGTGACGCCAGATGGGCTATTTCAGTATAAGGTTATGCCGTTTGGCATGAAAAACTCACCGATGACCTTTCAACGCTTAGTAAATAACCTTACGTCAGACTTAGAAAATTGTGAAGTATATGTTGATGACCTTATTGTGTACAGCAACTCATGGGATGAACATGTACAACATGTTAAGGCATTATTTGACAAGCTTGCGAAAGCTAATTTGACTGTCAATTTAGTCAAAAGTGAGATTGCTTGTGCCCATGTGATGTACTTAGGGCATGTGATTGGTCAGGGTAAAGTTAGGCCAATTAAGGCCAAAGTTGAGGGCATTGACAAATTCCCTGCCCCACCTGATGAAAAGCAGCTCATGCGCTTTCTAGGCATGGCTGGTTACTACAGACGTTTTTGTCCAAATTTCTCTGACATTGCTGCACCATTGACAAAATTGTTAAAGAAAAATGAAAAGTTTGATTGGACGGATAATTGCCAAGCAGCATTTGAATCATTGAAAAAGGCACTAATGAGTTCACCAGTGTTGATTGCTCCAGATTTCGAAAAACAATTTAAGTTGGCAGTAGATGCCAGTGACAATGGCATAGGAGCAGTTTTGTTTTAAGCTGATGAGCATGGTGTTGATCACCATGTTTGTTATTATTCGAAGAAATTTGACAAACACCAGAAAAATTATTCAACAATTGAAAAAGAAACATTATCTTTGATACTTGGTCTTCAACACTTTGATGTTTATTTGGGAACTAGTAGTTTCCCTGTCACTGTATACACTGATCATAACCCTTTTACATTTTTATCTAAGATGAAGAAAAAGAATCAAAGATTGATGATGTGGAGTTTATTTCTGCAATCATATAATGTAGATATTAAGCACATTAAATGGAAAGACAATGTTGTACCAGACTCTTTGTCAAGAATTTGATCTGATGCAGTATGTTGAAAATCTCACTGTAAGTTTTGAAATTTTGTGTCAACTACAGCACAATGTGTATTAATGATGTTACTGTGTTCATGTATCATCACCTTGCAAGACAAGTTGTATGTTATGATTATACCTTCCATTGAATATTGGACTACATACTGTACATACTGTAGTTATTACTGTAAAGTTATACATTGTCAATATTGTAACTTACGTTTTGTCCGAGACGTCCAAAACTCTTTCAAGGGGGGGGGGGAGTGTTACAAGACGACTCGTCAGGAACACCAGATTGAATCCGTCGACGAGCGAATGGAAAGCTCCAGAGAATTAGAACCGCTACAACAACAATGTCACCTTCAACGCAGCCTTTCCAGAATTCTGTAGAAGCAGAACTGTTTACGTAAAGTGCCAATTATAGCAGCGGCCTGGCGACACTTCTGAGAAACATTGCCATTGTTTACTACTACTGTGCACACAAGGAACATTCTTTGAATTGCTCGACTTTGTGCACTGGAAGTTTCTATTCGATTCCGGAGATGTCTCGATTGAAAGCCTAGGATATAAAAACAATTCAACGACTGTTGTATGGGAGAGAGATATCATAATACTCCATCATGACCAGACGCTGTCATACTGCTGTGTTATCATTGTCCGTTTGTTGAGAAGTTATTCTCTGACCGAATCACCTGAAGCCAGCCACTGACACTGCACACTTGTGATAAATTGCCCTACGCCGTTTCTGCACTGTGTATTGAGATCGTTATCATCCATCATCGCCTAGCCTTGTCATTATTCGCTCGTGGAACCAGTTCCTACGCTACAGCACGCTGCAGGTCTACTACTGTACCATCGTCGACGTGCATGCACTACCAACCCTTGGACCAGACCAGAATAATGTTAAGTAAAGGATTGTGAGTAAATCTAATTAATTATTGTAAATTGAAGTAAAATAAGGAGATCGTAAATAATAATAAAGTTGTTGAATTTTAATCTCGTTCTTCTGTGATCTTTCGCTGTTATTGGTTTGACTTGCGACCAAGCTGTAACAATATATATATATATATATATATATATATATATATATATATATATATATATATATATATATATATATATATATATATATATATATATATATATATATATATATATATATATATATATATATACTTTCTTAGTATACTTTTTTACGTGAACAAGAAAAGTGTATCTTTTCGAAACGTCGGACTACCAGTATGCTCATTTTACCTTTCAAGCCTTTCAACGATTTAACCACTTTTATCATCCTATTGCATTGAAGTTTTAATGATCCATCTTACCTACGTGTTTTTAATAAAACTTTCTATGGATTGTTCTTAATATGTCGTGCGTCTGGTGGCTGCTTATTTTCATCTATATATATGTATATATATATATATATTTATATATATATATATATATATATATATATATATATATATATATATATATATATATATATATATATATATATATATATATATATAGTAGAATAAATGAGCAAAAAGTTTGATGTCCTCCCTCAATCAACTGTATTTAATGTCTTTTATTCACAAAATTTTTGGTGCTCCCAGAACCTTCTTCATTGTGAGTAACTGACAAAGTACACTTGAAACTTAAAAGATAACAGCACCAATCTAAATGTAGGACTGGATAAAACGTGCGCTATTGTTTAACATTAGGGAGCTTTAGATTGCACGACGCGGACGTGAGCTACGACGTTATGACGTCACTCTTGACAATAGTGACTGTAAGGTACATGTATCCGCATCGTCAAGGGTGACGTCATAACGTCGTAGCCTACGTCCGCGTCGTGCAGTCTAATAGGGAGCTTTAGATTGCACGACGCGGACGTCGGCTACGACATAATGACGTCATGTTGTAACTATGAGCATTCATCTATGTGAACTTCACGTTGTCGGTGTAATTCTACACCGGGAGTCGCTCGTTTTGGCGTTGTGGCTAGAACGACAACGAGAGGCAGTATATGACGTCATATAATTTTGTTGCCATGCCGATCGTTGCATTAGAAACCTTAAATACCCGTTGCACACATATCATAAATTAATCGTCGTCCATTATATCAGTTAAATAACCATAGCAATTGCTTCGCGAACTCGATGAAGGTTTGCCACTCTCCAACTTAGGCCTACATAAGGAGTAAGTTTGACTTATACTTCCCTCTAAAAACTGTTACCATTAACAGATCGGTTTGCGCGTCTTCTACTCAAACGAAGTTCGGATATCACCACGCGACTTTCATGCCGCGTCGTAGAAATCAAAAGCGCAATAGTTCCAGGGCGCAGACGTCAGCTCGACGACGTGAACTGTGGGTTAAAACGCCGCGTCGCCCTGCCCACGTCGTGTAATCTAAAGCTCCCTAATGATCCCTATAGACCTACTGCACTTGATGTCACAATGGAGAAAGTGCTCCCTCTTTTGGTGGAAAATGGCGGAACGCGCGTATCATTGCAAGTTACACCAATAAATGCAGACAGCTGATTTGTCAATCAATCGTATACGCACGTAAGTCTACTACACGTGCGGAGAAATCCTACCGATCTAAAGCTGCATTTATAGGGCGCGGGCGCGCGAGCGTCAACGCGGGCGTTTCGCTGCGTCAAAAAATCGATCTAATGTATTTCCTTGGGACCATTTATACGGCGCGGGCGTCTTGCACGCGTCAGCGCGCGGACGCGGGCGTCAAAATTCGAATCGCTCATGTAGCGACTTTTGACGCCTGTCGCGCCTGACGCGAGGTATTGCGCAATCATTTTCTTGGAAAATCCCACACTCGTACATGCATATATCAACACAAAGAGGATTGTAGCTGTTCATTAGCACATGCAACAAGGTTGTATCTGTACGGTTAGTTGCTCGTGTGCGCTGTGCTTGTGGTATGCGCCTTGTGTTTTTCTCCTCCTGTTGATGGGGTGAACCCCCCACCGGCGCTGTCTCCTCGATCGGCACTTCCGTCGATTCCTTCTTCGAAAGAACAATGCGAGGAGTAGAATTTCCTCATCGATGAGAGAAATTCGCCGCAACGTAGAAAGAACCACCATGTTGTCTGAGAACCATGTGTTGTATGGCGGCAAGAAGCTGTTAAAAAGCGCCAAACTAACACTTTACCCGCGCCGCTCACCCGCGCTGTATAAATGGTTCCGGGCGCGTCAACGCGCGGCAAAACGCCCGCGTTGACGCCCGCGTCCGCGCCCTATAAATGCAGCTTAAATGTAGGACTGGATAAAACGCGCGCTATTGTTTACCATTTGGGAGCTTTAGATTGCAGGACGTGGACGTCGGCTACAACGTAATGACGTCATGGTGTAACTATGAGCATGCATCTACGTGAACTTCACGTTGTCGGTGTAATTCTACACCGGGAGTCGCTCGTTTTGGCGTTGTGGCTAGAACGACAACGAGAGGCAGCATATGACGTCATATAATTTTGTTGCCATGCCAATCGTTGCATTAGAAACCTTAAATACCCGTTGCACACATATCATAAATTCATCGTCGTCCATTATATCAGTTAAATAACCATAGCAATTGCTTCACGAACTCGATGAAGGTTTGCCACTCTCCAACTTAGGCCTACATAAGTAGTAAGTTTGACTTATACTTCCCTCTAAATACTGTTACCATTAACAGATTGGTTTGCGCGTCTTCTACTCAAACGAAGTTCGAATATCACCACGCGACTTTCATGCCGCGTCGTAGAAATCAAAAGCGCAATAGTTCCAGGGCGCGCACGTCAGCTCGACGACGTGAACTGTGGGTTAAAACGCCGCGTCTCCCTGCCCACGTCGTGTAGTCTAAAGCTCCCTATAGAGCTAATGCACGTGACGTCAGCGCGTTTCATTTTGGCTTACTGGATGGAACTGCCATACATAGTAGGTGTGTTAAAGATACGCGCTCACGATAGGACCTTAGTAACAATTGTTTCACAATGAACGCTTGGATGGAAAAATAGAGAAACGTGACGTAGGTGCATAAGCTAAGGGATTCAGTCACGTGACTTAAACCAACTAGACGCAGTTTTGAAGGGCAAGATAGCACGTCTCTTTGGTTTTGACGGGCACGCGTCCATTGTGTCACAGTAGTATCTATAGTTATGCCGTGCGCGTGAGCTGTAACTTCGCTTACTGCGTGTTTGTTTTGCCCTTCAGTGCCTGGGAATCCGACTCGAGTGACGTCACATGAAATCCCTCTATAGAGGGATTCAGTTACGTGACTTTAACCAACTAGACGCAGTTTTGAAGGGCAAGATAGCACGTCTCTTTGGTTTTGACGGGCACGCGTCCATTGTGTCACAGTAGTATCTATAGTTATGCCGTGCGCGTGAGCTGTAACTTCGCTTACTGCGTGTTTGTTTTGCCCTTCAGTGCCTGGGAATCCGACTCGAGTGACGTCACATGAAATCCCTCTATAGAGGGATTCAGTCACGTGACTTTAACCAACTAGACGCAGTTTTTAAGGGCAAGATAGCACGTCTCTTTGGTTTTGACGGGCACGCGTCCATTGTGTCACAGTAGTATCTATAGTTATGCCGTGCGCGTGAGCTGTAACTTCGCTTACTGCGTGTTTGTTTTGCCCTTCAGTGCCTGGGAATCCGACTCGAGTGACGTCACATGAAATCCCTCTATAGAGGGATTCAGTCACGTGACTTTAACCAACTAGACGCAGTTTTTAAGGGCAAGATAGCACGTCTCTTTGGTTTTGACGGGCACGCGGCCATTGGACATCCCTCTATTGAAGCGTTGGGGAACCACTTGGTGTTCACAAGATGGCGCGAACTACTCCTTAACAAATCATCCCGCAACTAGCGCGTAATGGTTAACGGTGCGGGATGTGCACGTACGTGGAAAAATGAATCAAAAATATTGGAAATTATTCTTTAACCGAAGGAGACAACTAAAGGTCATTGTGCAAAAAACTTTTTTTCAAGTTTGTCTACATTGTGTGTAAGCAAATTTTCTGTAATAACTTCACACTTTTGACATGAAAAGTGAATCAAAGAGATTATCTCGATGCAGACAATAGTTTTGGTGCATTTATGGTATGCTTATAAGTTTAGAACACATGTGCGAGAATATTGAAGACGTTGATTGAATGGTTGATATTGGAAACTGATGTTATGAAAATTTATGATAGTAAAGCTGTTGCAAATTTTTCCACTAGGGACATACCTACGGAGTTTCCTTAATACCTCTCACTCAACTTCTAGGTGCCGATATTAGATATCGAAGTTTAAGCATGCTGATTACAGGTAAAGGTAACAGGATTATCAAAGTGTCACAGTTGGTAGAAAATCTTTAAAAATACAGGTGCTTATTTTTATCTATTAGACCCTACTTTAACTTACTAGATTAAGAAATATTTAAGGGCTTTATTGATAACGGAGATCTTATATGGTCTCTTGTTATGTTTCTCGCAATGCCCTTCTCATTTTTACCGTTCTCATACAGTATATTTGAATATTGTACATTTGAACATATTCTTTGATTTCTAATTTTCTTCGTTTTTTACTCCCTAAATTTCTTATTTCTGGCAGACTTGTTTTATATTGCCTTTGCTATTTTGGTTTACCCACACCTCGACTGTCATTTCATGTTAAGTGAAGCAACTTGCGAAATGAAACCAATCAAGGGGAGAGATGTATTTATGTCAAAATCATGCCATCACATGACCCTTAGAGCATAATGTATTGAGAACTTGGCCATGACAAACGTAGTACAGTATAGGAATATGCCTAAACTGCCAGTGATCTTCTTTACAATAATAGCGACTTTTCGATTTCAGGACGGTAGAGCAAACAGGACGGAGACTTAAACGCACGCGCGCCCGGCGTTCTGACCCGACATTTAAGGCGTTTCGATTTTAAAGACGATGGTGCGGTAGAATGACACCAAAACAATGACGCGCCCATTTATGAACTAAGTTGCAGTGCTTTGTTAGCATCCACACACATCGCTAAGTTGTACAATGACGAACTTACACAGGATTAGAGACGCCATCGTTACTGGGTATTTTACACAATTGTGAAAGTTTCTACCTCAAGATAGCTTTCCTTAGCTTAGCACGGAATCGTTCGTAAAATGGCTAACCACATATGCACTGTTGTTGTTTGTCATGTTCATTTTTGTCAGCAGCTTTGTATGCCACATGAACAAATGATGTACGTTTGCATACAGCTAACTTCAAATTTAACGTCACAGAAACACGTACGTTATGGACGAGGGAAATTAACATGGCAACCCCTGTACCGTCCTGTTTCTAACAGAACTACCGACTTTTCGATTTCAGGACGGTAGAGCAACAGGACGAAGAGTTAAATGCACCCGCGCGCGGCGTTCCGTTCTGACATTTAAGGCGTTTCGATTTTTTGGACGACGGTGCGGTGGAATGACATCAAAACATGACGAGCTCATTTATGAACTAAGTTGTAATGCTTCGTTAGCATCCACACCCATCGCTAAGTTGTAACAATGACGAACCTGCACAGGATTAGGGGCCATCGTAACTTGATATTTTACTGACATCTTAGACGAGGAAGATTTCGTTCTTTTGTACGACATCAACAACCCAGAAATCGTTAAAATGGCTTATGCACTGTCGTTGTTTGTCACGTCCTTTTCTGTTAGCAGCATGCATGCGAAATGATGTACGTAAGCATATATCGTATGCAGCTAACTTGCAAATTTGACGTCACAGAAACACGTATGTTATGAACAAGGGAAATTACCATGGCAACCCCTGTACCGTCCTGTTTCTAGCCCGATCGTTAAATCGGTCGACAACCGTCCTGAAAATTAACAGGACGGAGTGGTGCTCGCTTCTGCTCATGCGCAGTCCAGTTTTTTGCTGCACGTTCCGTCCTCTTTGTCTACCGTCCTGAAATCGAAAACTCCGTAAGTATCAGCAAATGCTCAACGTCAACGTCATCACTCGTTGGCAAAAGAACGCGCAGCCTTATTCCAAATAGCCAGACATTACACGCTTTACTGTTGTCACAATGTTCAACTTAATCCTTATTCGTCTGTTCCTGCGCACAACGGTGGCAGCGTTTAACACGCGCCGTATACTTTCACGCACACATACTTATCATGGCATGGGTTTTGCGCACTGAGCTATACAACTGGAGGACGCACGTGAATGCGGAATACACCTCGGAACAGAGCTTATGCACGTGACGTCAGCGCGTTTCAATTTGGCTTACTGGAAGGAACTGCCATACGTAGTAGGTGTGTTAAAGATACGCGCTCACGATAGCACCTTAGTAAAAATTGTTGCACAATGTACGCTTGGATGGAAAAATAGAGAAACGTGACGTAGGTGCATAAGCTCTATTGAAGCCGACTTGGGGGGTCACGTGATGTAGGTTAGCTTACTCAGGTCGATTTAACTGCCCTAGAGACGCGTATCTAGAAGTGAAAGTGATGTAACGCAGAATCATTGATGTACACGCTAAAGCTATCCTTTGTTACTATTATTTACTCATTAAGTCTCTAGTGTTTTTGTTGTAGGACCTAATTAACTGAGTAGGGAATCTTTACACTATGATTGTGTGATCAAAAGATTGTTTTCACACACTTTCTTGATTTTAGGAGTGGTCCTGCCTATTCGAAGGACAGCGCGTATGACCACATTTCGAATAGTGCGTCGAGACGCGTTGGCTTTGTAACATTCGCGATAATACCGACAGAGTAGGCGCGCTTGTTACTGAATGTCCATACGTGTGGACAGATGTTCTGCACAACGCGTCGAAAGCGTCCTTTTGACACAAAAACACCAAGGCGCATGAAGGAAAGCTAACCCACACGCGCACATGCACGCTTGCATTTTGGCCAATGATGTGCCTCGAATTCTCCTCCACGGTATGCGTTTCGTGCTCTGTATGTTATGTAGGCCTTTTCATGAAGTTGCTGAGGCAACTTTACCTCGGCGCAATGGTATGTACGCTAACGCGTGATTGCGCGCAAGTTAGCGTCCAAGAGGCAGAAGTGACGCTAAGGCCCGTTATACGGTGCGTTAGCATGTACATCATTGCATCAGCGCTTCCAGTTCTAGATACGCGGTGAAATCGACTTGAGTAAACTAACCTACATCACGTGACCCTCCATGGTGGCTTCAAAACCTTATTGTGGAATGATCCTTCCTAGCATATAGTTGAGGGGTTTGGTCAACCGTGACGTCATCATATATTGTCCGGTTAGGCTACATCTTCTTTCTTAAAAAAATAGTTTTTAAAACTCATATTGCTCACGACAACCGCATGTAGCGTTTAATGACGAGTTTATCATTGACGGTTGGTGCAATTAATTGTAGGCTGCATATACTAACATTTTGTAGAAATTCTAAAGATAAGCCGCTCTCATAGCGTTTCTACATTGAGCTTGTACGTGGCTAGGCGTTTTACGAGGAGTAGTTGCTGTGAGTGGAGTTGTTCCCCTTTTTAGATGCACATGTTATATCCAGTCCTACATATAGGTCGGTGGATAACAGTCGCAATGCAAGTTTACGCGTTAAAAATGCGCTTAGAGTTAAAGCGGGTAACGTTATGACGTCATATGGCATACCGATGTGTGTAATGGAAAAAAGTACGCAAAAAGTAAGCGTTTATTAGAAGCTTACAATGCAAAAGTACGTGTTAAAGATACGCTTAGAGTTTAGGCGCGCAACATTAAGAGCGCATATAAAAGATGAAATGGTAATGCGTACAATCGAAAAAGTGCATAGAAGGTACGCGTTAATGAGATGCTTAGAGTTAAGGCGTGTAGCATTATTACGTAATACGACATAATAATGTGTGAAATTGAAAGGTACTCAAAAATACGTGTTAATGAGACGTTTACAGCACCGATCTAAATGCCGGTTGCTCCCATTTCAACTCTACCGGTCACACCATGGATGATTTGAAGGTTTGCGTATTGAAATCTTGTAGAGGAGATAGGGACAGAAAAACCATGGAAGAACGGCTTTTATATCAGCTCGGTACTCTACACCCCAACGGCATCAACTCCCTGTTTTGATCCTTCCAACAACCCACTATGATGGTGTAGACTTACCCTATATTTTTTTACCTAAGACTTAGCCTATTCACGTGTTTCAGCTTGACGTAATAATTATTTGCGTCCTTTTCAATTAATTTTTTTTTTTATCCAAACCATACTACGGTTTGTAATTCGATCTCACAAGCAATTATTTTTTACGTAACTTTATCGTGCGTCGATTTGATCTGTACCTAAGCTTTACAGACATTTGTGCATTTTTTCTGATGTAATAACAATCTGTCCCAGCGCGGGTGTTGCATGCGGAGCACGCAGAGCTAAACATGTTGCCGTTGTCATGGTACACTTGACCTTGTGACCCGACCGGAAGTACCGAATTTCCCAACCCGTCTATTTACGCACTTTGCTATAAGCGTCTTGTTGAGTGTAATTTTTGTTTAAATGTACATTCGTTAAAGCCACTTTGATAAAGGTCTATGACCGAAACGTCAGTACTTTTAACAACCTGGTATGGTGTCTTCATATAACTCCTGATTTCTAGTTTTAACTGTACACCGACGCAGAACTATGTTTATATATATATATATATATATATATATATATATATATATATATATATATATATATATATATATATATATATATATATATATATATATATATATATATATATTGTTACGGCTTGTGGTCGCAAGTCAAACCAATAACAGCGAAAGACCACAGAAGAACGAGATTAAAATTCAACAACTTAATGATTATTTACGATCTCCTTATCTTACTTAAATTTACAATAATTAATTAGACTTACTCACAATCCTTTACTTAATATTTGCCTGGTCTGGTCCAAGGGCTGGTAGTGCATGCACGTCGACGATGGTACAGTAGTAGACCTGCAGCGTGCTGTAGCGTAGGAACTGGTTCCACAAGCGAATAACGACAAGGCTAGGCGATGATGGATGATAACAACCTCAATACACAGCGTAGAAACGGCGTTGGGCAATTTATCACAAGTGTGCAGTGTTAGTGGCTGACTTCAGGTGATTCGATCTCTCTCCAAAACAGTTGTTGAACTGCCTTTTATATGCTAGGCTTTTATTCGAGAACTCTCCAGAATTTAACAGAAACTTCTAGTGTACACAGTCCAGCAATTACGAGAACGTTCCTTAATAGAAACTTCCAGAGCACACAGTCGAGACATTACGAGAACGCTCCTTGTATGCACGGTTGTAAACATGCAATTGCAGTTTCTTAGAAGTGTTTCCAGGTCGCTGCTATAAATGGGACATAACGTAAACAGTTCTCACTTCTAGACAGTTCTAGAAAGGCTGCGTTGAAGTTGAATTCTCTGGAACTTTCCATTCGCTCGTCGATGGATTCAATCCGGTGTTCCTGACGGGTCGTCTTGTAACAATATATATATATATATATATATATATATATATATATATATATATATATATATATATATATATATATATATATATATATATAATATATATATATATATATATATATATATATATAATAGTGAGTTCCACGTATGCTCCATTTACCTAATCGTATGAACCCTTTGCCCCGATACACAGAACATAGGTCAATCTTCCACCTCGTTTCGCACACGGTTCAACAACCACAAAAGCAGTATACGGCTCAATAAAGCTGGTTTTGCGGTTGCCGAACATTTCAATCTCCCCGACCACAGTCTAAATTGCCTTAAGTTTGCAATCATCCATGGCAGCATGACACAGCACAACAAAAGAAATCTATTGAAAACGCAACTAATCCTAAGGGCTGGTTCTTATCGACAAGGGTTGAATAGGGATTTAGGTTTCTTTCGAACTTTCAATTTTACAAGAAGTAGATATCAGTCACCTTGCTCACCTGAAGAAGGACCAGGGGTCCGAAAATTTGTGTATTTTGTGTACCACAGTATACTATGTTGGAACCAAGGACATTACCAGTGTTTTTTGTTTGTTTATTTGTATGTTTCCAACACGTGGAACTCTCACTCATGCATATATATATATATATATACATATATAATACATTATTCTGGAAAGCTTGACTCGACGGTATTTAAACTCAGTTGACCGCGTTCTACCACATAGGCCTCAATGGCTCAGTGGTCAGAGCATCCGCCTTGTATGCGAGAAGCGCTGGTTGGAATCCTGCTTGAGGCTAAGTTTTCCATTCCCATATAAATATCCTCTTTCAGTATAGGGCTATGCCTATGTTAGAGGTATAATGGCCGAAGGTCTTCTTGCGACTATTCAATACAGCGTTGATTCATATATATATATATATATATATATATATATATATATATATATATATATATATATATATATATATATATATATATATATATATATATATATATATTAGGATCATTATATATATTAGGATCATTAATAATATGGGTACCCTCCCCACAGAAGCTCTCCTCGTTACCATGGACGTAACGTCACTGTACACCAATATTCCGCATGAGGAGGGCGTCCGTGCTTGTAAGGAATTTATTTATGATCACACCTCAGATAAAACGCTTTCTTGTGATATATCTAAACTGATTGTATTTATCCTTAAGAACAACTTCTTTACTTTCAATGGTAACTTTTTCCACCAAATTAAAGGGACCGCCATGGGCACAAAGATGGCACCCTGTTATGCAAATATTTTCATGCATAAACTTGAAGTTTTAATGTTATCTAGTTTTCCTTTGAAACCATTACACTGTTATCGCTACATTGACGACATTTTTTTCATTTGGACCCACGGCAAAGATTCCCTCGAAAGCTTCAAAACTCATGTCAATTCTTTCCATGAGAGCATTTAATTCACTTTCGAGGTTTCCAGTACTCGAATCGCGTTCCTTGACATACTGATGACAATGAAGGCTGGCGCCATTGCAACTTCCCTCTATTGCAAACCCACTGACAAGCATCTTTTACTACATTTCGACAGTGCCCACCCTGCCAATCTCAAAAAGTCGATTGTTTACAGCCAATGCCTTCGTACCAAACGTATTTGCTCAGACCCGGTTGACTATGACCGTTCCATCTCCTCCCTTACCGGATACTTTCTTTCGTGCGGCTACCCTATCCGTATCATTAAACAGGGTATACGCAAAGCCGCTCTAATCAATCGCCATGACCTTCTGACTTATAAAATCAAGACTCCCAACAAACGTATACCCCTTGTGTTTGAATTCCACCCCCTTATCCCCAGTCTTGCACGTACCTTAAAACAATCCTTTGCATCCCTCAAAGACGACCCTACCCTCTCTGACCTATTTGCTGATCCCCCTCTCCTTGCGCTACGCCAGCCCCCGAATCTTAGGAGACTTATCGCTCCATCCCAATTACCGACCTCTGATGAGACCACTAGGGGTAATACTTGTTGCAACAAACAACGCTGCCAAATCTGCAAACATATCAACACTGGAGATCGGGTCACCATCCCTAACATAAAATTTCCGTTAAAACCCCCCAACCTTAATCAGTTAATTGCGATTCTTGTAATGTTGTTTACATATTTCATTGTAATCTGTGCAAACACGGACTCTATGTTGGAGAAACCGGGACTTCCTTCCGCCTTTTGTCCATAGCAGTAATTTCGTGGCGTGTGCTGGGTGGTGCTTTCTTGTATGCTTTGTTTACGTTTTGTTGTACCAGTTTGTTGTACTGTTCGGGTTGTAACTTGTAAAAGTTGTTGGTTTTGTCAGCCGCAACATATACTGACGTGTCTGTTTTGATTTTGTTCGTGTCAGTTTGTAACTGTGTTTGGAATGGCTTGTGGTTGTTGTTAAATTTAATATTCTGTATTAGGCTCATCATGCCATCCTCGAACTCTTTCAGTTCGGGTATCTGGGGTGGAGCCTTTGTCGATCGAAAGCCGTAGTGTTCGTTTTTGTTTACACTGGCTTCGGGGTTCAGAAAGAAGTAAGTTCTCCATATTACGTTCCTTAGAAAAGATTCCGTTTTAGAAATGAACTTTTTAAAATAGCTCTTTCTTGGCGGTAAAGGTATGTTCTTTGTCGAGTATCCAAAATTGACACGGTCGAACCCATATTCCATAATGGTTTACAAAAAGTGCTCAACAGAAAACTGGAGCTAAATAATCGTAAAAGGTGTTAACCAGTCAATGGTAAGTGCTCAACCTGTAAAGGGAGCTAAAATATTGAAAGGTTGTAACTGGGTTACAACAAGACAGCTTTACAGAACTGTTTCGTAAGGGCCAATTTGAACAGGTCCTCACTCTTCAGAAGCCTGATGTAGAATGGTGTCAACAACTTTGAATACGCCGTGCCCGTTGAACCGTACTGTGGACTTGTTCGTTTTTGAAAACGTGTTCGTTTTTAAAAACTGGCACGGGTGATTATGTCGAGTCAAGATACCTTACCTATTGGAATAATTACACAGCAGATGTTTATTTCTGTGTCTGCAAGAGCTGATGAGTTCGTTTCTTTTGTTTAAAGTGGCTAAGGAAGGTTTGAGTATGATGAAGAATTTTTCTTCTAGACCGAGGTTGCAGGCTTTTGATGATGTGGAGTATGCCCGAGCTTTGCTTATAAGCTTCCATTTCACAGAGTGTTCTACATTTGAATCCTTTAACTTCCAGATATGTTCACTGAGTGCAGTTGCGTTTCTCTTGTCTTTGTGTTTGAAGCTAGACTTGTGGGCGTTGTATCTGGTTTTGAAGGTGTTTTCTGTTAGACCAATGTAAGTTTCTTCCTAGTGATTGTCATGGCGTGTTACAGTGGCTTGGTACACTATGTTGTTGGTGAGGCAGTTACCTTGCAGTGGACACTGGCTTTGTGTTCTGCAATTGCAGTTGTTTTGTGTTGCTGGTTGCAGATTCTGTTTGGTCAGTATGTATTTGTTGTGCGCTGATATTATTTGGTCCATGTTTGCCATGCAGTGTAACTCAGTTTTACCGTGTTTCTGTTGAGTAGAGTATGTAGTTTATGTCCAGGCGGGAAGCAGCTGTCTAAAAGGTTGAAGAATTTCTTGCCAATGTTGGTGGTGACATTGTCACTGAATGGGGGTTGAACCAGGTTATGTTTCTGGCACGTCTTCGTTTTGTGGCCTTGTTTTGTTGACTGGTGTTAAGCGGTTGGGTTCTGTACCTTTAGATTATACCCATAGCCGCTTTTGTGCAGTGCTTCCTGGTATATGGGTGCTGAGGTGTTGAAAGTGTTTTCGTCGGATGAGATGTTAGATGATCTCCTGTTGATGCTTTCTGGGATGTTCTTTATGATGAGTGGAGGGTGGTTGCTCTGTTTGTGCACATAGAGAGGGATGTTGTTGGGTTTTATGTATGGTTTATATGTGCCTGTGCGGAGATCGAGAGTTACGTCTAAAAAGTGTACTATTTTTTTTTGTTTGCGTCAATTTCTATCTTCAGGTTGTTGTTTGCGAATATCTTGCTTATTTCTTTCTTTAGGTTCTCTGTTTGCCTGGGTGTTGCTTTGCAAACTGCCAAACCGTCGTCTCTGTACAGACCAACATTCATGTTAATGTGCTGAAGTTGTGATAGCAGGTATAGTCCTACTAGTTCACAAGTTTCAGCACCGTCGAAACTGCCCATGGTGACATCAAATAAAGATTCGGCACGCTTGCACCATGGTGTTTCGGCGTTAAAAAACATAGCTTTCTTTGTGTGAAAGATCACATGTTTTTCAAATGTTGATATGTCTGTGTAGTTCGACGCAAAATCCAGAGCCTTGTTGAGGAGGTCAGCAGTTATTGAGTCGTAAAACTCACAGATGTCAAAAGCAGTAAACGATTGTTGATGTTTGTTGTGTATTTCCCTAAACCAATCTATTACCTCACTTGTGTTCTTCCATTGATTGAAAACTGTAGATTGTTTAATTTTTGAGTTTATTCTTTCTAGCATTTGCTTGCTGATCTTCCCTATTTCTGATTTTGATGGGTTGATTAGCCTGCAGGTGGGTTTGTTGTTGAAGTTCGGTTTGTGCTCCTTTAGTGTAACAAACGCTTGTTTTTCACATGTAGTGTCGACTCTGTCACTGATTTCGAGTTTTGAAGCGATAGTTTTGTCCATAGCAGTAATTTCGTGGCGTGTGCTGGGTGGTGCTTTCTTGTATGCTTTGTTTACGTTTTGTTGTA